>BSBM01000507.1:600000-1017045 GCA_027924585.1 Larix kaempferi | reverse complement strand
CGGCGTCCCAGTTTCCAGCTACAAAAGGCACATGTGTCAAGATACCGAGTTAGGAAATTGTTTCCAGGCAATTTCCAAAAATGGTCCTTTGAAAACACTCTACACAAGACTTTAATTGAAACCATATGGTCATCATACTAATGCAAAAAGTAAGAAAAATGTATACAATTTAATATCCATAACAAAAATATTCTAATTAAACTTATGTATATAAAATAAAAATATCTTAACCCAATAACAAACATTTAATTTTTTAAAACATTATCAATGTCAACAAGATAACAATTATAATGTAACATAATCTAAACTATTTCAACTCTCACAATAAAAATAATCAATATACTATCATATCCTAAAATATATCTAAAACCAATTCCAAATAAACTCAATTACTAATATTTTGCAAAGTGAATGAAAAAAATCAATATACACTATCCTATCATAAAATATGCATAAAAAACCAATTCTAGTCGAACTCAATTACGAATATTTACCATTAGAATGATAATTACCAGAAAATTTAATTCTACACACGGAGAGTAATAAAAAAATATGTAATTTTCACAATGATGAATAAAAATATAAAAAATGGAAAAGTTACACATATAATAAGTTTAAAATACATACAAAATCTATTGGATGAAAAAATATTAATGAAAATTTAATTCTTCACATGGAACAATATAATATGAAAAAACTAAAATTTTCTAATATGGATAATTTTTTCTAATAAATTTAAAATTCAGATTCAAGGCTTCCAGTTCAAGATTTAGATATTCCAACTAAGATTCAAATATTGTAACCAAGTAAACTATGTTTTCCAAAGTTTTTCCTTTGGGGATCTTATATTATAAGGAATCTTCTATTTATTATACTGAGAACTAACCCCAAACAACTATGGATATAGCCAAGGGAAAGGAAGGAATGGATAGACCTAGCTAGATGGATGCTTGATCTTTAAGGAGGAGCAACAATCATTCAACTCTGATTGATTCTGAAGGATAGGTAAGGAATTATAAATGGGAAATCACATTATTAACTTTCCATGGCTTTCCTTGATGTTGTTGGTAGCTCTACTTTTGAAGGAGAAACTCTAATGGGTTATGCCTTTACTCGGGGATAACATGACCGTCTATCTATTTGAAAATCTCTGTGATATATACTGCCTGGAAAATGAGTAAAGGGAAAGCCAACAGCTAGCTTTCTTTTTGGTGCTAACCTCGGAACTAGAGAATCTCCTATTAGCTATATAACCAATTAGCGGAGATCTCACTGTGTCAGCAGGGTTGTTTTTTTTACTCCCTATCGCATCGAGGCAGAGTGATATCGTATTCCAATCAACATCGTGGCGAGAGATAGCCCTTTCAACATCGCAACAGGTTTGCTCAGATCAAATTATGAACATATCCCCTATTACTATGAAGATAGTATTAAGACAGATAAAATTCATCCAAAATGAAAATAATTGACTATTACTACACTACCCAAGCATTTGCTATACACAAAGTATGAACATATCGTAAAAAGCAGAGCTCACCACAGAGAGTATGGCAACATATGGCCTGACTTGACTCACAGTGTCCTCCACAGCACACAGACTATAAAGAGTTGCGCAGCCGTTCTCTCATACCTATTGGAGAGGAGAATACCTATTGATTACTGCACAAAATCAACAAATAACAGATCTGAAATCCATTAACATCAACAGGATTTTTCAAGCAATATAACAACAAATCTGAATTTAAGGCAATAACACTAACAGGTAATTGATGGGATGAATGAATTTTCAAGCAATATAAAAACAAATCTGAATTTTCAAGCAATATAAGAACAAATCGTTGGATTCTAGGATTGATCCGCTGTGATGTTGTGCAGGGATTTAGTTTGCTTTCTGTATTTATTTTGTTTTTCATAGAGGATTTTAGCTGTTTTTCTTTCCCTGGTTTTTCTTGAAGACGGACAGCTTATGAAGGAATTTTATTTCCTGAGTCTATTTGCGTCCATATGCAAAAGCTTCGATCTCATGGAGATCCGCTGTTAGAGGTGGAGATGGCTTTGATCGTAATTGAAGTTAACATGTGGGTGGAACATGATGATGTCAACACTGCATCACTTGATGGTCCTTTGTATCCCTTGTAACACATTTTCCTAATAACTATATGGTAATAGTTACCGTGCATGGCATTGTTCCTCTATGTCTCAGTAAGTAAGTTTAGTGAGTATTTTAGCTGAGATGCTCTTTAATATTTTTCAAGCCATAACTTTCCTACATAAAATTGATGAAAAAATTGCAATTCATAAAAAATTCAAATAAAAAATAAAATTATAAAAAGATTGGTCAAAATGAAAAATGCAATTCAAAGAAGATTTAGCTCTCTTGTGATTAAATTACCTCCACAAAATTTCCATAAAGAGAGCTAATTAAGTTTGATATTCTTTTTCAACTTCCATCATAATAGGCTAGCAAAAATAATGTATCTAATCTAATTTGATCTACTAATTCCTTCTATATGTTTTCTTATACACAGTTCTGTAAGATACATTCTAAAAAAAACTATCAATATAATAAAATATTCTATAAATTTGATATTTATTTATTTTTTTCTTTCATTAATTATATAAGAGAAATGATAAAAATACCTTTACTTCTTCATCATAAAAAATGCAATGTAATCATCCAACTATATAAACAAATATCATGAAAAAATATCATAAAATAAAATAAAATAATAATTATTACTATGATAATAATATAAATAACAAAATAAATACTTGTACAAAATGAAATCAACCCTAAAAATAATCACAATAAAATAACAACATTAACAAAATTCATCCAAACTTAAAATAAAAATATTACTACATTGCCACATGAACATACTTTAAGATGCAGACCTCTGTAGAGTATGTAGAGTATGACACCATATGCCTGGAATAGAATCGCATGTCATTCACACAGACTAAAAAGAGTTGCGCAGTCGTTGTCATACATATTGGAGGAATACTTATTAATTAATGCACAAAATCAACATACCAAAAAAAAATCTGAAATCCATTAACATCGACAGGCTTTTTCAAGCAATATAACAACCAATCTGAATCTAAAAGGCATTAACAATTACAGGTATCAATTTCAAAGTGCACGCAAACCCTTGGATCCCATTCCAGGAGTTCTTCCACGGGAAAATAAATAAGATTGATGAAATAGATTTAAACGTAATTGTTGGGATGAATGAAGAATCAGAAGACCTACTTAAAAGATGTATAAATGGAGAGTGATAAAATAAATTAATCATCAAATGCTAGGCTATGTTAGGTAAATGTTTTTATAAAAAAAAAGGAAAAATAAGAGTTTTCATCTTATTGTTAATTTGTTAATAATTAATTATGAAATAAATAAATAAATATAGATTAGAAGCCATTGACAAAATCAAGTTGGACAAATTGAAAATTAGAGTGTTTATGCTCTTTTATGAAAAATTGAAACACTCTTTTCTAAAGTTAAATTTGTGTCACATTAGAAAAGGTATTTGTGTTGGACTCACAATCACTTAATATGTAAGATCTATAAAATTTTGTTAAGACTAATTTATATAAGAGTTATAGAATTTGGTTAAAAATAATTTATATTATTAATTGGAAGTTTTTAGTTTTATTAGTTCAAAAGAAAATTCAGAAAATAAAAATGACACAGAAACAAGTTAATGATAGAAGCTATTGATTAAATGAAATATTAAAGAGAATTGAGAGGAGTTAATGAAAAGTAATATGGTAAAAATATTCAATAAAAATATGCTTTCAGCAATAAGATTGGAAAAAATGGTGAAATGACTAACATCTTATGTTTGATGAAGATGCTTTCAATAATAAGATTGGAAAAAATTGTGAAATTAATAACATCTTATGTTTGAACTAGTAATCTATGTAATAACCTTTAACAAGCTATATTTTCCATGAAATAAAATATTATAATGATTAAGACTGACTATTTTAAATATTTGTACCAGCTTGTACAATTAAAATTTTAAAATCCTCATTCTTATTTAAATCATTTTTAGAATCCTCATTGTGATACCTCATTAAACATGGAAAATTCTCAACAATTTTTAATAGCTCAATAACAATGGTGTATATGGCCCATTTTAAATTTCTCCATTTAATTGTTAAAAGGTGTAATTTTTTTATTTAAAAATCATTTAATTCTTAAAAAATATACTTTTCCCATTTAACCCATAAAAGTTAAACCCAAACTAACCAAGTGTTAATAAGAGGTCCTACTTTTCATTAATTATAATGTACATATATGTAAATACCCATTTTATTATAAATCCTTCAAATTATCCTTAAAAAAAAACAAGAAGAACAAGTTATCCTCAAGTTATCATAAAATGACATATTAAAATAATAAATATCAACACAACTTATCATCATCAAATTGTATACTAAAGTGTTAAAGAAAAAAAAAGAGCCCTCATCTTATTTGACAACTAATTAAGAACTAACTAAAAAAATATAGATGATGGAGAATTGCATTATCTTATGTAGATGTATCTATTTATGTAGTTGTATGTAATGTTTTTGTCAATCAAGAGTAGGGATCATTATAGATGATATAAATTAATCAAAAGAGAAAAATGAGAATTGAGAATTGAGAGATGGGTTAATATTAGATTTAAAAAAAGAAGTGGAAAATTGTAAAATAATGTTTTTAAAATTAAGTTTAGTTAAAAAGAATTATAAAATTTGTCTAAAACATTTTATATTATTAATTAGAGTGTTTTCAACACATTATTAATAGTTCAAAATAAAATTTAAAAAATAGACATAATATAGAAACAAATTAATAATAAAAATAAAAAAGAATTGATAAAAATTAATTAAATAATAATATGATAAAAATGGTAAACAGGAAAATGTTTTGAGCAACCTGGATGTAATTCTAGGTGCGAGTTACATATGGAAAATGAACAGATGTGATTCCCAATGAAACTAAAATAAGAAACCATTTTCCAGATAATATATAATATTATTTTTGCAACTCGTTTAAGATATTAATTACTGCCCTGAAGCATAGAAAAAATTAGATGTGATTCCCAGTGAAACTAAAATAAGAAACCATTTTCCAGATAATATATAACATTATTTTTGCAACTCGTACATATAAATTGTTAAGAAAGTGGGATTGGAACCATAACCTGTTTTTAAGGAGTTTGTGACTAGTTTGGAACCATAACAACTAAAGTTAGTTTTTAATAGTGATATGTTAAATTTAATAATTTTTTATAATCGTTGCATTGAAGTTGGATATGGATATCAAAAACCCTTCAAAGTATCCTTCAAACACGAAACATAGAAACACAAAAACAATACAAATTAATTCATTTTCTAAAACTAATCATAAATTAAACTAGTTGTAAATCTGCTCTCTGAGTCAACTTGGTTGGACTGCAGGTAAGCTTGTCTGCAATTGTAATGGTCAAGTTACCATCAAATGTCAGATTAAAATGTTAAACAAAAGTTAAGATTCATCATCTTATTTGATAAGCATTAATTAAAAGAATATGGAAAATATAGATAAGGGATAATTGGGTTACCTTATGTACTCTCTTTGTAAATCAAGAATACTGATTATCATAGAAAATTGAGTTTGTGCATTGAGAAGGATTTGTTTACATTAGATTTATAAGAAAGAAGGTGAAAACACTATTTTTTGAAATTAACTGTTTATGCTACCCTAAGTAGAGTTATAAAATTTGCTTAAAATTTTTTAAATTAATAATTAAATTATTTTTAGCACATTGTTGATAATCATCATCTATTGAGACTAATTTTAATCTATCCAACTTTTAAAAGAATATTATTTGATTTATTTTAATAATATAGTTCATAAGAAAATTAAGAAAAACAAATAATAGAGAAAGAAGTTAAAAATGAAAAAAACATGTTAAAAAATACTAAGCTCTATTGGAACTAATTTTAATTTTTCTAACTTTTAAAAGAATATTATTTGATTTACATTAATAATATAGTTCATAAAAAAATTAAGAAAAACAAATAATAGAGAAAGAAGTTATCAATAACAAAAAATGTTAAAAGATATTAGAAGAATAATATGACAAAAAATTTAACTAAAAATGTTTTCTCAATAACATAAGAAAAATTACTAGATGTGATTCTGCAGACCCTTTTAATTAATTAGATATGTAAATGGAAAATGAGTGGATATGATTTTGAATAAAACTTATTAATAAAAAGTACATTTTCCAAATAATATATATAATATAATGTTATAATTTTTGCAACCCATTTGAGATCTTAATTAGTCTGGCGAAGCGTCGAAAGACGCTGTGGATTTTCGGGAATTCGAAAGCAAAATAATTAGTGTTTTAAAAATGGCAAATCCTTACATATAAATCATGGCATTCGAACCATTAGCTGTTCGTAGGGAGTTTGACCAATGTGCTTGTAACAACGAAAGTTTAATAAACTTTTATAATCGTTGCATTAGCACCCTCATTCGTCAAATGGCATAAATCAACTGATCAGAACCAATTGCTATATCCTAGACAAATACGAAGGTCAAAATACCGCACACATATAAGTATAGGTGCTAAAGCTGAGTTTACAAATAAATTTTTACGAATTTATAACTAGTTTTAACCATGTTTTTGAAGATTATGTTCATTAATGATGAAAAGGAAATTCTCACTAAAAATATGTCCAAATATAATTGAAATTAAGAGTTAAAAGCATGTGGTGGGACAGAGAAAGTAAATTAATTATGGAATAATTATTAAAAAAAAGGACAAATTGAAATTAAGAATTAAGAGTTAGTAGGACAAAGAAAGTAAATTAATCATAAAAATACAGACTCATAGGATAAGAAGAAAAGATCAAATACTTATAATCTATAATGAATTTATTAAAAATATATAAATTAGGCAACCCCTATCTTAGGAAAAAAAAAAATCAATTTAGGCCAGCAATATTGAAGGGTTTCTCTATAAGACCAGCTATATACAACATAAAATTAAGATTCAATTTTAGTTAATATGTAGAAGCATCAAGATGACAGGTACTTAATCAAGATATTTAGATTGATAATTATATCTAAGGGAATATTAATTTATAATTAATAATATTTATAATTTATAATATTTAAATTTTAAATTTAATATTTATATATATTTAAATTAATAATTTTGTGAGTTTGATGTATTTATTTAAATTATATATGTGTTAATAAATATACCTAAATATCTTACAAGAGATTCATACATTAAAATAAATTCATACATTAAAATAAAAAGTGATTTATGAAAATCTCTTTGTTATAAATCTTTACTAACTTGAGTCTTTTGTAAACTACTCCATAGTGACCTAAATAAATATTTAAAAACACTTTAACCACTTATTTTTATTTGTATTTTTTCATAAAACTCATTTATAATTAAATACATATTAATTATATTTATAATTGCACATAGCGATTTTGAAGAACTACTCACATGTTTCAAGTCATTATATTTATAAGTCTTGAACTAAAAACCGAGTAATTTTTTTTTTTATTAATCTCGGTAATCGCTAACCTATGCAGCTAATTATATATTGTAAATTTGTTGACCAATCATTTGGACCTAACTTTGAGTTTAATATTCGGCGGTTTTTAGAAGATCAGTGTCCATCGAATTCTTAAACGGACTCAGCTACTTTCATAATAACTTATTTATAATTATACATATTAATTATATTTATAAGTGCATATAGCGATATTCAAGAATTACTTACATGTTTGAAGCTATTATATTTATAAATCATGATAAAAAAAGCAGTAATACTTTTTCTCTTTATTTTTTATTTATTTTTTATCTCAGTAATCGCTAACCTGGATAATTATATATAGTAAATTTTCTGAAAAGTTCCCACATAGTAAGGAAAAACTAAAGTGCAAGTTTACTAATCATTTGGACATAACTTTGAGTTGAATACTCCGGTGGGTTTTAGAAGATCACAGTCCATCGAATTCTTAAACGGGCTCGGATCCTTGATTATGTATGTGTAGTTAAAATCCTAATGGATAATTCTACATAACAAAAGTCCGTGGAAGCTCGAACTGCACAAGAATGATTCATCAGTGGAAATATAATTATATGGCATCCTCTACTCCTAACACCGAGAATAGACTGCAAATGGTGGAGATAATTTTTCATTTAATGATATTTGCATCCTCACTTCGACAACAGAGAAGGGAACATCTAAAATCATTACCCACGGACAGTAGTAAATAGTATGGATCAGTGTAACTAACCGAACCACATTAACCCAAATCCATCCGAGAATTATAATTATATGACAACCTCTCCTCCTAATACCATTATCCACCGGCTGTAATAAATACCAGGTACCACATTAACCCAGAATGGATCTCCGAGAATTATAATTATATGACAACCTCTTCTCCTAATACCATTATCCACCGGCTGTAATAAATACCAGGTACCACATTAACCCAGAATGGATCTTATTTCCAGCTACAAAACTAATGCTAATCCTGACCATTTAACGAATTTTAAGGGTGGGAAGGAGTAATGGAAAACCTAGATCCTAGAGTTTAGACAAGACGAGATTAAAATAAAATCAATTTAGGAAATTTAGTTTATTCATACGACTTTCTTAACCTTAAAGACCTCCCTATTATAATTTTGATTAAGGTGGTTTCACACAACCAATTAATACAGCTATCAGTTAACTAACAGAGAAAGTATGAAGAATACTAGAAAATTCTTTTATATAGATTCCAGAATTTATACACATGATACATTATTTTGGACACATGGAAAGCGGTACCTGTTTCATTTTCTTTTGCATTTGGGTGTGTAGACGATCCAGCCTTTCCATTTTCTTTTGGAGTTTGGTGTCTAGGTGATCCAGCTGCTACTTGTACACAGTGCCTCCTCAATTGCTTCAGCGAAGTGCCGGCCAAACATGAACAACACAGTGCCTCCTCAATTGCTTCAATTCTGGAATTAAAGCAAGAATTCAGAAGCTATAAATCTAATTTCCGCAGATGAATTGAAATTCCGTCTGCAAATGCATCGTATAAAATAATCAAATAAGGTAGAGGAAGGAAAGAAAATTAGAGGCACCAAAGACATGAAGTCAACGATTCCTTGTGACAAATTGAATTTTCATTGAAGAATTTCAATTACAATTGAATCAAAACCAAAGACATGAAGGGAGAATTTTCATTGAAGAATTTCAATTACAATTGAATCAAAACCAAAAAATAGAGTGAAGAAACTATTACATTATAAACATAGATTTCGTGTGTTTCTATTGCATTTACCTGTGTCATTTTCTTCTGTAGACGATCCAGCTGTTTTCGTTTTTCTTGCTCAAATATATCAGTCCCATTCGCTGCTACTTCTACCCCGGACCTGCGAAGCCATGAACAACACAGTTCCTCCTTAATTGCCATATCCAAATCAGGTTCGCCAATTGAACTCCATGCCACATTGTCTAATGTGATACTGCAAAGATTTTTCCTTCTGTGATTCTGCCATGATTTCCTCAAATATGTCTGCCACAATTTCCATAGATTAAACAAGATAACAGGATGGCTCAACACATTGACAGAACGTTCAGAAGGCCGAACACAAAGAGAGGAGCGTGCGAAGTAGATGAAAGCAAATAGCATACAATAATCATAAGAAATAAATAACGTTTTATGGAGTTCAAACGAACAAAACGGTCATTATATTCCTAACGGATACTATTCAGGAAATTCAAATTAAGCCTTTGGGTTACCATAAGTTTTGTAACGCACATGTTGAGTAAAAAAACAAATTGAACGTGACTGAAATGTGAGACGTTAGATCGGATTCTCGATAAGATCGAACGGTAGAGTTTGCTGATCTCTTATTACAGAAGTGTCAGATATTTTGTCAGAAGTGTCAGAGATTTTTAAGATTTTGCTTTTATTTGGTGATTTTCTTAACTGAATAGTATCCACGGAATTCAAATTCAGCCGTTACGATAACTTTTGTAACGCAAATGTTGAGTATAAAATTCAAATTGAAAGTAACTGAAATGTGAGACATTGGATCGGATTTTCGATAGCATTGGACGGTGCTGATCTCTTATTAACATAACTGTCAGATATTTTGTCAGAATTGCCAGAGATTTTGCTTTTATTCTGCAATATCTTTGCAAGGATGCACTTAATTCTTAACATTCATATTAAAATATATTAATTTTAACAAATAAATCAACGAAAAATATATAACATAAAATTATAAATTATAAAAAATATATAACATAAAATTAATTATGTTCATTATTTTGTTTTATAAATTTTCATTAAATATTTAATTTATATATTTCAAATAAATAATTGTAATCTTACATTTTTTTTTAAATTTGAAAAAAAATATTTTATAAACAACATAATTTTTGATTGGATGTGTTTTTTATAATGTTAATTAGCATAATAAAAATTGTATTTGTTTTTTATTTATCCTTAAATTTTTTACTAAACAAATTATTTTATTTTTAATAATATTCATTATAAATTTTAGTAATAAGAAATAAAGTCTTATTAATTTCAAACGCAAAAAACGGTGGTGATTTTCCTAACGGATACTACTCAGGAAATCCAAACTTAACGCATATGTTTACAGTAATTTCATTCTTTTCTGGGTTCGATTTTTACATGGGCTCACAACTTAGCATTAGTTTTGATCCAAACTTAACGCATATGTTTACAGTAATTTCATTCTTTTTTGGGTTCGATTTTTACATGGGCTCACGGTAAAATAAGTGTCAAGTAAAAAGCCAAATTGAACGTAACAAAACAGTCGAGTTTGTTGCTCTCTTAAAAAGTGTCAGAGATATTGTTAGAAGTGTCAGGGATATATTTTGTTTGATTTCAAATGAATAATTAGAATCGTATATTAAAAATAAAGAACGCGATAGAGTTTGTTGACCTCTTATTGAGAAATCTCAATAGTGTTAGAGATTTTCTTTTTATTCTAGTTTGTTGTTAAAAAAATTGTTAGAGATTTTGTTTTTATTCTGGAATGATTTTGGAGAATGTATTATTTTTTTTTTAAATTGAAAAAAAATGTTTTATAGATAATATTTCTATTGTGTGTGTTTTCTATTATAATAAAACAAACATTGCATTTGTTTTTAATTGGTCGTTACAAGTTTTTTAAATACAATATTATTATTATTTTAATAATATTAATACTTCAACGGCCAACAACTGTCGACCTAAGCTGTTGAGTATGGCATCACTCAGATTCGGTGTAGGTAACAAACTATACTCATTGCCTTAATACAATATATCTCTATCGTTCTGCCACATAACTATAACTCTAGTAATTACTTGCTATTGTCAACTAACAATCGGTGATGTGGCAGACTATCCCTGTGGAGTTCTTTTTTAAATGTTAAGGTAATTTGATTAGATACAATCCTCCACATTTTCATCCTCTGGTCCAAGAGTAAATGTCTCCGATCGCAAATCATATGAAGTATTAAACATGTGAGTACTTATAGTCAACAAATCGTTGACACACCGATAGCATAAATCGGGAAATCGGGAAGGAATGTGATTGATCTTTAACCAGATTTTCAAATTAGACGATCCCCTTTATTTTCCTATATTATATCTTGGGGATAAGTCCCATATGGAGGCATTGGTGGGAATGGGGCCCTTACTTCAACATCTTTGTGTTAATAGTTGTGAGGCATATGATAATGTGCCTAAGGAGAAGTAGTAATAGTTGGATAACAAGGTAAGTGAAATATATTAGCATTAGCTATGTAATTTGTATGAAAGAGTAAATATTCTAGATCCCATGCCTTAGATTGTTAGAGTGTTTTGTATAGAAGAAATGTTATTTTTATTGAATTTAAGTATTTTCCCATATTAATGAAGAAAAAACAGGATGCTAATGAGTCAACTTCTCAACTATCACTATGATAAAGAAAATAAACCAAAAAATGACAAGAAGTTTGCAATCAACCTAATGAGGAAGGATTAGAGAGTTGGAAAGAGGATGAAGAAACTCCACCTCAAACGTTAAGGAGGTCCACTCGGCAAGGAAGGTAGTTAGATAAGTAGAATTATAGTCCATATAACTACATATTTATATTTTGTTTATCTTTTAACATCAATGAACCTAAGACTATGAAAGAGGAAATGTAGATGCAAGATGATTATTAGAGATTATCCATGGATGAAGAGATGAATGCACTTATAAATCATTATACACAGAACTTTGTAAAGTTATTGAATGAAAAAAACTCATTTGATGTAAATGGGTGTTCAAAAAAAAGATCATTTCGGATGGTAGTGTTGAAAAGTATAAAGTAAGGTTTGTTATGGAAGGATGCTCCCATATTGAGATGATATACTTTGATGAGATTTTCTCTGCAATTTCTAAGCTTTACATCTATTACATGTTATGATGTCTATTGTAGAAACCTTTGGTTTAGAGATAGAAGTTATGGATGTGAAAACAACATTCCTACATAGTTACTTGATGCAGAAGATCTATATGACATAACTTGAGCACTACATTATAAAAGATAAAGAATTATCATAGAAGATGGTCAACATTTCCTTGTTATCAGCTTGTTTGTAGTTGAAATGTTATATTTCAATAATAGTAAGGATGATTCATTCTTTGAAGTCTCATCATTGATCACAATTTGAAATGAAGGAATTGTGGACTACAAATTATATATTAAGAATGGATATTGGGAGAAATAGAGGAAACACAAATATTTGGTTGAGTTGGAACAATTTTTGCATGGAAAATTGCATACCATTGAGTGTTCTACTTTCTATGGAAACTAACAATTTAGTTCCGTAGTGTCATACAATACCCATAGAGATGGAGGATATTGATTATATTCCTTCTCATAGTGTAGTTCATAGTTTGATATATGATGTTGTATGTACTAGACTAGACATTTCCCTAGTAATTGGAGTCTTGAGTAGATTCGTGGATAATCCTAGACATGAACATTTAGTTGTATTGAAGATGTTATTCAAGTATTTGTAAAGTAATTTTTAATATTCCATTTCAAATCATAATGATGTTATTAATGTTTATTCATATCAAATTTAGTTTATATATGTTAGGATTCCCACTAAGTTAAACAAGAAGATTGGTTGAGAAAAGCCAAATACACACAAGATGGATGCACCAAAAGCACAAAGAGAATTGGCATGAAAGCACATTTTCTCGTTAATTTATGTACATATCAATACATATGAGAATTACCCTTTGATTCATATTCCAAGTTGTCTCTTGAAATCCTTTGCAACTCTTCCTATTCACCATTGACTCTTCACATTCTTTTCTCATCAATATTTTTAATAGTAAAAATAATACAATAATATTCCTTAACCCAAAGGATTATGTTTCCAACATTCCCCAACTTAATCCAAAGGAGAGTGTGTGAGTCCAAGCAAAGTGTTGAAATATGAAGAAGGATAGATGCAAATGGTTGAAGAATCTCTCTGAACCAAAGGCTATCACAAGTTGAAGTATTCTACTAAATGGGTGGTTTTAGGATGACCACCAACTCTCGAACTTGGTGGTAAATTTTATTTTGGCTTAACAGTTTCTTTTGAACTTGTCTCTAACTCAATTTCTTGCTCAACAGTTCTCTCAGGAACTTGGCTTAGAGTTTCAGTGGATCCTTGTGGAAACTTGTGGTTTTAAGGATCACTACATTTTGATGTCTAGCAGAAGCAACAAGAGGTGGTGTCTTCTAAAAAAATGGGTGTTTCTAGGCTAACCACAAACCGATATATAGTAGAAGCAATAGGAGATTGATGTATTCTAATGAATGGGTGGTTTTGGGGTGAACACAAACTCTGCAGCTCAATGAAGCATGGATCTTGCTCGGGTTCAATGCTATAGCTCTAACATTGTATCCATGGCTCTGGCTCGAGGCTCTGACAACTAGTTCAAGGATTGCATGTTCCGACTTGCTTGTTCTCACTCACTTGTTTCCGACTGCCAGTCATTCCCCCTTGTCAAGAAAAAGGTGAAGAGAAGAGAATGTATCAACTCCAATATGTGTCAATACTCATTAATTAACTCTTCAGTATGACTTATAAATCTTCTTGGTTGTTGATGACTATTTCCAAGAAGCGATCCACCCACAATAACAACAAAATTTTTATTCAAAGCTTTTGGTATTACTGAAAAAATGTGTTAATTTTTTAGGAACATGAAAGTATACAATATTTATGTAAGTAACAAAAATAGGCCCGAAGGATGCATCGCTTAAAGCTACACTATGGATGAATGAGTAATTTTTTGTGAACGATACTTGAAAGGTATGGAAACTATCAGAAGCACACAAGGATGAAATGAATGATGAAGTCAAAGAAGTTATGCTTGATTGAAAGCCATTATATTCTTTAGTCCCTTCTAAATTGGATGACATTAGTTGGGAACAAGCCCATAGATGGGTTCTATTTAACAAATATGAAGTTGATCCATGGATATATTAAGTAACATGTTGACCTGAATTTATTCTTTTATTCATATTTTATCAAACATATTAAGAACCATTTTCAATGTCCATAATTGTTGTCAAATTCGGATGCATAAGATGGATATTTCCAACTCAGTTACCCCATCCAAAAAGATGAAGCTTTATTGTAGAAACTCCACACCCATAATTTTACTAGTTGGCTAAAAATGCAGGTGATGATGTGTTCTTCATATTATAAGTACTTCAAGATTATTAAATGAGAATATTGTCATGTAAGAAACTAAATGTTTATTTAAAGGTTGAATGTTTGTTCTAACATCCTTTAAAAATATACAGGCGGGAGTAAATGAATATGTCTCCAATACTCTTAAATGGCTTGCACGTGGCCCCATAAAATTTGTGAGTAAGTACAAGGGATACCTAATCAATTTTTATAGATTCCATACCAAAAGTATAGAGATTGAGAGGACCACACAAAATAGTGGCATGTGTATAGAAGCTCAATCAATGATTGGATCAAGTTCAAAAGATACGAATCCTATACTTCAAAAAATAACATTTTATGGAGTGATAACATATATTATTACATTGGATTTTTTTGTATGGAGTACACATTGTTCAAATGTGATTGGTTCAATGTTTAGAATAAGAGCAGGATTAAAACTAATGATTTGGGTTTTACAATGGTGAACATGAAGAAATTCCTAAGTCAAAAGCATTGGCAAGATAATCCATTTATTCTAGCATCGAAAGCCAAACAAGTATTCTATGTACAAGATCCAATTGAGACTGAGTGGCATGTAGTGTTAACATGTTGTCCAAAGGGGTTGAGAAATTATACAACATTTGAACCTTAGTATGTAGGTCTTCCAAGGGTTGCATACTTTCAAGAAACAATATGCGTAGATGAAGAAAGTAGAGTTGATGTTGATGTGGATGTGGATTATGTATGTTCAAAATGTGAAGGAATATGGTTGAATGTTAATAAATAAATACCTCACTCATAGGAACCATGGCTCCCATAGTTAAGCCCATGGTTGATGCAACAAATGAATCCACAGTCACAATATTGGAAAATGTCCCAAACCTATTACAATCATGTGAAACTAAATGATACAATTTGTCAAAAGAATCAAATCTAGTTGTCCAAGCATGGTGGATGGGATCTAAACTTTGCATGAATGACCTTTGTTATTAACTATTCATTGCCCTCTGCTAAGGAATTCACAAAGTGACTATGGTTGTGATTTATTAAGGAACATATAAGGCTATCTATTTAGATATTATACATCTTTTAAAGGTTCACAATCATTGTTGAAGTGTATTAGCTAATGTATAACATAAGTGGCCTTTTAAGTGTATTAGATACTGCATAACTTGTGCAAAATGTGCTTATTTAATTTCTTCTATGGTTGAACTGTATTTCAAGAGACAATGAAATTTTGAAAAATACATTCATTTGTACTCTGCTCAAAGTTTGGAGCCTATCTATTGCTAGTGTGCAAAATATGAATTCCTGGCATTAGATATCTGATAAAGCCACCATCTAGGTTATATGTTGACTATTGCTAGTGTGTGTTGTGTTGTAATTATATTCTACTTTTTGTTTTTGGTGGACATACACAATCAACAGAATTGATGTGTATGACTTCTTTGGCATGCAAGTGGAAACAACAAATGGGTTGTGATCATTTTGGCTTGTTTTTTAGTATTGTAATGAGAAGTGGAAATAACGAGGCATAGAACATGATGACAGAAACCCATGGACATACAAATTGTGTAAATTGAAATCGTTTGAAACCTCAAACTATGAACTACATCCTAATGGGGGTGATACCTCTAAGGTCTGTAGTTCGACTGCTAAAGGGAAGAGCTACAGCACTTGGATTTACATTGGAAATCCAAAATCTTAGGACATGCTAACTAACCTCATATACGATTTTAATCTACAATTTATGTTACATTGGAATACAATATCATAGGACAAAAATTAAAACTTTACATTTTACTGGTTGACAAAATCAAAATCTAGATTAAAATAGAGTAAGCATGCCACTTGTAATTTTTTAGATTTTTGTGGATTCATCGAGGTTGGTGTTGCAAAATATCTGGAGCTACCTTTGTAGTCATATAAATACATCTAGCTTATTCTGCTTCAAAATGCCATCAAAATGCTATAAAGTGCAATCTTACCTTCAAAATTTGTAGGGAAAAAAATAACCTGGCTCTACTCCCTTTCCTTCTGACCCTAGAGAGTGTCTTGTAAAATCCGAGTACCGAGTTATGCAAGAACATCCAACCTACTGCTATTTTCTTGGTTTTTTGTTTCTCCCGAATCCATTTAGCTTCCCAACTTTTCTTTTGTTTGCTCAGTCACTTGCTTTTATTTACTATTTCATGAGCAAAGATGCACAGCCTCTTGTCCTTGATGATTAGCCTATTTATTTATTTATTCATCTTGACATTATGCTATTCTAGGATTCTAACCTTTTATTTACACTTCTTCAACTTCTTGTGAAGCATTTACTTTGTATTGGACTTCTAGTCCTTTGACAAATGCTCTTGGGATGGCTTACTATGTCGAGAAAAGAAAGTAAGGAGTTCTTCAACTTCCTGTTCTTCATCTATGCCTGGAAGATATGGTGGGGAATCCAAATTTTTCTCAATTCCAGTTAGGGCATTGGAAAATTTCATTTCCATTTCTTTTGAATGTTCATCTTATTCATTTGATAATGATTGAGGAGAGACCAATTTTTGAAACTTTTCATACTTTCTAGGATTATTAGGATCAATAATTTCCTATTTTGAGTTTAACGTGGTACTCTTCCTCACCTAGAAAGAACTTTAAGCTGACTTGGAGCTACTTGGCTTCTTTGATGCTTCTTTGATTTCATCTGAGGATATTTCCAGACCGATAACTTCAATTATTTTTAAAGAAGGATCAAAGAGGGATTTTTTCTTCATTCTAAATTTATTTGTTAGGTGAGTATGAGGCCTCCTTGTTAGAATATTAAACACCCATTTTATACTTAGGATGTAAAGTATTAATCATTTTGATACTTTCCTAGATGTTTTGACTAGGTAGTTGGCCACCTATTGCTTCTTTAGGCTCACAATTTCCTTCATTATCAAAATGAGCGCACTTAGAAAGATTATGGATAATATTATGCTACTTTTATGACTATCATGAATTAGTAAGAGTGCTTTCCTTCCTTTACACATTTTTGTGCTTCTTTTTATGTTTTTAAGTGGATAAGGATAAAGCTAGGTGCTTTTATGGACTTGGAAAGCTATATTATTTTTTGGACAACTCATACTCCAAATTTTTATCACCAAAATCCATCATCACATTCCTATTTTCATCACTCATTAGCTTCCATACCTGATTTATCCAATCCGTGGGGTCCTTGACTGATTTGGAAAGTAATTTTCCCACCTTGGGGTTTTTTAGCTTTTATTAAGACTGCCTTTTGTGATCTTTTCAAAATTTCTTCCAAGGAATTCAAATTATCTCTTGAGGATGTATTATATATTGTAATATTATTTATTAATAAGATAGAGTGGAATTTTATTCCAATTGAGTTCTCTCTCTTATGTTTATGCTTCAATATTTCTTCTTATTTCTGCAAATCTGCATTTGAACTAATGTTCTTTGCTTGTGGACAATTTCCCAGTTACATCAATTGATGTTTTAGTAACTTGAAACTTCAAATATCCAACATTAGCTTGCTTTCCATCAAATCCATGTGTGAAGGATTTGGCTATGATCTTGTGATGTCCTTGTATATTTTGGAAAAATTCCATCCATATGGATTCCCTAAACCTGTCCCTGAGATCCAAATAGTCTTCAACTACCTCTGATCCCAGAGGTTCATACTGCACCAGGAATCCACTTTTCTTTCGAGGAGGCTTGGGTGAGAAATGGATATGGTGGGGAAGGCTATAGTCAGTCACTACTAATTTGAGAAAGAAGTGAGAGAACTCTTCAAAAGAGAAATGAAAGTAACCACATCAGACATGACTTATAACCATCATGGATCGATGCTAAAAAGGGATCTACCAAGCATCATGAGGGATCAAATATCTCCAGGTGCAAACCCCTTTTTAGAGTGCAAATGGTGAGAAAGGGTTTTAATTTATCTAAATTGTATAGTTTTATATATGCTGTAAAATGTTTTAAATATAATTTGAGCATACATGTTATTTTTATAATATTTTATTATTTTAAAAAATGACATGTGTCAATAGACTAATCGCACACTTAAATAAAAGACAAATGACTACAAATTATGATTTAACTAGTTATCACAATCCTCGAGCAGGCATGATTACATGGAATCTAGACAACTTGTCTTATCTGATTGATGGCTTGTTAGATTTTGATCCATTTCTCTATATGTTTGGTAGTGTCGGAAAATTCAAATTTGGTAGCACCAGACTTGGAAAACGGGTGAGTTCCACTGCAGAATGGAAAAATATTTTGTAGCACCTTATGACCCAAAACAACAGGTTTTGCTACCGAATGAGAAACTCCTCACTTCTAGAAAATATTATGTTTGCTTGATCTCATAACCCTGCAAGTGATTAGAGACTACAAAATAGAAACAATATGGTTTAGTAACCTCCAAATCTCCATTATTTACAACTCATTGAAATGGAATATCTTTCACATAGCACATAAATGTAGAGATGGAACTTCGAATTCTAACTTTCTAACATTAAAAAAAACTTGCTTGGAGGTTTGTATTCACTTTGGACTTTGGCCATATTCTTTTGATAAAAGTGTTGATTTCTAAGGATGACTTTCCATAGTTGGTTCTTGTGATTATTTTAAGCAATGTTTGCATTTTGACTTGCATGAAAAATTACTTGCACAATATAATCTTTCCTTTTATTCAATGTTTAATTCAATATTTCTCAAAGAGATTTTTGTATTTTGAATTGTGTGCAAAGGATACCAATTCATTTGTATATGTTGTGATGCAAAGTTTAGTTGTAGTGTTTGAAAAAGCATTGACTATTCCACTCTGTAGTCCTTATGGATGTAATTTTTCTAAACCATGCATATAAGGTGATTTTGCTTGGAAGAAAGATGCGCGAGAGCATAGTGGTGTTGGTGGCCATTTGTTATGAGTCCAAAGTATCATCAAGAGCCACCATTCTTGCCAGGGAGTAATTACATATTTTCTTTTAAAACCTCAGGTACTGATGTTTCCTGTGTTATCTGACTTCTTTTAATGGAAAATATAAATGTTTTAAATTTTGATTCTGAAAGGAAATGAGTGTTGTTGATTATATGAAGCTCTAAACATTGTCTATATATGCTTGTGGAACATCATTATATTTGGTTTAGGTGAATAGGAAAATGGAGGATGTAATAATATTTATTAAAGGTAGACTTTAAGATGGATCTAGGAGTAATGGTGGTGATGAAGAGGAACAAGATCCAAGTGAGGGAATTAATATTGATGAATATTTAGATGAAAAGTGTGTAAAGCTACAATAGGAAGAAGACCTCGAGGGGCCTAAGTTTGTACCTACCAACACATCAAAATACCCTAAAAATACAAGACAAGAGAAGATTATTGAGCATGAAGAAGTTCAATATGAACACAATATAAGCTCATGACTTAGGTAGTTCTTGAAATATGAGTGTCCATAAGGAATGTTTAACCATCATCATTTCCGCTATCATCAATGCCTAAATTCTATCTTTTTCCAGTTGCCGCTGTAATTCTGCCACTTGTTGATCCTTAGCAACTATCTGTTTATTCAAATCATGCACTGTATTATGTGAGGTATCTAGTTTACCCCCTTCTATCTCTTTAAGATTTCATCTCTTTTCTATACAGTTTAATTTAATTTGAAAACTTCCATAAGGGCATATGATGCTTTATTTCTCATTCCTTCCATTCTTCCTCCTTCTCATCTAAAATTTTCCCCATCTTATCAATGTCTTCCATATGGCTTGTGTCTTGGAGTATAAGAGGAGTTAAATATGACTTATTTTTATCATCAGACATCCTTAGTTCATAAGTTGTGATCTGATCTATTGCATCATCTAGCTTATATTGAAGTTCTTGACATTTTCCTTCTGATTTTTGGATCTCTTTAATTCTCCTTCATTGACATATTTTTTTGCCAGTATAGAAGCATGTTCTTCCCTAAGAAATTCTATTTCACCCTGTAATTGCTCGCTTTGATACATTACCTAAAGGGTAGATGGAAATGCTTGGCTCATCTAGCTATTTTCCTATGCTTTAATTTTTTGATCTTTTATAGCTAGAAGATTCATTACCTTTGTTGAGTCTTGTGTTCCAAGTGTTCTATTGGCTATAACGTTTTCTAATCTATGATTCCCTTGCTCTAATTTTTTTACTCCGCCTCTTAGAAACTGATTGGTACTTGTGAGGGATTCAAATGTTGCTTTGTACATATACATATATGCATACGTTTTGGCATATTTATGGTACACCAAACTATTGTACCCTTCATCTAAGGATATATGATCTTCAGTGGGTCACTCTGATGTTCCTATGGTGACTTGAGATGCCTTCGACCATTATCCAGGTTGCATATTTTTGTATTATTTTCATTCCAAGGGTTCCATTGTAATTCTTATGAACTTATCTATAACGAGATCAAAATTTGGGATCAACCTGTTCTTGGCATTAGAGTCCAATGATTCTATGATAGGAAACATTTATGGAGCCTTGGATCTTCTCTGTTGATCTTGCTCCGGGAACATAAAAGGATTAGTAATTTCTAATGACTCAACCACTCCACTCTCATTTATTTGATGTGGTATTTTCGAGAGTGTGGCATGGGGGAGAGGATCCCATGGATCTTTTACATTTTCTACAGACAATAATTCATCAGACTCAATAGTAAGAAGATATGGGTTAGTAAGGTTCACACCTTCTTTTTGTAATATTTCTTGAATGGGATTAATCTCTTGTGAAGAGAAAAGTATGCTATCTTCATTGATTTGATTCTTACCAAGACACGTTTCCTCTTCTTTTGTCCTAGTATTTTTCTTTTGAGGTTCTTCTAGGTAAATTTATTCTGCTTTTCTTTTCGTAGCTTCTATAGAATCTCTTATCTCCTCACATTCTTCCTCTTTAGTCCCATCATCTAATATCTGGATTTCCTCTTTCATTGGTGAACGCAAAAGAGATATTTGATACTCAAAAGTTCCTACTTCCTACTCTTTTCCTGTCTTACTCATGGATTGAACCGTATATTGAATAATTGTGACAAGAGTTTCTTTTTATTTTGGGGTTTCTCTTGCTATTGAAACACCTTCAGTCTATTCTGATTCACCAATTTTTAGAATGGGTGGTGTTTGAGTGTTTGTCTACCATGATTCCTTTCATGATTAATCATGCTCCCACCCTAGTGGGACCTTAGGATCTTCATATATCTCTCTACCAAGTCTGAATTGTACTTTCCTAGGTTTTTATGTGTCAACTGTCACCTGGGGCATTTGAGAGCCTTGATGTGTTTCATGTACATCAACCCCTATACCTAGTCTTCCATACCTCTTCTAAAGTTGAATTGATTATGTAATCCTTGTTCCTTATGTTGGGACCATGAATTGTCACCTTTTTTACCACTTATTTTCCATTTTTTGGACTCCTTTAAGTTCATTTGTACCTCTTTTGATAGTATCTTGTCCCTAATTGAAGTCCCAGACTCAAGATACAAACCCTCTAATTACTTACATTGTTTTGATTTATAATGTAACGATTTAAAGTGGGTTTTGTGCTTAAGTTGGGTTAATAATTTGATGATTCGGAATCTTAAGTGAACAATGTAGGAACATGATGATCGTGCATTGAATGCTTGATGTTCTTACTTTCCATTGGACCAAAGTACAAACTATTTTTGGTCTACTATTACCTATGATGTTGCTACTTCTTCTCATACAGTGTTTTCATCATGTTGAAGCTTGAGCATTTGGTCTTTGACCAATTCTCAAGTGTGAGTTATAACAATTCCAACACGACAACATGTGGTTATTCGAGGATCTAGGAGTTCCAACATTTACAAATACCATGTATATTTTTATAGACTGGTTGCAATAGAAAATTAGCAAGTAACATATATAGGTTATAAATTGAATGAACAAATTTGAGAATCTTTAATTCTCAATGTGTTCAATTATTTGCATTTGGCGAAGCTATTACTTGAGTGACAATAAAAAGATGTATCCTGGGGTTCACAACAGGTATCTATAATAGAGGATTAATGTAACATACCCCTTTGCTGAAACATTTTATGTTTGAAGAAAATATTATCTTAACTTTTATTGTAAAGTTTTATATTTGGACAAGTGGCCAAGGATGACTGTAATTGCACAATATTATTATTTAAATAAAATAAATTAGGAGACACTCACCCAAAGAGACTATTGAAAGAGTGTTTACTAACCCACTAGGTGGAATGGAATCTAGGGTAGAAGGCAATGGACAAGTGGCATCATCATGAACTCAGTAACTAGATGTTGTTATGGGACAACTCCCTTGAATTGTGGTCATAGTTCCTTGAAAGATGGGATTGGAACTTGAGGCTCATTTATTTCGAAACTGACCACTAAAGACCTAGGCATCTTTATAAAGCCATCGAATTGAGCAAAGGCTCACACTTTTTCTGACAAGAAAATTTACCTTATGGTTCTGTTGTATGCACACAACAGATTCGATGAGGGGAAGCTGTGTTTTGAGTTGTATTGTAAGTCTATGTCACTTTTTCTAGATGCAAAGTTATTTCCTTCTTAGGGCATAGGTTTTGAGGTGTATTGCAAGTCTCCATTGATTGTTGGAAGTACAACCTGAGTGCCTTGCTTCTACACAGATTCTTCTACCTAGTGGTTCAGTAAACAGGCTCGGGGGTCCAAAGGAGCAAGTGATATTGGCTGCTTCTTCTGGAGAAGGTTGGGAGGAACAGGCCTCTTTGGGTGTTTGTCCACCCTATCTACATTATCAGGTTCTATTTGTTATTACATTTCTAGTAATTTTAACTAACTGTATTTCTGAGTTTTTGTTTTGCTGAATATTATTAGTTATTACTGTTCAGATTTAATGAGTGGTTTTCTGAAATGAATGAAGAAGGAATGGAGTAATGATAGATTAAAAAATTACTTCCCTACATTTTTCCCCACACTGTATTTGTGTCGTACTCTAGTATAGGGAAGGGTGTTTAAGAATAGATATTATTAGTGATAGGAAATAGATAGCATAATGTAATAGTAATCATAGATAAACTCTGCAAATGCCATTTGTATTTCTTTATCTGTTTACTGTTGTAAATAAAAGCTATCAGGTTTTAATTACTAAACAACATAGAGCTGCTAGATTTTCTTATATTGTAATATAACTAAACTTGCAGCAAATAGAAGTAAATATACTCAATCATTGTCATATTTTTGTACAAAACCTAGTGCTTAGATTTAGGTTAAATACTCATTGTAGGAAACAAATTATATAAATATATTTATCCTGTTACTAGTTTTCTTTTCTTTTAATTTTCTTACTATTACACATTTTGATTATGGACTCGAAAACCTCATCACTATTTCAGAATAATAATTGATTTTGAGTAAGATTATTCACAATCAACCTTACGGTTGAAACCCCTAAATTATTCTAGTCATAGAAAAAATTTCAACCGGGTTTCCAATAAGATAGTATGTCCTAGATATTACATAATCAGCACAGTTACAATAGGTTAAACGTATAGAACCCTTTTTTCTAAAAATCATAAATGACGAGGCATTCACAAGGGTTTACAACAGCATGAAGTCACAGGTTCGACCCACACATTGAAAAAAACAAAATTAAACACAAAGCCCTTAAATCATTGTTTCAGTTTTCATCCAAAACAACTTATATTAATAAGGACAGGCATCTTTAAAACATTTCACAATTTCCGTAGACTGCCGAGACTAATGCTCTCATGCATGGCCTTTAAATATTTGTTTTTATTAAAGACCAATAGGTCTAGGTCGAAAGTCATCAAACCCTATAACTACGTTTCATAGTAACCAAAACAGACCCTAAGGGCCGCATATTCATTAGATATCCTTATAACTAAATTAAAACACAGTTTTTCAAACAACTGCACATACACGAAAATTTCTTCCAAGTCTAAACTTGTAATTCCTTTATCACTGAATATTTACCTTTTTTTTTATGTTGAGAAAACAACAAAGGAACCTGGTTGAGGGTTCAACCCTCCTAGGCCAAGGTTCGGCCTCACAACTTAAAATAACTTACACTATTACATTGAACCAAGAACGAAAGTCGAAACCTCGGCAAAATCAACACAGAACGACATCTTGCCAAGAACATAGTTCGAAGTACTATGAAAGGCCCATGAGGTATCGTCGAAGCTTACCAGGATGCCTGAGCTATCATCCTGAACTTTTCGTTATCCTTGCAAACCAACGCCGAGAGTCACCTGCTAATACAACAGGCAGAGTGATTAGAAGTCAAGAGAATGAAAATCAAAAGTTTTAAACACTTACAAAAGCTTCATGAAAACAAACTATGACTTACCATCAACGAAAGAACCCTGTTCTGTACGCTCACACCTGCAACCGACGAGAACACCAAACCCTTATCAATCACCAGCAACACAACAAAGGAATGGCTTGGCTCTAAGATGTCACTATGGAATATTTCTACGTAACAGGTCATGGATTCGAAGACAGGAGAGGTGCCTCCAAAACCTGCTAACTAACCCTAAAATCTTGCAAGCCGGTCGGCCTCTCCACCAAACCACTCACTACACAATTAAAAACCTAAGTCATGGTTTCGTTATGTAAACCCCACGCAGTTAATGCTTCACCACAAATCGAGAAAACTCCATGTGAAGGATCTCCACGGTGGATGCCAACAGGCATTCCACCATGATGTTATTAATGCACTTTTAGTATCTCAACCACCACCGTACATTCAACCTTGAAATCGCATTAATCAACAAGTTATGGCTTTAATCTTCATATTTGGTAGATCAAAGACTAAGGTATTGCATGGTTTCATACCTTGTCCCTAGGTCAAAACATCAAAGTAACCACTCTAATTATTTTATGTTAGATTCCTAAATTACCCTTAAATCATTACTTACGCATAATACTATAGTATGAATACCAATGTATCACTATATCAATAGTATAGTGCGCTAGAATATAACATTCAAATATTATTATATTTGCATAGTATGGTTGTAACCATAGGGGTATCATTACGATTCCCTTATTTCCTAAGTTGATGCATTTAGGGTATAACACTAAGGCTAGACTAACTTAGCACTTAGGTGATAAAGTGGTAATTATATTTATTTTAGATAGAAGTATAGGGTAACATAATCAAATATCATCTTTTTAGTGTTGTCACAATAAGCTAAGTTGCATGTTCTTAGTTTCTAGTTGGTATTATTCCAAGCTTTCCTTAATAAGATCAATACATTTTCTAATAGTGCTTAAAACTCAGATTTAGACCAAGGACTACTTTTACAAGTTTTAATACCTAACTTGAGATTTCTACCATTGGTGTCAAGTACATAATTACTTAGTATGTTTGGATAGATGCAAGATTGAAGTGAATAGTGTTTCATACTTTCCTCAGTAACCTACTTATAACAAGAAAATGATCTTAAACAAATATAATTTGTGATTGTGAATAACTGAGAGTTTTTACATAAACATTTTCAAGTGCATAGACTAGAATATATCTCACCCGACATTACATCAAATTACTCTATTATTACCAATTGAAGGGTAACTGAAACTTTAAAATAATATCTCTTCTTTAGAAGCATTCCTCTTACCTGCGATCTGCAACAAAGGTTCAAATGCTTTAGCTATATAGCTAAGTAAGCCTCAGGGTACCCCATAGGACCCCTTCATAAAAAAAAGGTAATCAGTAGCTCATATAAAGGAACCAGAATCATAAACAAACTATCGACGTAACATGTTATGAAGTGATATTATCATTATTAGTTCAGCAAGTAGATGGACATTTATTTTTACTTCCGCATATCATTTATAGCACTAAATGCTACCTTAGAAAAATTTTAAATTTTTATGAATTTTCAGGATGTTACATGTGGTATCAGAGCACAGTTCAAACTCTAGGCCTGAAATAGGATGACGCGCACAAAAAAGAAAAAATGAAACTAGAAAGTTTATGTTACTAATTTTTATTTTTATTTTGTTTCTGTACAGAACAATCTTGACATTTAATTGTAGGTATGGACATATCGGAGGAATCAGCAGAGGATAGATCTCCTCATAATGAACATAATAATAACGAACATGAAAATATTAATGAAGAAGTCTATGTAGAACTTAATGATCAATCATCCGAATTATTACGTATTGTTAAGGATTTAAAAACTGAAATAAAAAGTGTTAAGGAAGAAAACGAAAGGATTTTAAGAGCACAAGAGTAATTAAATCAGATTTTATTGGAAAAGTACCACCAAGATGAAAAAGATAAGAGAACTGGAGTAAAGACTAAATCTAGAACAATGTCCTACAAACACAGAGATAAGAAAGTGAAATCCTATAAAACCGAAAGTAGCTCTTCTTCTTCTGAATCTGATGATAAAAATTATCACATAAAATATAATTCTGATCAGGACAGCAGTGACAGTGACTGTGGTCCTAAGAAAAGAGGTAAAAATTATGAACAAATTTCAGGAGAGTTTAAAAAGATAAAACCTCCAACTTATGGCGAAAATGAAAAGGGAGAGGCAACTGAAGCATGGCTGTCTGAAATGAAGAAGTATTTTCAAATTTATAACTACTCATCTCAATTAAAAGCTAATATGGCCATATAAATCTAACCGGAAGGGAAGACATTTGGTGGCAAGATATCAAAAGAGTTAAAAATATTAAGGACAAAGACATAAAATGGAGTACATTTAAGAACATGTTTAAGAAAAAGTTTTTATCCGAACAGTACTACGAATATAAGTCAAAAGAATTTTATGACTTAAAGATGGGTTCTATGACCATGAACGAGTTATATAGCAAATTTCTCATCTTGTTAAGGTATGTACCTTACCTAGCTGAAGAAAAACCTAAGATACAAAGGTTTCTAAGCTGCTTACCCTTCCACATAGAGGACATAATTGAATATGATAACCCTTCAACTTTAGAAGAGACCATGAGGAAGGCTAATTTCTGTTTTGAACAAAACAGAAAAAGAGAAGGAATATCTGGCTGGAAAAGTAATAAGACTAATAATTTTGAGCATAAAAAGAAAATTTTTAATCAGAATTCTGGAAGTTTTAAGAAAAATTTTAATAACATAATTTTTTCAAGTAATAATTAAAGGGGTAATGCACCGTAGAATTTCACAGCTGCAAGGAATGTATCTGGTAATACTATTAATATTAATATTAATAATAATAATAATACGAGACCACCTTTAAAATGTTATGACTGCGGTGGACCACATACTCAAGCCAACTATCCATGCAACATAAATTCAGTCAGCAACATTCACACCATGCACGCAGAACCGACAGTTGGTGATGTAGCAAGAGAAATGCCCAGGATTAATGCAGCACTGAAAAATCGACAAGTAGACCATCAAACTTCTATGGTCGAAATTGAAGGTATGATACAAAACAAATCTATTTCAATTTTAATAGATCCAGGTGCAAGTTTGAGTTACATATCACCTAATTTAGTGAAAAGTTGCAAGTTAAAGGTAGAAAAGTTTGATAATTCGTGGTTAGTTCAGCTAGCAACAAGCACTAAAATAAAAGTTATAGAGTTTGTAAACAGTTGTGATTTACTCATGAGTCAGTTGAAAACGAAAGTTAAATTGAATGTTTTTCCATTAGGGCCATATGATGTATTAATTGGCATGGACTGGCTTGAACCGCATAGAGTAATACTTAAATGTTATGAAAAGTCATTTATCTGTTTGAATAATGAAGGAAACACCGAAACAATAAAAGGAATTCTTAGGAAAACATCTGTGAGACAAATTTCTACTTTAGAAGTAAAGAAAGTTGTAAGAAAGGGTTGTAAGTTGTTTGCTGTGAATGTTATTAATGGCGAATGTTCATCTAAATAAGATAAGATAAAACTGGAAGACATACATATTCTTAGGGACTTTTCTGACGTATTCCTAGAAGAAATTCCAGGACTACCTCCGAAAAGGGAACTTGATTTCACCATTGAGTTAGTACCGAGTGTGGTACCAAACTCAAAGGCTCCTTACAGAATGAATATTCTGGAATTAAATGAACTAAAATCTCAGCTGAAAAAATTAATAGATAAGAACTACATAAGGCCAAGTGTGTCTCCTTGGGGAGCGCCAATTATCTTTGTTAAAAATAAGGACGCTACTTTGCGACTGTGCATAGATTACCACCAACTTAATAAAATGACCATTAAAAATCGATATCCCTTGCCCCACATTGACAATTTATTCGATCAGGTACTTATAGCAGAGATATTCACTAAAATTGACTTAAGGTCTGGATATCATCAAGTTAGAATAAAGGATGAAGACATTTTCAAAACTGCTTTCAGAACTCGTTATGGACACTACAAGTTTGTAGTTATACCTTTTGGGATAACTAATGCACCAGCAGTCCTCATGTGTTTAATGAATAACATTCTGCATAAGTACCTAGATAAGTTTGTATTTGTATTCATTGATGATATTGTAATTTATTCAAAAACTAAAGAAGAGCAGGACAAACACTTAAGAATAATTCTGCAAGTTTTAAGAGAACATCAGCTTTATGCTAAGTTAAGTAAATGTGACTTTTATAAAGATAAAATATAGTACTTAGGTCACATAATATCTAAAGACAAAATTTATGTCGACCCAGATAAGATAAGAGCAATTAACAAGTGGCTTGTCCCTAAAGACATAACTGATGTACAGTCATTTATGGGAATAACAGTTTATTACAGAAACTTTATTGAAGGATTCTCTAGAATTGCGAATCCCATAACTTGTTTGCAGAAGAAAGGGAAGAAATTCGTCTGGGATAAAAAATGCAAGGAAAGTTTTAAGAAGTTAAAAGAGTTATTAACAACAGCACCGATATTAAAAATTGTTGATCCTAATAAATACTTCATTGTATGTACTGATGCATGTAACGATGGACTTGGTGGGGTCTTAACTCAAGAAGGTCATGCTATTGCTTATGAGTCTAGAAAGTTAAAAATCCACAAAAAGAACTACGTAACTTATGATCTAGAGCTAGCAGCCGTGATACATGCAATTAAAATGTGGCGAAATCACTTGATTGGAAGAAAGTTTACACTAATGATAGATAATAAAGGCTTAAAATACTTGTTGGATCAAGCAAATCTTAACGCAAGGTAAGCTAGGTGGCTAGCTTTCCTTAGCGAGTATGATTTCGAAATTCAACACATTAAGGGTAAAGAAAACAAATTTGTTGATGCCTTGAGAAGAAATTCCAAATTAAGTTTTGTGGTAGCAATCAACACATTTAAGACAGATCTGGAAAATCAGATCGAGGAAGGAATTAAGCAAGACAAAAAATATCAAAAATTGCACGATAAAAATGCTGAAAATTTATCTGAAAATTTAATAACAGATTACAACATTAATGAAAAAGGTGTAATGACTTATAAAAACAGAATTTACATACCTAATGTGTCAAAAGTTAAATTGCTGATTTTGGATGAAGTTCATAAAAGTCCTTATTCGGGACACCCTGGTTATAAAAAAATAATAACTATGTTAAGAAAGTATTACTTTTGGCCCAACATGAAGAATGAAGTGGTTGAATACATAGCTAGGTGTTTTGAATGTCAGAAATTAAGGTTGAACATCAACACCCAACTACCCTATTGCAGCCATTACCAATTCCGGAATGGAAACGGGAAATTATAAGTATTGATTTTATAACAACTTTACCTAAGAATAAAAAACAGAAAGACTCAATAATGGTGGTTGTGGATAAACTTAGTAAATATGCTCATTTTATTCCTGTTAAGACTACTTTTAAAGTTGCTAACATTGCAGATGTGTTTATGAAGAAAGTATTCCGCTTACATGGAATTCCAAAGGTAATTATTTTTGATCGAGATTCCAAGTTTACTGGAAATTTCTGGAGAACATTGTTTAAGGGTCTAAATACCAAATTAAATTTCAGTACTTCTTTCCATCCACAAACTAACGGATAGAGTAAAATGGTTAATCAGATTTTAGAAGATATGTTAAGAATGTATGTTAAAGATCAGCCAACTAAGTGGGAAGATTATTTTCATTTAGCTAAATTTGCTTACAATAATCATTATCAAGCATCTGCTAGACTTAGTCCATTTGAGATTTTATGTGGAAGGAAATGCAATACTCCTATTTCTTGGGGTAACCCTATTGAAAAATTAATGTTAGGACTAGATTTGTTAAAAAAGATGGAGCTAACCGTGAAACAGGTACAAGGAAACTTAAAAGTTGCACAAGATAGACAAAAAAGTTATGCAGATATTCAACACACTGAAAGCGAATTTCACATTGGAGATCATGTCTTTGAAAAGGTAAAATGCAAGAAAAGTTATTTTAAGCTTGGAAGTTGTGCTAAACTAGCACCAAGGTACCGTGGACCATTTGAACTGTATTGGAGAAATCTCACTATGGCTTGGGAATACCACAAGAGACAGATGACTACCAGAAATCTACTCAATTCTCAAAACAATGCTATTATAAATGGAAATGTTAAAACAATGGAGAAATGTAACCAACCTTGATCCAACGTTTGATGTAGATCCCCGTTGGAGCTTTCAATCTGCGCACATCCAAGCACTTGTAATCTGCAAATTAGTCTTGACAACCAATATCTAACAAGTACATGTGATATATAAATGACATTAACATTATCAATAACAATGGTCCATAATATCATAAGCAAATGTAACCCAATGTATAATAAATGACATTCACACCATGAATGGATGAGAATATGAGTATTTCTATTAATGAACAAGAAGAAGTACAAAGTGATACGACCTCTTTTTACAACCAATCTGAACCAAGATCTAGATCAATCCACTTGTGCCTCCACCACTTCAATCCTCTATGCAAAGCAAACTCAAACTAGCAAGGAGTTTGGAAGGTGAACATAACTGGTTCACAACTACAAGGATCAATGAGTGCAGACTCAAGATAGGGAAAAAATCCACTAGAGTGCCTTTACTATTCTCTCCTTCCTCCCGTCCATAAGCCATATGTGCTCAATATATAGTCCTCTCAAAGGTAGGTGAAAGGACTCATCGAGACGTTACTTGGGCAGATGGAGAGCCAAAGGTCACCCAAGGTCAACCCTTACCGACTGTGTTGTAGTAAGGGTTGCCACCATGGGTATGGGGCATGTATGTACTATTCATAGTGGGAATCGTGTTGTATTGACCATAATGGTATGGTATGTTCCCACCCCCAATATTAGGATTAGCTTGAGCAGTCGTGTGATGACCATAAGCATGAGAAGTATTCCCAGGTCCAATATGGGTGTGACTAGTAGTAGGGTTGGTGGTGTGATGTCGATGTGGATAGGAAATATTTCCACCCCCTACATTACTATTACTAGCGGCAGCAGTGGATGTAAAAGTATGCGGTATGTGTCCACCCCCGTAGTGGGGAGGAACGGTATCATGTGCAAAAGTAGTCCTGGGTTAACGAGTAGCGACATGTGTATTAGGTGGTGGATGGCGAGTCGTGTTTCGAGCAGCATTTTGACTAGGTTGGGTATTCGTAGGAGATGGTCGTGTTCCAACATTAGCATGGTTAGGAATCTGACCAGTCCCCATACTATGTGAGTGGGTGGACAACGTAGTGCCCCCAGCTAGGGTAGTGCCCCCAGTGGGTATAGTATGGCTAACACTTTGACTAGTGCCAGCATGAGTGCCAACCATAGTGGAAGGTTCGATAGTATTGTGACTAGGCATACCAAAAGAGAGTGCGGTGGGGTTGACCATAGGGCCGAAATCATCATGAGTCTCAAGCCTCCTATATATAGAATCACATGGAAATGAAGGAACGAAAGGCTCGTCCTGTTCTTCCTCCTCGGGTAAGTCAGGAATCCCGTAAAGATAATTATCCAGATTCGAAGGATCAAATGGATCCCGGTCAAGTGGATTAGGCCAAATAGAACCAGGTTGAGTTGCAAGTGGATCACCTCCCCAATCCTCACGAGGAGTCTGGGGATTGGAAGTATGTTCAACTCTACCCGAAGGAGTAGAAAGGTCTTGCCCAATATCGGGATGTGTAGCCATGTAGTCCTCAATGTAAGTCACGTATGAATCTGAAGACTTAGAGGGAGCCCTCTGGCATCCTCTAGTAATACGTTGTGTAACCAAAGCTGGCTTTAAACCATCCAAATGACAGGACCGACGGAAAGTAGGGCTCTATGCCACGTTCTCTCCGGAGAGAGACACAGCGTCTCCTAAAGGCCAACTATCGATCAAAAAATAGTAAATCAAATGACACACCTAGAGAAACTACAGCCAAGAGCAGACAGACAGAGTGGCTAAATGAGATCCCGACACTAGAGCCGGTATGTGTCACATAGGAGAGGCTTGAGACTCCCAAACTATAGCCGGAGATAACAGAATCAGTTATAGAGACACCCAAGCTTCACTGTCTCGACAGAGTCAAGTCCACTGCACGAACACAACTGTGTTGTCCAATCCCTATCTAAATCAGGACACAAACAACATAACCAATACAAGTACCTTGTGCGGTACCTAGGTAAGGAAACTATGTCTACCGCAATATAACCAATGCTCAGGGGGACAGTCGTAGGTGGGACCCGTTGAACCTGATGAGACATCATCTGATTACGTATCATTGATGTATACCGTTAATAGACGCGAGATGACCTACCAATAGTGAAAATGGGCATCAAGGCACAGAGAAAAATCATCAGAGTGTGAATAAATGTGTTGAAGTCGAACACTAGGATGAATCCATCGATCAAGGGACATTGATGTATTCCCAAAACTATCGATGGAGAGAGAACTTGCCACTAATGATTGCAAGCCTCAGGGTACTCAACTGAACTCCAAGCCTCAAGTCCCAGAATAAATGAGTTGAAGTTGATGGAACGAGACTCGTTGGAAGGAGGGCATTAAGGCATCCCCCATCAACCAGCATGAGGTACCAGCAATGCTGAAAGATTTGGAAGATCTCAGGTGAAACAGACTGACTCAATAAGGATGGCCGACATGCAATAGTCAAGATATCTGAGGAGTGGCTGACACTAGTTTCAGGACTTCCTTTGAACAAGAGCATGAGCATATGGATAGACTCAGGCAGCATAGACTTGACATAAACTGTGCAATGCAGGAGGCATTACAGACGGCTCCATAATGACTGGAAGCTTAACCAATCGGTGGAGAAAACTGAGAAACAAGTACAGCTCCTAAGGCCCAACTATAGTCCCAAATCATAATGTACAGAGTGGAATGAATGCTCTGTTCAAAGGCGACACAACAATTGCCAACAAGAAATAGTGACCATAATCCCATCCGGATTTTTGGAATATTTGATTTTTTTTTGTCTTTTTCATATTTGGGAAAATCTTGAAAAAGAATAAAATTGCTTATAGTACAACAAGTGAGAGAACGAGTGTCAAATAGCTAGCAGACTAGTCCCAAGTAGTGGAACATACCTATGATCAATGCAAGGAAGTGCGTGCAGGATGTGGACACTCAGGGGTTTGTTCCCTGAGGGTCAAAGGGTCATCAAATTGTGAAGGGAAAATATATAATCTCTGTAGGGCTCGACAGGGAAAGTGCTCATGCACCAGGATATCAACTGAGTAAGCGGGAGCCGGCACAAGGCTCAAGCGGAAAGCAGGATGAGGCAATGCAATCACAACATGATATAACTGAGAAGTCCTTTTTTGTAAAGTTAGTCTCCTCACCAGAAAAAGTGTAAAACAATGAGAGAAGAACTCTTCTAGTCACCTATGACTAGAGTATGCCTTTTCGTAATTAATCTACAAAGGTCCGGAAAAGGGGTAAACTTATACCTAAGTGAATGTCGCTTCAAATCCTTTAATGAGTCTGAAATGACAAGTATACTCGAAAATCTTGTTTGATTTTGAATAAGTCTAACAAGCGCTTAAAAAAGACTTTATAAAAAAAAAAATCATAAAGTTTTAACGAGCCCGAAAAAGTAAACTCGTGACCTCCTTACTGTTTTTAACGAGCTCAAAGGAGATATGGAAGAATGCTCATAATGAGAGCAGATGAGTGTCAAGGACATGCAAGACTAGTTCCAAGCGCATGGGACAAAGCTATCCATAATGCAAGGAACATGAGAAAGATAAGGACACTCAAGGGGTGTCTGCAAATTCGGATAGTAATCGGCTCAAATGCATCATAACAATGGGGAGGACTAAACCTATGTGCAAGGGTCTGAATATGCCTACCATGAATGAAGAAAATGTCAAAAAGGACCAGTAAACAAGTATAAGTCCAGCTAAAAATCCTGTCTCCAAGAAACATAAGTACCAAGATCATCTCTAAAACGTACGTAGAGAAAAATCTGATACAAGTCACTGCGGTAGAAGCATTTTCAACTTCACTATTGTTAACCTCAGACATAACGCAGGTAGAGCTAACCACTGAGGGTGCCATAGTACCAATACCTGAGGGATCAAAATGATCATCTTCAAAATGAAGAGCAAAGCTGAAGGATGTGAAGGAATCTGAAGTGGCAAATTCATCATCACAGGAGTTGGAAATTCTAGAAGTAGAATCGAACTCATCAGGATCACCAATTTGCAGATCTATAGGAGAGCTCAATGACTCATCACTAGGGAGATCAGACTTTAATTTCGAACTGGGGCTAGAAAAAACTATGCCTGGATCAAAATGTATGGCAGACTGTAATCTCGACTCATCTTGTTCAATAAGATCAAGGGTAGGAGGGGAATGAGATCTATGATAAAGATCCCCCCCATGGCTGGTCATCACCACGCATGGACTCGATAAAATCTTCATCCGAAGGTAGAGTACCATCAAGGCATTCATGTGAACAAGATGAGTTGGCTGCCCAAAATGGCAGCGTAACGGGATCTTCTTCAACTATCTAGGAAGAAGCGAGATCCAGATCTGCAGTGGTTTGTTGGATATGATCGTAAGTGAGCTCTGCTACAGATAAAAGCATAGACATCCCAACGTGCACAATGTCTCTAGACGTGGAACTCGTGGATGGTAAAGTCCATGGATCATTTAAATAAGAGGTCCGGAATAACACATTATTCGAAGGAGGAGGCGCACTGTCGGAAATGGTTCCAATAAAATTCACAGGTGCGAAATGGTTAAAAGTTCGCATCAATGAGGGGTACATCCCAACACCTATGTTCCTAGTTGCCGATTAAGAATTAGAAACTTGTGGGACTACAGATCCCGTAGATGTTGTGGAAGGAGTGCAAACATAATCTAGCTGATCGATCATCACAATCTTGCCTTCATGGGGAAAGCAAATAACTCAAAATACAGTAGATGCGACAGCCTTCATAGCGTACATCCAGTTTCGACCTAGTAAAAGGTTGTAGTCGATGGGCGCATCAACCACTTCGACTTCAATAGGCACGGACTTACCTCCCAAGGAGATAACAAGGGAAGGGATAATTCCATGAGGCGTAAAAGATCTACCGTCATGTAGTGAGTGTGGTTCTAAACGTGAGTAGAGGAGGAGAGCCAAGAGCTTTCCAACAAGTTAATGACATTACCGACGCGGAAGCACTTTCATCAACCATAGTACGTTTGATGAAGCTCTTAAGGCAAACCACCTGGATTTGAAAAGCCACGTGGTAAGGCAAGCGAGGTCGGACATCAGTGGTATCGAACTTGATAACACTAGGACTTCCCCCATCCTTAACTCCTAACGCACTCAAAAGGGCATGCCTCTGAGAAGGACAAGCTTGCAAAACTTCAAGAGCCAACATGGCATAGGGAGTTTGGCCCAAATCTTCTACGATGGAGTAGTTCTGGGTGGCTCAAGCATTAGGATTATGTGTGGAGATCTTGAGAACACCTTTCGGTATCCATGGCATAATAGAAGGCTTCTCGATATGCAAGGAATTATCAAGAGGAGGGGGAGTCTCATTCCCCAAATTTGGTTGTGGTGCACCATAATCATGTTGATGAGTAGCAACACAAACCTCCGACTGAACCATATTCACACATCCATAACCACTAGTATTGGAAGAAGACGTTGTCGTTTCATTAGTACCATAACCAGTGGTGGGAGCATGCGAAGCCATGTTCTGGTAATGAGGTAGGGGATCCTTCAACAAAGCTAGGCTATGTGCCAAATGATTCGATGCTTCCTCAATACGAGGACATCAGTGAGTAAGATGATCCTCCCCACAAAGCTTGCAAGGGAATTTCACCTTATGCCTAGGTTTACAATCCTCGCCAGCATTAACGCCTTCCCGAGGAGGGTTGGCATTCTCTTTACGAGGAGTATTATGACTGCTATTGTTGTTACTTCCATTGTTTCCACCCCTACAATTATTTCTCCCCTTTTTCTTACCACTAGGTGTTGGGAACCATTTTTCACCTATTTTTCCATCTAAATACCTTCCAGTTTTCTCCATAAACCTTCATACTTGATCCATAAAACCTTAATTTCATCCACAAAACTTTGGTCAAAGGTATAAATGTCGTTGCTTCTTAACAAGTTGAATTATGAGATTTTTAAGGCATTTAATGTAAGATTTTATTCAAAATTACAGAATGTGCTAACTTGCCGTAATTTCTCCAAGGTTGGATACTTGCAGGCCAGCTGGGCACAAACTGAAGAGTGGAAGAAGATCCTTGATATCCAAGGATGGTTAAACTTCTAACAAACTTGTGGTATGTTTCTCACAGGTGGCGAGTCAATGCTGGTCAACGATGACCACCTGTGCAGTCATCTAGCATAAAAACAGGGCAGTTCGATTTTCTAGTGATCTAGCCTATTTTCTTGGAGATGATGGGCGATTTCGAATATAGGAATATTGTTATTTCTGATGTCATCATTAATTTTCCATAGATATAGCGTTTCGGTTCATAAACGAGTGATATAACTATTTGTTTTGAAAGACGAAAACCTCTTGGATGATAGACATATATTTTTGAATTAAGAATCTGAGAATTTCTGGAAATTTCCCTGCATATGAACTATGCTTGGATAATGAAGTGACTGGGTATTAAAAGCTTGTGAATCTTTCCTGTGTGTGTGTGAGTGGAGCATTGGAGGGCCCCCATTGCCGAACCTGCACACATACTTTTCTTTACTACATCCTAGTACGATTAAAGGTATTTAGTAGAGTTGTTTTTCGATAGATAATTCATGCATTATAGTTCGAGTTAAATTATATCTGCACATAATTTATTATAGCATAGGGTTATGAGTTTTATTCAGGATTGAATGGTTAAACGTTGCAGGAGTAGTTTCGATTTCATTTCTAGAGCTTGATATCAAGACTATTGAGAATAGCTGGACACTGTGAATCATTTTTCTTGTAAAAGAAATTAGTAGTTGATTATTTCCAATAGTAAACATATTGAGCATTGTAATTCACTTGTTAAAAATCTAATTTTCTATTTGATTTTAGTTACAGAATGTTTCATGAACGAATTGCTGAGTAGATTAGAAAACCAAACGAAGTTTATTCTATAAGGAGGATTTTGCATTTCTCATCATCAGCATTCTAGCATCTTTTAGGTTTATTTTATGAGCAACTGGATTCTCGACTAAGTCTAGGACTGATCCCTATATTTGGGATATGCCTCTAAGTTTTACAAACTCCGGATTGATTTAAACTAAAGGTCTAGTTTACACCTGTAGATTGGAACCCAACATTTTGGCGCCGTTGCTAGGGAGGCATTCTAGAAGCAGACTTAAGAAACTTAGTTCTCTTATTCAGAAAAATTCAAAAACACAGAGTAGGTTTTAGTTTTATGTCAAGACAAAGAGACGAAAAAGGAAGATTTATCAAAACCCCCCCAAAAATAGAAGTAACATGAACTTCTTTAACTGATCAAAAAGGATTAATTACAACTGTTGACACTTTTGAAATAACTGAAGAGGAAACATCTAAGAAATGAGGACTCACCTTCGAGAAACGTAGGGAATACGAACATAGGATGGAGATTGAAAATAAACGAAGAGAAATTGTTGAAGGAAAAACATTAAAAGGGCCAATTGCAAAACAACGAAGGGAGTATGAGAGAAGGTTAGAAATTGAAAATAAACTAAGACAAGAGAGAAAGGAAGAAGAGAGAAGGTATGAAAGGGATGAAAGAGCTGAAGAAGATCAGGAAGCCACTTTTAAATTTCCCATCTTGGACACTAGCATCATCCTAGGAGAAGAGGTAAGGATTAAAAACATTCCACCATTTGTTCTACCAAATTTCTATGGCATGACTTCTGAAGACCCAGACTCTTTCTTATTTGAATTTGATATCTTGTGTTGTACTTATGGGTATATTGATGACACCCACAAACTTCGTCTCTTCCCTGCTACCCTTAAGGCAGTTGCATTGAAATGGTTCATGGGGCTAGGAGAGCATTCAAAAACTAGTTGGGATGATATGAGAAAATTTTTTCTTAGGAAATACCAAGCTTACTATAGATCAAAAGATTCAAAAGATGATATTTTTAGAATGTCTCCTCAAGAGGATGAGAGCTTGGAAGAGTATCTTGAAAGATTCTCATATAACTTGCAGAAGTCTAAATACAATTCTTTGACATCTGAGATCACCATGCAATCTTTTTGAAAGGAATAAAAGAAGAATATCTAGATATTTTGAATGTTATGGGAAAAGGTGACATCTCCTATCTACCATTCGAAGAGATTACAAACTTATGTCAAAAGTATTCTAGAGGAAAAGCCAGAAATGGAAAGAGGGATGCAACTTCCAAAGTAACAAAATCTGCAACCAGTGGCATATCCAGAGCTGAATTTGGGAACTTGTTAGAATATTTTAAGACTAATTTATTGAGTACCTTGGGAACACAGGTCGAAACATCAAAAACCAAGAAAAGACAAGAACAACAAGACCAACAATATCAAGCCCTGTCTATTTTCTGCCCTAAATGTAGAAAGAAACATCCATTAAGAGAATGCCCTCTAAATAATGTTCAAATTTGTGGTTTATGTACTGAAAATCATAAAACTGATGATTGCCCCAGATTGAAAGAATTGCAGGCAGCCTGAATGGAGGAGAATCAAAGCATGGAGCCTCTCTATTTTATGGGACAATGAAGACCTTGGAAGCCACGATTTTTAGGTATGTCTCAAGATCCTATGCAGCAGTTTCATTCAAATTATCAAACTCCTGTTCAAAATTCATGGAGTGCACCCATGCCCTGGCAAACTTGGTCTCCTCATAACAACAACAAGCCCAACCTGTTTCAAACTGGAGAGGGTATACTCATGGTAACCAGACATACCAACAGGCCTACCCACAGCCTTATCAACAACCTTTTGCATATCCCCAATACCAGCAGAATCAAACCCCATTTTTCCAACAACCCAATCTTGCTCCCCAACTAGGCCAACAACCTCAACAGCTTCAATTGCCATCCAACCAGCCTCCACCTAGACCAACACAATTGCCAGCCCAGGCAATACCAAATCCAAATAATAAAATGGATAAACCCATGTACAATGTTGATGAAGGAATGGCACTCCCCTACTCAATCCTCCCACTTCAAAATATCAACTTAATATCTGGAAAAAACTTTACAAAAAGAATCTCCTGTTATTTTAGAACAACAAATAGAAAATGAGAAAACTTCAAAAAAATCAAATATAGAAAAGCCACAGTCAAAAAATCATAGTCAAAAAGGGAAAACATTAGTACCTCACATACCTCCCTTTCCAGAGAGGTTGGTCAAGGAAAAAATTTCAATTTCCCTACCTGATTTTGATGTTTTGAATGAGTTAACCAACAAATGTGTCAAAATTCCCCTACTGCAGGCTATAAAGGATATTCCAATCTATACGAAAGCAGTTAGGGAATTATGTCTCAATAAGAGAAGGAAGGATCCACCAACAATTCATGTGGTAAGCAAATTAGCAGGACTAATGTCTAACACTGTTTTAATTGAAAAATACGTTGATCTAGGAATCCCAATGGTCACAATAATTGTCAACAATTTTTTGATTCCAAAAACACTGATTGACTTAGGTGCTGCTATCAATGTCATGACAATAGAAACAATGGAATATCTACACTTGAAAAATCTCAAACCAACCACTACAGTTTTAGAACTAGCTGACAGGTCTAAAATCACACCTGAAGGGATCTTAGAAGATATCATCATTTCTTTAGATTCCTGGGAGTATCCTGTAGATTTCATAGTGCTGCAACCAAAGTCTAATTTAGGAGGGCATCCATTGATTCTTGGCCGACCCTGGTTGGCAACAGCTGATGCTTTTATAGGGTGTAGGTTAGGAAGCATGCTCATTTCACATGGGACAGAGAGAAAACAAATCACACTTTATCCTTCTGCCCAACGACCTTCTGTATCCGATCAGTTATCATGGATTAATGAAACCAAAGAACAACAAGAAGAAATCATTCAGCCTGTCCTAAGTATCAATCAGTTCTTTGATTTTCAAGAAGAGAACAACGAGGATTTGCTAGATTACTTCATTGCTGAACCTGATATCTCTGAGGAATTAAGAGACATGCAGTATTCTATCACAGATCAGTTTTTGGGACAAAATTTTTAGGAAAATTGCACAGTACATTCTTTAGCATTAGCACTTCATGATATTTTTAATGTCCATTCCATCACTGATGTCCAAAGCAAAACAATTGAAATCAGTCCAGGAAAACACTTGAATATCAGTGCACATCTTACCACATCATAGGAAGAATAGTTGATTTCCTTATTGAATAAATATTCTCATGCATTTGCTTGGGAATACACTGACATGCCAGGAATTCATCACAAAACATGCACTCACCACATTTACACAGATGATAAAATCAGACCTCTCAGACAACCTCAACGTAGAATGAACCCCATACTAAAAGAATAGTTAAGGAAGAATTGCAGAAGTTATTAAAGGTAGGATTTATCTACCCTATCTCTAATAGCCAATGGGTTTCTCCCTTAGTTGTTGTTCCTAAGAAAAATGGCAAATGGCAGATATGTGTAGATTACAGAGAGTTAAACAAGGAAACACTAAAAGATTATTTCCCATTTCCATTTATTGATCAAGTGCTCGATGCCCTAGCTGGGAAGAACTATTTTTCATTTCTAGATGGTTTCAGTGGGTATAATCAAATTAGCATTGCAAAAGAAGACCAGGACAAAACTACTTTTACATGTCCCTGGGGCACATATGCCTACAAGGTTTTACCTTTTAGTTTATGTAATGCCCCAGCTACCTTTTAGAGAGAAGTCTTGGCCATTTTTGCAGATCTAATTCATGAATGTGTTGAGGTCTATATGGACGATTTTTTTGTGGATGGAAATGCCTTCGAAGATTCCTTATCAAACTTGGAGAAAATTTTAAAAAGGTGTGTTGAATCAAATCTTTCCCTTAGCAATGAAAAGTGTTTTATGATGATGATTGAAGGGATAGTTTTAGGACATCACATTTCTTCATCTGGAATAAAAGTAGATCCTGCCAAAATTCACATTATTGCAAATCTATCTGAATCAACCACTCAAACAGACGTAAGAAGCTTTCTAGGGTATGCAGGCTATTATCGTAGATTTATTGAAAATTTCAGTAAGATAACTCTGCCATTGTTTAAATTACTTTCAAAGGATGTCCATTTCAAATGGGATACTAACTGTTAATCTGCATTTCAGACACCTAAAGAGAAGCTCTCAACTGCTCCCATTCTAAGGGGACCAAATTGGACACTTCCCTTCCATATTTCTACTGATGCATCTGATACTGCAATAGGGGCCTCTTTGGGACAAAAAGAGCAGACCATGACTTATGCTATTTATTTTATTAGCAAAAATCTAACACTTGCATAATTGAATTATAGAGTAACTGAAAATGAGATGTTGGCAATACTTCATGCTGTGAACAAATTCCGTCATTACATTAATAGCTACGAAATTTTTGTCCACACAGATCATTCCGCTTTACGATATTTGATGAATAAGTCTATTACTAATGGTAGGATAACCAGATGGTTGCTATTAATGCAGGAGTTCAATATCATTGTTTTAGATTGGCTTGGACGAGAAAATCAAGTGGCAGATTTCTTGTCTCACTTACACAATTCTGGTGAGGTTGTTCCTGTTTTAGATAGTTTCCCTGATGAACATTTGTTTGCAATTTCTGTTATCACTCCTTGGTATGCTAATATCACCAACTATTTATCATCAGGACAACTACCTCCATCTATGTCATCCAAAGAAAAGAAAAAGATTATTAAACAAGTTCTAGACACATATGGGTCAATGGCGATCTCTTTTACACAGGATATGATCTAATTATTAGGAGATGTGTATGACAAGATGAAGTTTTAGATATTTTCAAAGCATGTCATGATGAACCGTGTGGTGGCCATTTTGCAGAGAAAAGAACAACATACAAGATACTCAATTTGGGGTATTACTGGCCTTCTATTTTGAAGGATTCTAAGAAGTATGTTAAGAGCTGTGATACTTGTCAACGGATCAGATGGCCAGTACGATCTGATGAAATGCCACTCCAACCACAAATCCTCATAGAACCATTTGAAAAATGGGCTCTTGACTTCATTGGTCCAATCAATCCACCATCATAAGGAAAGAAGTACATTTTAGTACGTACTGACTATGTTACAAAGTGGGTGGAAGCCAAACCATTACCAAGAGCCACGAAACAAACAGTGGTAAACTTTCTTTTTGAAGAGATATTTGTCATATTTGGGGTTCCTAGAGAGATTGTCACCAATCAGGGTGCATAGTTTACTTCTAAACTGGTGCAGGAGATAGCAGCAAAATACAAAATTAAACACAGAAAATCTACACCTTACCATCCACAAGCCAATGTCCAAGTGGAGTCTACAAACAAAAATTTGGAAGGAATCATCACCAAAACTATCCATATGCATAGAAAGGATTGGTCAGCTAAGCTTACTGAAGCTTTCTGGGCATATCGAATCACTTGGAAAAATAGTACTGGTTTTTCACCCTATCAGTTAGTTTTTGGTAAGCAGATCCTGTTGCCAATAGAATTTCAAATTCATACCTTTAAGTTAGCAGTAGATTTGGGGATGAATATTTCTAAAGCACATCAAGAAAGGATACTATAATTGAATCAATTAGATGAGATGCGACAGGCTGCAGTAGAACACAATATTTTGGTACAGCAACAGAGAGCCCAATGGCATGACAAGTTTATCAAAAAGAAACAATTTCACATCGGTGACTGGGACTTATTTTTTGATTCAAAGTTCAAAGACTTCAAAGCCAAGTTTACAACTCATTGGCTTGGTCCATATGAGATTACAAAGGTATATGATAATGGCTCAGTCAAACTCCAAACAATCGATGATGAAGCACATACATTTGTGGTCAATGGCTATCGACTAAAACTCTACACCAAGCCTATCAGCAAAGAAGATTTCATATAGCAGATTTCACAGCAAAGGGAGATGGAAGTGCTGGATAAACACACTGGTGCTTCTCCTTCACTTCCTTCTTAGCAATTTTCTGATTCAATGAAAAAAAAAAACGAAAAAAAATATAGAAAAAAAACAAAAAAACAAAAAAACAAAAGAGGGAGTTTAGATGTTAAAACCATGCAACTGGCACAACATAAACTTGAATTTTCCTTGGAAAACCAAGTTTACTTGGCCATTGAAAATTCACAAAAACATTTTTACTTTTCAGCATTAGTTCTTTCATGGCTATCAGTAAAATAAAACTTTTTGTTTGACTTGAGGACAAGTGCATAAATAGGCCTAGGGGGATAAGCATTTCATGCTTTCTATTTTTTTAAAATCCTCCAAGCCTTCTTCAAATGCTAGAATTTAATTCCAGCATGAAGCTTTATTTCACAGATCTCAATCTTAGCAGAGGGACCCGACTTCCAGTCTTGTAGAAGGAATCTGAGACATTGCATCAGAAGATAGTAGAAGGGACCTGAAAAGAAGTACATTTCTATTGAAATTTTCACACAAGGACCTGAGATGGCAGACTTTTTTTTAAAGAGAAGACATCAGAAGGACATGTAACAAATTGTAAATTTTCTTCTCAATAGGCAAGCTGACAAGCTACATCAAATGGCAAGAACAACACAAAGGGATATCAAGCAAAGTCTGTAAGGATTTTAATTTTTATGCTTTAAAAGTTGCATGGTTCTTTATGTTTAAGTAATGACATATCTACCTATCCTCATAAGCTTGACTGTCTACTCTATCACCTTCACAATCCATGCCAGCATCCCATTCACTTCTCATTATCCTACCCTCGGTGTCAAAATGGTAGTCAAAATCAATCTCAGAAGCAAATTTTCAATTGATCAAAACCAAAACTGCATTCTACAGACCTGCATTCTACAGGAAGAAAAATGTTTTTTTTTTTTTCTTCAAGAAAACAATGGAATTCAAATGTTTTTTATGTTTTCATATTATATACTCTAGGACAAAGATACTAGTGCATTATGCATTAAGTTAAAATATATATATATATGGAATATATAAGACGGATCATAGAACATTGGTTAAGTGGTGGGTTAGCAATGAATTAGGTGGCATGTTCAGATAATTATTACAAAATATGTGGGAATCATAGTTGTATGCTCTGGGAATCATAGTTGTATGCTCCCATGAAAATATTCATGTGCATAGAAAATCGCACTGCCAAGTTTTATGACACTAGGATTGTATATCAAAGTGGTTATTCTGCTTTGATAATTTTCCAAGCATCACTCTTCCACCTGTAGACCCGATTGCTGTACATTGCAAAAGCATACAAGGATAATACTTCATAGTGAGGGAAAATAAGGCGTGTATCACAGAGGAAGGGTGCGGCCACTTTTTTATGAAGGATGCATATGCACAGGAAAAATCGTGAAGTAAAAACGCCTGAGGAAAGGTAAAACTCGAACCTTTTCCAAAAGAATTTGCTAGATCAATAGCAATCCAAGTTTCAGAGGACCGTTTTGAAATAGGAAAACATTTACAGAACCAATTGCAAAGCTAAGGTTTTCGGCTTCATATTTATTTTCCATTTAAAATTGCAAAATGGTATCTAGGTTGGAACCAGAGAAATTCGATCCCATTGTTATTCATGAGAAATGTATGGAAATTTTTGAGAGGAAGCAGTGGGTGTCTTTTTTGAAAAGTTTGATGGGCACAATGATAATGTTAGCCTAACCTTTGCTGGCTCATTTGATGGAGAGAGGGCTACAGTAGGAAATTTGAATTTCAGACTGTCTGAAGATATTTTGGCACAGATCATTGGCTTACCATAGCAGGGGTAGAGATTTTGTAAAACAAAATAATTCAAGGAGAAGGCATGGACACCCTTTCTATGTAGTTCAAGGGCAGGTTTGTTGGAATGGAAGAAGGGAGTACCAAGGAGTTGGTTGGTTCATCCCTAGGGTGAAATAGTATATATCATCCAAATATTCATCACATGTGAAGGGATATTTAGCATTGTATATCTTTATCACATCAAGATATTGCGGCATCTAAGGGGTGATTGTGAGATTAACATGCCCCATTTTATATTACAAATCCTTTCCAAGATGGCTAAGGCTGTTCAAAAGCGTGAAAAAGACAAGCTAACAAGCCTTTTCCATTGTGGGCTCATCAAAATAATCATCACATATGAGTTACAGAAGCAAAAGTTGACATGGCAAGAATTTATAATTCATAATCAGTTTGAAGAGCTAGAAGAGCTGCTTGAAGAAAGCTTGAAAGAAGACAAATTGTTGATGATAACATACCCCAAGGATGAAGAATAGAACCCTGAAGCAACAAGCTCAAAACTGCTTAAGGGGAAAAAGAAAGAAAATGTGTTGATGATCACAGATGATGAAGATAACTCTGAGGCAGCAAGCCCAAAACAACCTCAGAGAAGAATAAGAACTAGGAGCATGATGAAAGAAGAAAGAAAGTTCCAAAAGCAAGATCAAATCTTCACCACTCATGAGAAGAAGCCAAGGAAACATCAGCAAGCTCGAAATAAGTTAGCACTAGAAGAGGATGATGAAAGCCAACAAAAACAGTATGAATACATACAATCCTTGGAAAGTCAAGAAGAAGGTCCAACAGGTGAGATAGGGCAAGTCCATGAAGAAAAAAATACCCAAGAAACTGAAAATTTTTCAGATGAAGTGATAAAGAAGACTAAAAAAATTAATCTTTTCTTTGATCAACAAGAAAAAGAAGAGAAAAAGCATCCAGGATAGGAAATTTCAGATGATCAAGCTTCTCCTTTCTTAGAACAACAAACTATAGAAAAAGAAAAGAAGGGAGATTCAGTGCAAGAGAATGAAGAATTGGGGATGGATACTAATTCTAAGCAGCCTTCAATGAAGATGGAAAAGAAGAAAACTTCCAAAATCAGTAAAAATATTAAGAAGTTGAAAATGGAAGTAAAAGAATTAGAACTGAGGAATGAAAAGTTAAAAGAAAAGAACAGGAAGCTTAAATTTCAAAGGACACGAATCTCCAAGCATGCATATAAATGGCATAAACAAAAGAAGATTTACCAGACCAAGTATGAAAAACTGAAAGTTCTTTATGCAGCTCGAACTTCTATGGATGCATCATCTCAGACGGGAGGTACATCAGAGGATTAGAAGCAGATTTTCAGCAACAAAATTTTGTTCAGGATATAAGCACGGTCAAATTTTTGGAAATACTTTTTGTACATGAGGACATGCAACAGCTTCCTCTTGGGGGAGATGTTGGGCACCATTTTTCACCTATTTTGCCATCTAAATACCTTCCAGTTTTCTCCATAAACCTTCATACTTGATCCATAAAACCTTAATTTCATCCACAAAACTTTGGTCAAAGGTATAAATGTCGTTGCTTCTTAACAAGTTGAATTATGAGATTTTTAAGGCATTTAAATTAAGATTTTATTCAAAATTACAGAATGTGCTAACTTCTCGTAATTTCTCCCAGGTTGGATACTTGCAGGCCAGCTGGGCACAAACTGAAGAGTGGAAGAAGATCCTTGATATCCAAGGATGGTTAAACTTCTAACAAACTTGTGGTATGTTTCTCACAGGTGGCGAGTCAATGCTGGTCAACGATGACCACCTATGCAGTCATCTATCATAAAAATAGGGCAGTTCGATTTTCTAGTGATCTAGCCTATTTTCTTGGAGTTGATGGGCGATTTCGAATATAGGAAGATTGTTATTTCCGATGTCATCATTAATTTTCCATAGATATAGCGTTTCAGTTCAGAAACGAGTGATATAACTATTTGCTTTGAAAGAGGAAAACCTCTTGGATGATAGACATATATTTTTGAATTAAGAATCTGAGAATTTCTGGAAATTTCACTGCGTATGAACTGTGCTTGGATAATGAAGTGACTGGGTATTAAAAGCTTGTGAATATTTCTTGCGTGTGTGTGAGTGGAGCATTGGAGGGTCCCCATTGCCGAACCTGCACACATACTTTTCTTTACTGCGTCTTAGTACGATTAAAGGTATTCAGTAGAGTTATTTTTCGATAGATAATTCATGCATTATAGTTCAAGTTAAATTATATCTACACAGAATCCATTATAGCATAGGGTTATGAGTTTTATTCAGGATTGAATGGTTAAATGTTGCAGGAGTATTTTCGATTTCATTTTTAGAGCTTGATATCAAGACTGTTGAGAATAGCTGGACACTGTGAATCATTTTTCTTGTAAAAGAAATCAGTAGTTGATTATTTCCAACAGTAAACATATTGAGCATTGTAATTCAGTTGTTAAAAATCTAAGTTTCTATTTGATTTTAGTTACAGAATGTTTCATGAACGAATTGCTGAGTAGATTAGAAAACCAAATGAAGTTGATTCTGTAAGGAGGATTTTGCATTTCTCATCATCAGCATTCTAGCATCTTTTAGGTTTATTTTATGAGAAACTAGATTCTTGACTAAGTCTAGGACTGATCCCTATATTTGGGATATGCCTCTAAGTTTTACAAACTCTGGATTGATTTAAACTGAAGGTCTAGTTTACACCTATAGATTGGAACCCAACATTAGGCTGTTGGTTACCCAATGGTTTCGTTGATTACACATTGTGTACATCAGACGACGGAGTGGAAGTGGACAAGGTGTGAACCTGTTCGGGAGCAGACTGGTTTAGCGACAAATTTTGAATTTGATTAGCTACCAAGTCTACAGGGTGAGTGCATGCGGACCCCATGATGCCATCGGCATGTGGTCCAGGAACTGATGTGGGCTCATGTCTTGTTCTCAGTGCGTCAGGAATAATGTCATATAAAATGCCAGACTGAGAATAAAGTAGATCTAACTGCTGGACTTTCAAGATAGCTTATTCCTCAATCATAATGCCGGACATCGAAACATCCTTAGCAATATATGGAAGTAAAGACTTAAGGAACCATTCCAATAGGAACTCTGGAGGAATGTTGGCTTTCACTAATCTCTTTCATCGATGCCACTCTTGAACGTGGTCAGAAATATGTGTGGCCTTATTCTGATAGAAGGTGGACAACAACTCAGTACCAGTATCATAACAAACAGGGAGCTAGAAATGGTCTAAGAAAACCAAAGCAATCTCGTTGAATCCCCTATAGGTGTTTCTCGGAAACTCCACATACCACTTCGCGGCTGCCCCCATGAGGGTGCGTTGAAATAGTTGTAATCGAATGGAATCATGATTCAAAGAGTTGGAGGAGAACCAAAGGTGAAATGTCGTGACATGATCTCCCAGGTCCTCACCACCTTTCCCCTCAAACTTTGGAATGTCCAAAGGGAGCTTGGTAGGGATCGGGGCCAAGTAGGGTCGTGACACACCAGATCATTCATGAGCTTCGAAAGATCTAGGAGATTCAAGCGTGCAAGGAATGGGAGCTGAGGCTGGAAAGCTTGATTATAAGCTCCCATAAAAGGTTGGTTGAATGGAACTGTGTTATACAACAGACCAAAAGCTTGACCATGAGGATTAAACTGCTGATACTGAGGACCTGATGGCCCATAAGCTTGCCCATGGCCATAAGGTGGATAACATCCCCTTGCCTGACCCATTTGAGAGTAAGCAGTTATATGTGCGTTTTGAGCACCATATTAGGGTGGTGGGTGATACTGGTGGCCAGGACCGACTATGTTGTAGTAAGGGTTTCCACCATGGGTATGGGGCATGTATGTACTATTCATAGTGGGAACCGTGTTGTATTGACCGTAATGGTATGGTATGTTCCGACCCCCAATATTAGGATTAGCTTGAGCAGTCGTGTGATGACCATGAGCATGAGAAGTATTCCCAGGTCCAATATGGGTGTGACCAGTAGTAGGGTTGGTGGTGTGATGTCCATGTGGATAGGAAATATTTCCACCCCCTACATTACTATTACTAGTGGTGGTAGTGGACGCAAAAGTATGTGGTATGTGTCCACCCCCGTGGTTGGGAGGAATGGTATCATGTGCAAAAGTAGTCTTGGGTTAACGAGTAGTGACATGTGTATTAGGTGGTGGATGGCGAGTCATGTTTCGAGCAGCATTCTAACTAGGTTGGGTATTCATAGGAGGTGGTCACGTTCCAACATTAGCATGGTTAGGAATCTGACCAGTCCCCATACTATGTGAGTGGGTGGACAATGTAGTGCCCCCAGCTAGGGTAGTGCCCCCAGTGGGTATAGTATGGCTAACACTTTGACTAGTGCCAGCATGAGTACCAACCATAGTGGAAGGTTCGACAGTATTGTGACTAGGCATACCAAAAGAGAGTGCGGTGGGGTTGACCATAGGGCCGGAATCATCATGAGTCTCAGGCCTCCTATATCTAGAATCGCGTGGAAACAAAGGAACGAAAGGCTCGTCCTGTTCTTCCTCCTCGAGTAAGTCGGGCATCCCGTAAAGATAATTATCTAGATTTGAAGGATCAAACGGATCCTGGTCAAGTGGATTAGGCCAAATAGAACCAGGTTGAGTTGCAGGTGGATCACTTCCCCAATCCTCACGAGGAGTCTAGGGATCGGAAGTATGTTCAACTCTACCCGAAGGAGTAGAAAGGTCTTTCCCGATATCAGGATGTGCAGCCATGTAATGCTCAACGTAAGTTGCATAAGAATTTCAAGACTCAGAGGGAGCCCTCCGGTGTCCTCTTGTAATGTGTTGTGTAACCAAAGCTGGCTTTAAACCAGCCAAACGACGGGACAGGTGGAGAGTAGGGCTCCACGCCACGTTCTCTCTGGAGAGAGACACAGCATCTCCTAAAGGCCAACTATCGATCAAAAAACAGTAAATCAAAAGAACACACCTAGAGAATCTACAGCCAAGAGTAGACATACAGAGTGGCTAAATGAGCTCCCGACACTAGAGCCAGTATGTCTCGCCTAGGAGAGGCTTGAGACTCCCAAACTATGGATAGAGGTAATAGAATCAGTTATAGAGACACCCAGGCTTCACTATGTTGACAGGGTCAAGTCCACTGCACGGACACAACTGTGTTGTCCAATCCCTATCTGACTCAGGACACAAACAGCATAACCACTACAAGTACCCTGTGCGGTACCTAGGTAAGGAAACTATGTCTACTGCAATATAACCAATGCTCAGGGGGACAGTAGCAGGTGGGACCCGTCGTATGGGCAGGGTAGCTAAGCCCGAAGCACAAGAGGACGAACCTCCGGTACCCCCATATATGAACAAATCCTGGATATATCTCCCACGTTCAGCCGGTATCATAGGGATATCTCCTCAACTAACCTCCCGTGACCTTGTGCTTAACTTTGGTTTGAGTAGAGCTTTCTTGAGAACACCGATCTATAACATGGATTCCTCCACTCCCTGGTCAGACACCCAATGTTTCATTCAGTAGTCTTGGATTGTTAACTCACAATCATCTATTCCAAGACTCTAAACCTATGCTAGTTGGTGTACCCTATAAATAAAATAAGTCTAATAAATTTTATGATTAAGCATTAATTTTAGTGGCTGTGATTACTCAAGGGATATGGTCGTGAAACTAGTGATGTGTAGACTCAATAGTATGCAACATCGTCCAATCCTAGAATCATCTATCCAATAAAACAATGTAACTAATATGCAAAATCAACCAACAATTCCGAAATAAATATGCAAACTTTTATCTTTTCAATGCACAAGCAGAACCTAAAATGCAGGCAACAAGCACTCAATGCAAAATGTAGTACATGGAAATAAAAATATTTTTGTATTTTCTCTTATAAACAGAAAGGAAAATGCAAAAAACTAATGAATATTTTTGTATTTTTTCAATATATATGGAATGAAAAAATGCAAGCAAAATCCTACTATCTAGTCACCGAAGTGCCGAGAAGATCACTAAGACAACCCAGCAAGTCCTAAACAGTAAGACTCAGCCAAAAGAAAGAGCTCAAAAGGAAGAAACCAAGAGGCTAAAACCAAGGATTGGTTAAAAACCAAGAAGGCTCAACCAAGAGAAACGAAGAGATCTGGTCACAACCAAGGCATGAAACAGTCAAGAAAGAGGCCAACAAAGACTCAGGAATCAACCAAACTCACCCAGCAACAACCAATAGCCATAAACCAACAAAAGCCAGAGTTACACGCTACTGTCAAAGGAAATCCTGCAGGTACCCGCATGTAGTAGAGTAAACATAGGTGGGTATACACGGGAAGAACTAAGCTAGCCCGCAGGTGAGGAAAAGCAAATGGTCAAAAAAAGAGTCCTAAGGCTTAGAAAAAGAAAGTTTTCTATAGTGTATCTTAACGGCCAATCAATGACACAGGGCTTCGATAAACAACAACTCTAATTATGGACTAATGCTCAAAATTTTTCCCAAACATGGATGTTTTCCCCAGTGGAGTCGCCATTTCTGTATTGGAGAAAACTCACTATGGCTTGGGAATACCATAATAGACAGATGACTACCATAAATCTACTCAATTCTAAAAACAATGCTATTATAAATGACAATGTTAAAACAATGGAGAAATGTAACCAACCTCGATCCAACGTTTGATGTAGATCCCCGTTGGAGCTTTCAATCTGCGCACATCCAAGCACTTGTAATCTGCAAATTAGTCTTGACAACCAATATCTAACAAGTACATGTGATATATAAATGACATTAACATTATCAATAACAATGGTCCATAATATCATAAGCAAATGTAACCCAATGTATAATAAATGACATTCACACCATGAATGGATGAGAATATGAGTATTTCTATTAATGAACAAGAAGAAGTACAAAGTGATACGACCTCTTGCCAACAACCAATCTGAACCAAGATCTAGATCAATTCACTTGTGCCTCCACCACTTCAATCCTCCATGAAAGGCAAACTCAAACTAGCAAGGAGTTTGGAAGGTGAACATAACTGGTTCACAACTACAAGGATCAATGAGTGCAGACTCAAGATAGGGCAAAAATCCACTAGAGAGCCTTTACTATTCTCTTCTTCCTCCCGTCCATAAGCCATATGTGCTCGATATATAGTTCTCTCAAAGGTAGGTGAAAGGACTCATCGAGACGTTACTTGGGAAGATGGAGAGCCAAAGGTCACCCAATGATCATTTTTTGGGAGTAAAAAGTAATAAAATAGTGGTTTTTACCATTTTACTTGGTACCCGTGGGCTATAGGGATGCAACTCATGGGTACGCATGCTATAGTGATGCAACATGCGGGTAGGAACAAAAATAGGATAGACTGGTATCACTGAAGGATGAAAATGGATCTGAGTCACTGAAATGGATCCTACAGGCCAAAGAATGTTGATGCTCACAGGGTGGAAGATTTTTGTGTAACATGAATTCCTATCAAGGATTGGACCTGTTGCATATCAGTTGGCTCTGCCATCTAATTTAAGAATCCATAATGTTTTTCACATTTCTGTTTTAAAGAAGTATGTGCACGATGCTACTCATATGCTAAACTGGAATGACATATAGGTGGAACCCGAAGGATATTTTCAGGTGGAATGGGACTGTATTCTCGACGGGAGGCAAATTATGCTTCGGAATCGTACCATAGGGAAGGTAAAGGTGCAATGGAAGCACCTTATCCTCGATGAAGCTACCAGAGAATTGGAAAGTAAAATGCGGGCAACATATGTTAAGTTTAAACTAATTTGACTAGCAAGATCACTGAAAGAAACATAATCACAAGATAGACAGAGATTTTACCCTGGGAAACCCTCATGGGGTAGAAAACCCAGCAAAGCTTTCCTCAATAGGATGATTAACCAAAATACAAGATGTGCTCCAAGACTAGAGCTCCTTCTCTACCTCCTATGCAGACCTCTCAAACATAAGTGTGCTACTTTCCGAGCTATGCAAATGTGAGATAAGTGAGGAGCATCCTCCTCTACTTATACTAGATTTTCGACTGACTTTTTCCCTAATGGGGATGACCTATCCCAAGGGAGTCTAATAACCCCTAATTAATTAACTCAAGGCCAACCCCCACATGGTGGATCTAATAACCCTGGTTACCACAATCCAATGGAGGAATAAACATCTCCGGATACATAATAGAATTACCTCAGAGGAATGAAACATCTCCGGAATAATAAAGTACAAATATAATATTCTTAGAAGTTACAATATTCAACACTCCCCCTTAACGAGAAAAATATTATAACAACATCTGCAGGAGCAAGGAGTCATCGACTACATCATACTTGATACATCTATAAATCATCGGAAGCTTTCTTCAAAACATCATCATCAGTAACTCAAGCAGTTACTGGAACATATTCAATACTGGAACATGAGCATCATCAGTATTGAGTCTTCATCTTCTGCAACATCTGGATCATCATCTCGATCTACAACATTTGGATCATCATCGTAGCATTCTCTGCAATACACACAATCATATTACAGGATGATCAATCCCTCTCTCTTTAGGACATAGGTCCATGGATGATACAATCCAGATGAAGTTCTAGGATGATCAATCCTTATCACTTTAAGAGAAGTCTCATGTCTAGGGATGATGCAATCCCGATCAACTTCCAGGAGGATCATTTCTTATCACGTTAAGACAAGTCTCATGTCTAGGGACAATGCAATCCTGATCAACATCCAAGAGGATCATTCCTTATCACTTTAAGACAAGTCTCATGTCTAGGGACGATGCAATCCTATCATGTACATTTTGAACCAAAGGCTCACGGACGATGCATTCCTCTCACATACCTTTTGAACCAACTGTTCACAGATGATGCAGTTCTCTCACGTACCTTTTAAACCGAGGTCTAGGGACGATGCAGTCCTATCACGTACCTTTTGAACCAACTGTTCATGGATGATGCAGTCCTCTCACATACCTTTTGAACCAACCATTCACGGACGATGCAGTCCTCTCACGTACCTTTTGAACCAACTATTCACGGATGATGCAGTTCTCTCACGTACCTTTTGAACTAAGGTCCAGGGACGATGCAGTCCTATCATGTACCTTTTGAAGCGAGGTCCAGGGACGATGCAGTCCTATCTTCAATTCTCAGAGACATATGTCTATAGATAAATTCTGGGACCAGAGTCCGGGGAAGATGCAATCCCCTCCTGTCCTCTTAGGACTTCATTCTTGGAGACATCTGTCTACGTATCAATTCTGGGACCAGAGGCTGGGGAAGATACAATCCCCACCTGTCCACGAGGAATTCATTCTCGGTGACAACTGTCTGCAGATCCTTTTAGAACATATGTTCAAGGATGATGCAATATCCACAAGTATCATTAGTACATCATTAGTATAAGTACATATATCACCAATACAAGTGTCCTCATCAATACACGTATACATATCATCAATACAAGTATCCTCATCAATACATGTCATCAATATAAGTATCCTCATTATCAATACAAGTATTCTCATCAATACATGTATACATATCATCAATACAAGTGTCCTAATCAACAATGTCATCAATACAAGTATCCTCATCAGTATAAGTGCATATATCAGAAATACAAGTAATATAAGTATTCTAAGTATACATATAAGTATCCTAAGTATACATATAAATATCTAGGTGTAATAAACAGGTATCCTCATCATCGACCTTGCTGTCGATGTGGGCAATTTCATCATCAGTGACTACATCACTCCCCCTTTCGAGGAGGGTCCTTTTGAACTACACCAAGCTTGTCTCGGAAATATTCAAATTTCACTCGAGACAAAGGTTTGGTCAATATATCAGCAATTTGTTCCTCAGTGCTCACATACTCAAGCTTAATAGCTCCTCTCTGCACCATATCTCGTATATAAAAATATCGGATATCTATGTGTTTTGACTTATCGTGGAACACTATATTTTCTGTCATCTTAATACAACTTTGATTGGCACACATGATCACAGTGGGATCCATCTCTAAGTCAAACACTCTAGATAATAGTTTCTGAAGCCACACTGCTTCACAACTAGCAGAGCATGCAGCTATATATTCCGCTTCAGCAGTACTGAGAGCCACACTAGATTGTTTCTTGCTGAACCATGAGATCATGGAAGATCCAAGACCATAACATCCACCTGATGTGCTCTTCCTGTCTGAAACACTTCCTTCCCAATCAGAATCTGAGTAACCAAGTAATCTGAGTTCATGACTTCCAAGACAATATAGACCAAAATCTAAAGTACCCTTTAGATACCTCATCACATGCTTTGCAGCTATTAAGTGAACCTTTCTAGGTTCTACTAGATACTGACTCAAGGTATTTACAGCAAAGCATATGTCTGGTCTGGTATTTGTTAAATACATCAATGACCCAATGATTTCTCTATATAGAGTCACATCCACTAATTCTGATGAGTCATCAACTAATAACTTCAAGTTGGAGTCCACGGGAGTGGCCATGGCTTTACACTCCAACATATTGAATCTTTTCAGAATCTCCACAACATACTTACTTTGATTTAGAAAGATTCCTTTTGGTTCTTGCCATAATTCTAGACCTAGGAAGTAGTGCATTAATCCAAGATCTTTCATCTCAAATTATGAAGAAAGCTTCTTCTTGCATTCGATAATTTTTTTCTCATTTCCAGTTAGAAATAGATCATCTACATACAACAATAGTATAATAGGTTCATCATCCATAAATTTGAGATAAAGATTAGGGTAAGCTTTACTCTTGGTAAAGCCCATGCTTGTTAAGAAATTGTCAATCCTTCTGTACCAAGCTCTGGGAGCTTGCTTCAATCCATATAAATCCTTTTTCAGCTTGCATAGATGTGTTCTCCCATCATTAACCTCAAATCCTTGTGGTTGTTCTATGTACACTTCTTCTTCAATCACACCATTCAGGAAAGCTGTCTTAACATCCATCTAGTGTAATTGCCATTTCATCATAGATGCAAGTGCCATGATAGTTCTAATTGAAGTGTAGCTAGCAACTGGTGCAAATGTTTCTTCATAGTCAATTCCCTCTTTCTGAGAGAATCCTCTGGCTACAAATCTTGCCTTATATTTTTCAATGCTACCATCTCCAGCATGTTTTATCTTGAATATCCATTTGGAAGATACCACACTTTTATCTTTTGGTTTGGGAACTATATCCCAAACATCATTTTTCATTATTGATTGGTATTCTTCTGTCATTGCTTCTACCCACTCTTTCTTCTGAGCTGCCTCTTCATAGCTAGTAGGTTGTTGATCCACAAGATCACACATCAAATCCACATAGTTGGATACTAGCTTTGGTTTCTTTCTTTCTCTAGTGGAGCCTTCAGGAGCTCCATATTTTTCAGCTCCTTGAATAATGTCTCTAGCCCATGCTGGCCTTCTTTTTCTAGATAAATTTGTAATGGGGGGTTCTTGTGGTTCTAACATGTCATGGTCCTTTGGTACATCATCTTCAGGGATGGGCACATTTTTTGTGATTCTAGGAGATTTATCTTCTTCATAGATTTGTTCAAGTTGGCACTTCCTAGATTTCTTGAGAGCTACTTCTTCATCAAATGTTACATCTCTGCTTATTTCCATATAATGAAAACCTGGTATGTAGATTCTAAAGGCTTTGGATGATTCACAATATCCAACAAATATTCCCTTCTTACCAGAAGGATCCAATTTGGTTCTCTTTTCTTTTGGAATGTGAATGTACACTGGACATCCAAACATTTTGAGATGACTTACCTCAGGCTTCTTTCCTGTGAACACTTCTTCTAGAGTCTTGAATTCAAGAGCACTATGGGATAGTCTATTTTGTACATAGACTACTATCCTAGCTGCTTCAACCCATAGATACATGGGTAGATATTGGTCATGTATCATAGTTTTTACAGCTTCCATGATGGTTCTATTCTTTCTTTCAGAAACCCCATTTTGTTGGGGATTTTAGGGAGTGGTTAGTTCCCTCTTGATTCTAGCTTCCTTACAAAAGTCTTCAAAGTCTTTTGAAGTATATTCTCCGCCATTATCTATTCTGAGAATCTTGATTTTCTTTTCTGAGTGATTTTTTATCAAGGCCTTGAACTCTTTGAATTTTCCAAAGACTTCATTCTTTCCTTTTAGAAAGTATATCCAAGTCTTCCTTGAATAGTCATCAATGAATGTGAGATAGCATTCAAAACCACTTAGGGATGTGGTGGGAATTGGTCCACATACATCTGAATGTATTAACTCTAGAATGTTCGTAGTCTTTATTTCACTTTTTGGAAAAGGGTTCTTAACATTCTTCCCTTTTTTTTCGCATCCTTTGCATGTGCCATTATGATCAACCTTCAAGTCTGGTAATCCTATGACCACCTTGCTCACATAGGGTAAGGCCTTGTAGTTAATGTAAGCAAGCCTTCTATGCCATAGCTCACTGGGGCTAGTGGTTTCATGGACAAGAGCAACTTCTGGGTGACCCTTGAGTTTGTAAAGACCTCCTTCTTCTTCACCAATAACAATTGCATCCTCAATTGATTTTCCTTTGGGCCACATAAGTACTTGTCCATCAATAAATGCAATTCTAAAGCCTTTCTTATCTAGAGCTGAGATAGAAAGTAAGTTCTTCTTTAAACCTGGTACATATAAAATTTCTTTCATCTTTAAAGGTGTTCCAGAATCAAGCTTGTAGCTTGCTTCACCAATTCCTTTGATGGGATATTGATAATCATCTCCTAGAGATACCTTTTGTGGAAAAGTCTTCTCTTCAAGTCTTGAGAGAGTTTTCTTTTGACCTGTCATGTGCTTTGAAGCACCACTATCAATGAGCCATGTATTTTCTCCAGGTGACACAGATCCAGAGAGTGCAAAAAATAGGACATATTCTTATGGATCTACTTGCTTTACTTTAGATCTTTTCCTTTGAGGCCTTTCCTCTTCTTGTTCTTGTTCTTGTTCTTGTTCTTCTTCTTCTACACTATCATCTTCTGCCATATGTGCATGATGTCTCTTGTGAGCAAACTTCTTCTTCTTTGTTGGTGCAGTACAATTTCTAGCAAAGTGTCCTAGTTTAAGACAATTGTAACATTGGACTATGGAGAGGTCTCTTTCTGAGTTTGTTTCTCGTCTCCTTTTGAATGTATGAGATGGTTGAGACTTCGTGTGGTCCACTTTCTTGAAGTGACCCTTTCTTCCTCTTTTGGTGTGTGTAGCCAAGGCTTGGTCATCCTCCTTGAGAAGGGATTCTCTATTGGCTACCCTAGCTTCTTCTTGAACACAATCCTCCCATACTACATCAAAATTCATACTTTCTTTTCTGGCACACATACTTTGTATAAATGAATCCCAAGGTTTGGTGAGACCATTTAGAGCAGTCATCACAAGTTCATCTTCAACAAGAGTATCTCCAATGGCACTAGTTGTTCCTTGATTTGGGAAACCCTTGAGAAGTAGTCTTGAATGGATTCTCCTTTGTGCATCTTGGTACTCTTTAACTGAGTTCTTAGGTTCATCTTCCTATTGATGTTCCTCCCTGCATACATTCTTCCTAGGGCATCATACATTTCCTTTGGGGTCTTCTTGGATGCCACTTGGGGAATCAAGTGGTCCTTGACAGAATCAACAATGATTCTCTTTGCCCCAATTAGATCCTTCCTATGCTTTTCTTTGGCTTCATCTTCAGCGGGTTCTGCAACTTCATCATTGATATATTGAGCAAGATCATTCTCTTCAAGAATGAGACCAATTATGTATTTCCATGCCCGAAAATTCTCTATACCTTCTAGCTTGTCTTCAAGCTTAGTGCTTGGAGCCATCTTCTCTTGGGGGAGTCCAAGAGATTGGAGTTTCAAGAGATAAAGTAACACTTACCAGGAGATGTGCTTCTTCAACCTTTTGCTTTCCAGATCTACAACAGAATTTATGGTTTATCGCACTTTTGGTCAAAATAGGGTTTGACTTTCCTGAAGTTCTACCCAACCAAAAATCTCAATCTAGGGCTCAAAACTTTGATTTTGAGAAAGGCTATTCAGCCATGTAACCAGAATCCAAAAATACTAACTTTTGCAGAAACCCTAATTTTGGAAGAGAGAGAGAAAGATAATTTTGCCTTGTGAAAGATGTTCTATTCAGGCTAGCTCTGATACCATGTTAAATTTAAACTAATTTTACTAGCAATATCACTGAAAGAAACATAATCACAAGATAGACAGAGATTTTACCCTAGGAAACCCTCATGGGGTAGAAAACACAGCAAATCTTTCCTCAATAAGATGATCAACCAAAATACAAGATGTGCTCCAAGACTAGATCTACTTCTCTACCTCCTATGTAGACCTCTCAAACACAAGTGCACTACTTTTCGAGCTATGCAAGTGTGAGATAAGTGAGGAGCATCCTCCTCTACTTTTACTAGATTTCCGACTGACTTTTTCCCTAATGGGGCCAACCTCTCACAAGAGAGTCTAATAACCCCTAATTAATTAACTCAGGGCCGACCCCCACATGGTGGATCTAATAACCCTGGTTACCACAATCCAACGGAGGAATAAACATCTCCGGATACATAATAGAATTACCTCGTAGGGATGAAACATCTCTGGAATAATAAAGTACAAATATAATATTCTTAGAAGTTACAATATTCAACAGCATATCCAATTCTATTCCAAGGAGGCTCCGAGGAAGAATAAGCAACATCGAGGATGATGTTGAGCTTAAGTAGGGGTGTTTGTAACATACCCCGTTGCTGAAACATTTTATGTTTGAAGAAAACATTATCTTAACTTTTATTGTAAAGTTTTATATTTGGCCAAGTGGCCAAGGATGGCTGTAATTGCACAATATTATTATTTAAATAAAATAAAATAGGAGACACTCACCCAAAGAGACCGTTGAAAGAGTGTTTACTGACCCACTAGGTGGAATGGAATATGGGGTATAAGGAAATGGACAAGTGGTAGGATCATGAACTCAGTAACTAGCTATTGTTATGGGACAACCGTTGGGCCCTGGAAATGCCCCTTTTTTACCATACCTATTACACCATTTTGCCCAGTTACACCCTACCTTCATAAACCATATACATGCCTTTTTCCAGATTAATCAGCAATCCTGACAAGGTATACATCATTATTGTTTCATTTAATTAAATGCCTAAGATTGTTATGGTTATGAATTCTGGCCTTTGATTTATGCTAACTTGTGCGATTTCATTAAGTTAAGATCAAAGCACAAGTGTATCAGTGGCCATGCCTTTGGAAAGAATCATACGTGGGCCAGCTATTACTCTTCTAACTCAATTCCTCATATTTTCAAGGGACAGCGCATCTCTACACGTGAAGCTATAAGAGGTCACTAAAACAAAGCATAGCTGCAACAGACAGGATGCCTCCCTATTGGTTGAACTATTGATCCATTGACTGCCAGTCTAACAACATCCTTCATGATTAACGACCTCATTCATTATGGCTGTAACAGTTAGCTATAACTCTGCAGCATGAAGATCGTAAATCTTCATTGTTGCATGAAATTAGTGGATCACGAAATGTATTCCTCATGTATAAATTCGGGAAGGCTTTCCAAGTCTGGGGTTGGATAATTATTATTCTTGTATGGGCTGTAACAGAGAACTAGAACTGTGGATTACCATCTCTTAATGAAGAGTAGAGTTACTTCCAATTTTGTGTCTTAATTCATGGTAGTTCACGGCATCTCTCTTAGAAGGCCAGGGCCCACCTTCTCACATATATTTTTGAGTTAAAGTAGGTATTTATATTTACTCATTTCCTGTTGTGTGTTGTGGAATTGCATTAGGTGTATATCTGATAGCTGCAACAAAGAGTTTATGATTGCATTCTTTATTGGTAGTTTATTCTTTTCATTATGAATAGTTGAAACTGCATGGTGTGATAGTCAACTGTGTAGGTTAGTTTGATTAATGCATGTGTGTTCAACAGCTGTTATAGCCAAGCTCAGCTACATTCCTTTCAGTCATTTATGCTTCTTAGTATTTCTAATGGTTATCAATTTATAGTTCAAGTTTATTTCTTAATTCTGGTTGTTGTTGTATCTTTAATTGAATTCATAGATTAGGAAGATCATGGTTGAGTTACAGTAGTTGCTGGATGGATCATTTTGGTAAAGATTGAATACTGTAGTTTGATAATTATAGGATTTAACTCCTTGCAAAAGTAATTTAGTTCAATTTCATTCTTAGATCAGTAATTGCTAGGTTGATTTCTGTAGGAAGGTAGTTTCACTTTGAATTCCTAGATGCATGAGTTAGATTAGTTTTCTTTATGGAATGAGTTTGGATGAGCAGATAGGTAGGATTATCATCTTTATTTATTCAATCAACTACTAGATATTTTTATGCATAGATTGTGCTTATTGCCATTGAAATAAAAGACCTCCCTAGGTTTGACAATTTATATTGAGCATCCTGTGTGTTAGTTGTAATTAATTGGCATATAGGGTAACCAACATTTTGGCGCCGTTGCCGGGGATGGTAATTGATAGACACAGTTAGTAGTTGGTTTTTTATTTCATTTTAGTTCAATCATTTACAGCATGCATGAATACAAGAAAAACAAATCGGGAACCCCCTTTGAATACTAACACTGCAGGTGGACGAGGTCGAGGTCATAATGCAGGTATGGGAAGAGAAACATTCATCGATGATATAATTGCTAAGGTTGATTCTTCTACAAGACCACCGTGGACGTCTATAGGAAGAGGAAATTATGTTCCTCCCAATATTGAGAATTTAGCATCAACTGTGGAGAATATAATGGGACCATCCACTCCCATTGCAGAAAAGAAACCTCCTGAAGACAAGGGAAGCGCCATGGGTGTACCAAATAGAGAGGATATTTATCATATCAACGGAACCATAGTTACTAAAGAAGTGTGGTTGGAGACTTGCCGAGAAGTAGAGGAAGAGAGAAGGAGAGAAGAAGAGAGGAAGAGAGAAGAAGAAGAATGAATATAGGGAGAACCAAGAAGAAGAAGTGGAAGATAATAAGCCTGGTAATACTATGGCTACATTAGAATTCCTTATCCTCCAGACACCTGGAGAAGCTCCTATGAAAAACATCTCACCATCAGTTCTCCTGAATTTCCATGGTAAATCTTCTGAAGATCCTGATGAATTTCTTTTTGATTTTGATATCCTCTATCGCAGTTATGATTACACCTCTAGTGCTCCGAAGATGAAACTGTTCCCAACCACCTTGAAAGGAAATGCTCTGCGGTGGTTCATGAGTCTAGGTCGTGAGACCATTACTACTTGGGACCAAATGAAAAACACCTTTCTCTCTAAATATCAAGAATATTGTAGAACCAAGGATAGAAAAGGAAGAGTTGTTTAAAATTGTTCAGAAGGAAGAAGAGAGCTTGGAAGACTTTGTTGAAAGATTGATGTACAATTTACAAAGGTCTAGACACACTGAGATTGGAAAAGATGTACTTAAGATTATTTTGCTACGAGGAATTAAGGAATATTGCATTGATATGTTGAATTTGTTGGGGAAAGGGGACATCTCAAAAGAGCCCTTCAAGAATATCGTTGAATTATGTTGAAGGTACTCAAGGGGATCCTCTAGAACTAACAAATGAGACAAAGATCGAGATCATGATGTCTTCACTAGGACATAGAAGTCAGCTAGTGGAGGAGCCACTCGAGTAGAGATAGGAAACTTGCTGGAGAATTTTAAAACTGATATGATGAGCTCCATTTCGTCGGAGTTAGATGTCTTGAGAGAAAAATAGAGGCAAGTAGTAGAAGATGCTACAATTGGTGTATTTTGTCCCAAATGTAGGAAAAAGCACCCACTAAAGGAATGCCCGTTGGAAAAAGCATAAATATGTAGAATATGTGAGTTGGAGCATGACATCAAGGAATGTCCCTCACTACCGAAGGTCAAGGCTATTCTGTAGGCCTCCACTCCAGATGTGGAACAAGCTTACTTCATTGCACAGAAGAAACCATGGCAGCCTCGCAATCAAGGTATGAATCAAGACCCATCATTTTTTCTGAATAATATGAATTGTATGAAAAATATGAATAATATAAATACACAATTCCCTTCACGTTATTTTGGTAACCAGTGGCATCCATCTCAGAATTCAATGCAAAATCCTAATTCTTGGACACCATGGTCACAACAGTCAAACAATCAAGATCTTTGTTATTCCAACTGGAGAAATTCTTACCGAGGAAATAACTTTCCCCATCACCAGACTCAGTATCAATAGTATCCTCCTCAATAGTATCCTCACCAACAATACCAATAGCCACAGCTACAATTCCAAAACAATGTCGCACCTATGAATGCACCACTTCGACCAAAATTACCGGCACAACCTAACCCAAACCCGAACAATAAAGAAGTCCATCAATTTGAGACTGCCAACATCCCTGCGTATTCCATTTCCCAAGTTCACTGCAATGATATACGATTATGATCAAGGAGGGTAGTGGAACCCATCATCACTGAGGATGTTCCATCCCCAGTGACTAAAACTGGAGTGAGTCAGCACTATGAGAATATTGTTCATTCAACAATCCCCATTATTGAGGATGCTGACATTCCTACTAAAACTGTGGCTGAAACTCAGGAAGTAACACACGATGAAGGAAAACCTACACAATTGATGAGAGAACCACCATACCCTGAACGATTGGCACTGCAAAAAACAATGGAACAACCTCGATTCAATATCTTAGGAGAATTGAAAAATTTGTATGTCAAAATTCCACTGTTACAATCCCTCCATGATGTGCCCATTTATGCTAAGACTATCAGGGATTTGTGTATCAAGAAATTACCAGGAAGAAAGCCTAGGGATCCTCCCACTGTCCATGTATTGGAAAAAATTTCTGAATTAATAATGGGGAAGACTCCTGTGGTAAAATGCGATGACCCTGGAAATCCTACTGTGATAGTTCACATAGGAAACACGCAAATCCCCAATGTCTTGGTAGACTTAGGCGTGGCTATTAACGTTATGACCATAGAAACTGTGAAGAAACTTGGACTCACTAACCTTCGGTCGACCCCTACTATTTTGGAACTTGGTGACAGATGAACAATCAAGCCTGAGGGGATCCTAGATGACCTCGTAATCTTAGTTCACTCATGGGAATAACCTGCAGATTTCTTGGTGTTACAACCAAAATCTCAGTTAGGGGGACACCCACTAATCCTGGGAAGACCGTGGTTTGCCACAGTAGATGGCTGTATCAGCTATCGGTCAGGATCTATGACCATCTCAGACGGGATTGAGAACAAAAGCCTAACCTTGTACCCTCCAGCTTGACCAAGCATAGAAGCTAAAACTCCATTTTGGGAAGATTTGGAGGAGGAAGAAGGTGTTCAACCATTAATAACAATAGGGAAAGACTTAACGTTTAAAGGTGAAACAGAGGACAATGCCATTAACAGTTTCATCAGTGAGCCCACGTTTGTTAACAAGCATGTTTACCAGATTCTTAACAGTACGTTAGATGAAGCGGGAAAAGAAAATCTTACAGAAGAAACTCTAGTCAGTGATGCCAGTATAATTCTAGTACTCCAGAATTCGAAAAGTGTACCAGTTGAAATTGAGCTGGGGAAAACATTGAACGTCAATTCAGACCTTGTGTCTAGTGAGCTGGAACAACTAGTCACCTTGCTGAAACAATGGAGAGGAGCTTTTGCTTGGGAGTATACAAACATGAAAGGGATTCCTTCTAATCTGTGTACCCATCACATTTATATTAAGAGCGACTCCAGGCCTGTGTGTCAACCACAACGAAGGATGAACCCGAACCTAAGAGACATTGTGAAAGAAGAGATCCAAAAAATTTTGGAAGCAGGATTTATATACCCGATTTCAGATAGTGAGTGGGTTTCTCCACTCGTGATTGTGCCAAAGAAGAATGGGAAATGGAGGGTTTGTGTGGATTACAGAGAATTGAACAAGGAAACGTAGAAGGACCACTTCCCGTTACCTTTTATCGATCAGGTCCTTCATACCTTGTCTGGGAAGAAGTGCTTTTCTTTTCTGGATGGTTTTTGTGGCTACAACCAAATCCAAATTGCTCCAGAAGACCAGGACAAAACCACTTTCACCTGTCCCTAGGGGAATTTTGCATACTGGGTAGTTCCTTTTTGGTTGTGTAATGCATCAGCCACATTTCAGAGAGTAGTGATTGGAATCTTTTCAGAGATGGTAAATGATTGCATGGAGATTTTTATGGATGAATTTACTCCATATGGTGATAGTTATGAAGAAGCACTGAAAATTTTAGAAAAGGTCTTGAAATGCTGTGAACAAAGCCAGCTCTATTTAAGCACTGAAAAGTGCCATACAATGATGAGCGAGGGCATAGTTTTGGGGCACTTCATCTCTTCTGATGGTATCTAGGTAGATCCATCCAAAATCAAATTAATTGAAAATATACCAACTCCTGGAACACAAAAGGATGTATGTAGCTTCTTGGGGCATGCTGGCTATTACAGAAGGTTCATAGAAAAATTTTCCAAACTAGCTTCTCCTTTGTTTACTTTGTTGATGAAGGATGCACAGTTTGTCTAGAATGATGCATGCCAAACAATGTTTACTAAGCTAAAGAAAAGGGTATCTACAACACCCATCTTACGAGGGCCCAACTGGGCTCTATCTTTTCATATTTCTTCAGATGCTTCAGACACTTCCATCGGAGCAGTTTTGGGATAGCAGGAAGGTTATGCTCCTTATGCAATGTATTACATTACCAAGAATTTATCTCCTGCTGAACTAAACTATACTGTCACAAAAAAGGAATTCTTTGCCATTGTTTATGCCATCAACAAATTTAGACATTATATTACTGGATATTCCACTTTTGTGCACACTGATCATTCTGCTATCAAATATTTAATGAATAAACCAATCATGAATGCTAGAGTTACTAGATGGCTAATACTGTTATAGGAATTTGATATCACAATCATTGATATACCAGGGAAGGAAAATGTTGTTGCAGATCTTTTATCTCGACTTACTAACAGTGATGACAATTTACCAGTCGAAGATTCCTTCCCCGATGAACATTTGTTTGCAGTATCAGCTCATTCCCCATGGTATGCAGATATTGCTAACTTTTTGGTTGCAGGTAAGCTTCCAACACATCTATCGAAGAGAGAAAAAAGAAAGATCATACAACAGAGTGCTATGTACTGTTGGATTGATGGCCATCTTTTCTACACAGGGCTTGATTTAGAAATCAGAAGATGTGTTGGAGAAGATGAGATCTCTAGTATTCTTAAAGCTTTCCATGATGAACCCATTTCTGACAAAACGACAGGTCATAAGGTTCTGAGGATGGGTTATTTCTGGCCCACATTGTTCAGGGACGCAAAGAAGTATGTTCAGGCATGTGATAGCTACCAAAGGATGGACCAACCCAACAGATTAGATGAAATGCCTTTGCAGCCATAGCTCGTGGTTGAACCATTTGACAGATGGGCTCTAGATTTTATAGGGCCTATCAACCCTCCCTCAAAAAAGAAAGTTCACATCTTGGTTTACACAGATTACATGACCAAATGGGTGGAAGCTGCAGCCTTGGTTAAGGCTAATGATCAAGCTGTGATTGATTTCTTACATGAAGAAATTTTTACTCAGTTTGGAGTACCCAAGGAAATCATCACAGATGGTGGACCGCAGTTTGTGTCTCACAAGTTGGAAGCGCTGTTACAGAAATTTAATATTTAGCATAGAATAACCTCGCCATATCAACCGCAGGCCAATGGCTAAGTGGAGAGTTCAAGCAAGGTCATTGAGGCTATTTTGACAAAGACAGTGAAAAGCCATCGTAAAGATTGGGCTGAGAGACTTCCAGAGGCACTATGGGCCTATTGCACTACATGGCGTAACACCACTGTTTTTTCCCCATATGAGTTAGTGTATGGTAAGAATGTTGTTTTCCCAATTGGATTTGAAATCAGGACTTTGAAAATAGTTGTAGAAGCAAATATGGATTTATCAAAAGCACAGAGGAACCGATTGAATCATCTTAATGAATTGGATGAAAAGCACACAGTAGCAATAAATCATACAACTTTAATCCAACAGCAGCGCTCTAAGTGGCATGACAGATTCATAAAGAAGAAAGTATTCCAAGAAGGAGACTGGGCTCTGTTATATGATTCACATTTTAAAAGGGATTTCAAAGGCAAGATACACACTCGTTGGTTGGGACCTTATCAAATAGATCGTGTATTTGACAATGGAACAGTTCGATTGATCACCATTGATGAAAACAAGACACCATTATTCATAAATGTTCATCGGTTGCAACTATATCACAAATCGATCTCAAGGGATGCTTTCGTTTCACAGGTTGTAGCAGATCCAAATTATCAGTTAACGCCAGGGAAGGGATTTTTCTCAACCCCTGTGAATTTTTAAGAACTGCAATATCCACATAATTTGTACATAAATAATTTATTTTTTATTCTGTATTTTATTTATTTTTCATTTTGCACTTGATCGGGTTTGTTTTGAAGATTTGTGTGCAAGAAATTAATTGGAGGAACAACAGTCATGACTGGGCCATATTATTACAGACACCTTACATTGTTTCCTGATTTAATGAAGCTCTTTGAAGAAGATGGATGATTCGTTAGTTTTTCAGCAGCTAGCTGAAAATTCTCCTATTACTCATTTTGCACAGTTGCGACTCCCTACCTTGCTCATTCTTCCTATTTTCGCAGCTGTAACTCCACCATTTTTTCCATTCACTTCATTTTCTCTTTTTTCCAAGCAGCTACAACTATGCTATTTTTTCCTATTCTGCCAAGTCTAGCAGCTGCGACTCCGCTATTCCCATTTCATTTTCACTTTTTGCTAGCAGCTGTGACTCCACTATTTTTGCCTATCCCGCCAAGTCTAGCAGCTGTGACTCTGCTATTTCCACCTCATTTTCGCCTTTTCCCAAGCAGCTATGACTATGCTACTTTTTCCTATTTCGCTAAGTCTAGCAGCTGCTATTTTCGCTATTTTCACATTTTCTCTAAATTTTTGCAAACTGGAACTCTACCATATGTCGTCGAACTCTGCTCAAATCCTCTTATTCATTGTCTGTAACTCTGCTAAATTGTCTTCCTTTTGGAATAGCCTCACCATCAATGATATGACTTGGCTCGAATTTGAATGATGACTCCACAGTTTCAATCACAGTTTGCCAAGAATGAAGGAAATTATTGGGCCGTCTTGTTTTCTCATCAGCGTGAATATACTTATCAGCTTGGTTGGCAGTGTCCAACTCATCTTGGCACATGCATATTCTACCGTAGATGCGACTGTGAAACATCATGCCTCGACAGAATGGCAGCTTGAGAATTAATTTTGAAGGTACGGGTTCTAACTATAATCATGATTAGGCATCTATTAACATCGCAAGCAATAATGGTTATACTTGTTATTTATGCCTCTCATCGATCCACAACAAAACAACTGAGCCAAAATCACGATAAAGCTGTTACCTGTACTTATGATTTGACCGTCATTCTACCTTACTTGTGCGATAATCTTGCCACAGGTTTTTTCTCAAAACTAACTGTGCCACCTTTCCAACAATGCTCAATCCAAACATCGACTATCCATCAACCGTGTCTGCATGCAGTTAGTTCGATGTTCGAAACTATAATTCGAGTATTTGTTATGATATTTTGCAAAAACACTAAGTGGTATGGGTATCCCTGTGAGGTATGAGCCTTTAACAATAGAATCTCTGTATAAGAACAAAGATGTCTTTGCTATCTTTCAAGAAGCAGGGTGGACAAATTATTTTCAATGCTTGAATGGTTTTCATGAGGAAACAACCCTTTAATTTGCTCGAAATTTGACAAACACTCATTTAAAGGTTTGAAGCATAAGGGTATATGTTTTAGAGGAAATCTTGGTAGAGGTAACGGGACTTCCCAGAATCAGGCAATGTTGGTTTAGTTCGAAACACTGTCACCCGACTGCAATTGAGGATTTCCTGACGGTAGGGGAGAGTGTTTGACCACGAGGAAGAGGAACAGTGATGGATACTCTTCCGAGTCCGTGGGATCAAGTTGCACTCTTCTTATAGAAATATATGGCATGTGAAGGGAGGTATAGTGTTGTTTACATTTATGAATTTTTCCTCTTATCGCATTTGCATTATCGCAAGCTGCTAAATATGCCATACTATCTTCTTATATCCTTGCAACGCATGGCTTATTATTATAAAAGATATCAACACCCCTTATCATCCCTCTCAAACCATGGGTTAGTTAAACTATTAATCTTATGGGCCCTGGCACATAACAAACTGACCTGAGGGCAATTTCTGGTTCGTCCGAGAGCACCACATGAATTCTCTGCAAGGTTAGTAGATGAGGACTCGAGTTCCTCAAATTCAGTTGGGGGGAGGAATGGAACACCATAAGTTCGATTAGAGGATGAAGAATAGATGGATGACGAGGAGATTGAAACTGAGGCAGCTAAAACTACAATAGTAGAAGAGGAACGTCAGGCGAAAGTAGTAGCAGAAAGCGGTCTAGAAGCTCTGAATGAGGAGACCTTCCCAGAAATAAGAAGAACTTTAATTCAAAAGGAGATATTTGTCCCTATTTCTAAGGCAATAAGATTTTTTCTATCTCAAAGGAGAAAAGAAGGGCTAATAAGCAAAGTCCGGACATCCAGCCTAGCAAAAAGGAGAAAAATCAAAGCAGCTATTACAGCAGAAGCAGGTCAATTTATTGGGGCGGAAGTCGGTATTCCCATCTTGAAACCCTGACCACCTGCTAATACACAAGAACTTTCTATAGAAGAACCTCAAATAGAGAATCTTCTATTTGAAAATGAGCTATTAAAGGGTGAGGTGCAAGTGCTTCGTGCAGAACTAGAAAAATGGAAAGAGACCTACCGGAAACAAGCAAAGAAATATGCGAGTTCAACAGTGGAAGATCCAAACCAATTGGGGAATTTATCGTCCATTCACGGGAATGAAGGACAACCAGAAATGATATGCCCTGAGTGTGGAGATATTTTTAATATAGCAGGGCATAAAGTTATAGTAGTGGACCTAGTATAATAGAAACCCTCGGGAGTAAGACAATCAAAGGTATTATCCCAGGGCACAACCTCATTGTTTTCGGAACATTGAACCGATTCAGCAGGCCAAGAAGAATTAAGAAATAGGACGCTTCTACACAAGAACCAGTGCTCTCCAAATTTATTTTTGTTTTTTGGAATTACAACTCAGAAAAAGAGGCTGAGATAAGGACATAAGGAAAAGATATTGTTTCAAAAGACCCAACACAATTGGATATTTGGTGAGTTCCAACATGAGATGAAGCTGCTAAGGGTAAGGATAAGCTATCACACAAGAACCAACATTTCCAATGGCTAAATTTTCAAAATTGATTCCTTCAACTCACTTGCATAATATGAACAAGGATCAGAATCATGATTGAATTAATCGGTTGTTGCATGGGGACATGCAAATGGATAGTTGGGGGGAGATGTTGGGCCTTGGAAATGCCCCTTTTTTACCATACCTATTACACCATTTTTCCCATTTACACCCTACCTTCATACACCATATACATGCCTTTTTCCAGATTAATGAGCAATCCTGACAAGGTATACATTATTATTGTTTCATTTAATTAAATGCCTAAGATTGTTATGGTTATGAATTATGGCCTTCGATTTATGCTAACTTGTGTGATTTCATTAAGTTAATATCAATACACAGGTGCATCAGTCACCATGCCTTGGGAAAGAATCATACATGGGCCAGCTGTTACTCTTCTAACTCAAGTCCTCAAATTTTCAAGGGACATCGCATACCTCCACATGAAGCTATAACAGGTTGCTAAAATAGAGCATAGCTACAACAGACACGACGCCTCCCAATTGGTTGAACTGTTGATCCATTGACTGCTAGTGTAACAACATCCTTCATGACTAACGACCTCATTCATTATGGCTATAACAGCTCACTGTAACTCTGTAGCATAAATATCATAGATCTTCATTGCTGCATGAAATTAGTGGATCACGAACTGTATTCCTCATGTATAAATTCGGGAAGGCTTTCCAAGTCTAAGGTTGGATAATTATTATTTTTGTACGGGCTATAACAGAGAACTAGAACTGTGGATTACCATCTTTTAATGAAGAGCAGAGCTACTTCCATTTCTGTGTCTTAATTCGTGGTATTTCACGTCGTCTCTGTTAGAAGGCCAAGGCCCACCTTCTCACACAGATTTCCGTGTTAAATTAGGTAGTTAGATTTATTCATTTCCTGTTGTGTGTTGTGGAATTGCATTAGGTGTATTTCTGATAGCTGCAACAGAGAGTTTATGATTGCATTCTTTATTGGAAATTTATTCTTTGCATTATGAATAGCTGCAACTGCATGGTGTGATAGTCGACTGTGTAGGTTAGTTTGATTAATGCATGTGTGTTCAACAGCTGTTACAACCAAGCTCAACTCCATTCCTTTCAGTAATTTATGCTTCTTAGGATTTCTAATGGTTATCAATTTATAGTTCAAGTTTATATCTTAATTCTGGTTGTTGTTGTATCTTTAATTGAATTCATAGATTAGGCAGATCATGGTTGAGTTACAGTAGTTGATCGATGGATCATTTTGGTAAAGATTGAATATTGTAGTTTGATAATTATAGGATTTAACTTCTTGCAAAAGTAATGTAGCTCAATTTCATTCTTAGATCAGTAACTGCTAGGTTGATTTCTATAGGAAGGTAGTTGCACTTTGAATTCCTAGATGTATGAGTTAGATTAGTTTTCTTTATGGAATGAGTTTGGCTGAGCATATAGGTAGGATTATCATCTTTATTTATTCAATCAACTGCTAGAGATGTTTATGCATAGATTGTGCTTATTTCCATTGAAATAAAAGACCTCCCTGGGTTTGACACTTTATATTGAGCATCCTATGTGTTCGTTGTAATTAATTGGCATATAGGGTGAACAAAAACAAATCCCTTGAATTGTGGTCATAGTTCCCTGAAAGATGGGACTGGAGCTTGAGGCTCATTTATATGGAAATTGACCACTAAAGACCTAGGCATCTTTATAAATCCATCGAATTGAGCAGAGGCTCACACTTTTTCTGACGAGAAAATTTATCTTGTGGTTCTGATGTATGCACACAACATATTCGATGAGGGGAAGCTATGTTTTGAGTTGCATTGTAAGTTTGTTTCACTTCTGCTAGATGTAGAGTTATTTCCTTCTTAGGGCAAAGGTTTTGAGGTGTATTGCAAGTCTCCATTGATTTCTAGAAGTACAACTTGAGTGCCTTGCTTCTACATAGATTCTTCTACTTAATGGTTCAGTAAACAGGCTCGGGGGTCCAAAGGAGCAAGTTATATTGCTTGCTTCTTCTAGAGAAGGTTGGGAGGAACAGGCCTCTTTGGGTGTTTGTCCACCCTATCCACATTATCAGGTTCTATTTGTTATTACATTTCTAGTAATTTTAACTTACTGTATTTCTGAGTTTTTGTTTTGCTGAATATTATTAGTTATTACTGTTCAGATTTAATGAATGGTTTTATGAAATGTATGAAGAAGGAATGGAGTAATGATAGATTAAAAAATTACTTCCCTGCCCTTTTCCCTACATTATCTTTGTGTCATACTCTAGTACAGGGAAGGGTGTTTAAGAATATATATTATTAATGATAGGAAATAGATAGCATAATGGATTAGTAATCATAGATAAACTCTGCAAATGCCATTTGTATTTCTTTATCTATTTACTGTTGTAAATAAAAGCTATCAGGTTTTAATTACTAAACAACATAGAACTGCTAGATTTTCATATATTGTAATATAACTAAACTTGTAGGAAACAGAAGTAAAAATACTCAATCATTGTCATATTTCTGTACAAAGCCTAGTGCATAGATTTAGGTTAAATACTCATTGTAGGAAACAAATTATATAAATATATTTATCCTGTTACTAGTTTTCTTTTCTTTTAATTTTCTTACTATTACACATTTTGATTATCAACTCGAAAAACTCATCACTATTTCAGAATAATAATTGATTTTGAGTAAGATTATTCACAATCAACCTTATGGCTGAAACCCCTAAATTATTCTAGTCATAGAAAACTTTTCAACTAGATTTCCTATGAGACAGTATGTCCTAGATATTACATAATCAACACAGTTACAATAGGTTAAACGTATAGAACCCGTTTTTGTAAAAATCATAAATGACAAGGCATTCACAAGGGTTTACGACAGCATGAAGTCGCAAGTTCGACCCACACATTGAACAAAACAAAACTAAACACAAAGCTCTTAAATCATTGTTTCAGTTTTCATCCAAAACAACTTATATTAATAAGGACGGGCATCTTTAAAACATTTCACAATTTTCGCAAACTGCCGAGACTAATGCTCTCAGGCGTGGCCTTTAAATATTTGTTTTTCTTAAAGACCAATAGGTCCAGGCCGAAATTCATCAAACCCTGTAACTATGTTGAACAGTAACCAAAACAGACCCTAAGGATTGCATATTCATTAGATATCCTTATAACTATAAATTAAAACATGGTTTTTCAAGCAACTGCACATACACGAAAATTTCTTCCAAGTGTGAACTTGTAATTCCTTTATCACAGAATCTTTACATTTTTTTTACATTGAGAAAATAGTGAAGGAAACTGGTTGAGGGCTCAACCCTCCTGGGCCAAGGTTTGGGATCACAACTTCAAATAACTTAAACTATTACATTGAACCAAGAACGAAAGCCGAAACCTCAGAAAAATCAACAGAGAGCGACATCTTGCCATAAACATAGTTCGAAGTACTATGAAAGGCCCACGAGGTATCGCCGAAGCTTACCAGGATGCTTGAGCTATCATCCTGAACTTTTTCGTTATCCTTGAAAACCAATGCCGAGAGTCACCTGCCAATAGAACATGCAGAGTGATTAGAAGTCAAGAGAATTAAAATCAAATGTTTTAATTAACACTCACAAAAGCTTCATGAAAACAATCTATGACTTACCATCAATGAAAGAACCCTATTCTAGATGCTCACACCTGCAACCGATGTGAACACCAAACCCTTATCAATCAATAGCAACACAACAAAGGAATGGGTCGGCTTTGAGATGTCATTGTGGAATATTTCTAAGTAACAGGTCATGGGTTTGAAGCCAGGAGAGGTGCCTCTAGAACCTGCTAACTAACCCTAAAGTCTCGTAGGTCGGTCGGCCTCTCCACCAAACCACTCACTAGACAATTAAAAACCTAAGTCATGGTTTCGTTGTGTAAACTCCACGCAGTTAATGCTTCACCACAAACCGATAAAAATCCATGTGAAGGATCACCATGGTGGATTCCAACAGGAATTCCACCATGATGTTATTAATGCACTTTTAGTATCTCAACCACCATCGTACATTCAACCCTGAAATCACATTAATCAACAAGTTATGGCTTTGATATTCGTATTTGGTAGATCAGAGACTAAGGTATTGCATGGTTGCATACCTTGTTGCTAGGTCAAAACATCAAAGTAACCACTCTAATTATTTTATGTTAGATTTGTAAATTACCTTTAAATCATTACTTACTCATAATACTATAGTATGAATACCAATGTATCACTATATTAATAGTATAGTGCGCTAGAATATAACATTCAAATATTATTATCTTTGCATAGTATGGTTGTAACCATAGGGGTATCATTACCATTCCCTTTTTTCCTAAGTTGATGCATTTAGGGTATAACACTAAGGCTAGACTAACTTCTTATTATAAGTCTTATCACTTACGTGATAAAGTGGTAATTATATTTATTTTACATAGAAGTATAGGGTAACATAATCAAATATCATCCTTCTAGTGTTGTCACAATAATCTAAGTTGAATGTTCTTAGTTTTTAGTTGGTATTATTCCAATCTTTCCTTGATAAGATCAATACATTTGCTAATAGTGCGTAAAACTCGGATGTAGACCATATGTTTGGATAGATGCAAGATTGAAGTGAACAACATTTCATACTTTCCTCAGTAACCTACTTATAACAACAAAATGATCATAAACAAATATAATTTCTGATTGTGAATAACTGAGAGTTTTTACATAAACATTTTTAAATGCATAGACTAGAATAGATCTCACCCGGCATTACATCAAATTAATCTATTCTTACAAATTGAAGACTAACTGAAACTTTAAAATAGGATCTCTTCTTTAGAAGCATTCCTGTTACCTACGATCTACAACAGAGGTTCAAGTGGTTTAGCTATATAGCTAACTAAGCCTCGGGGTACCCCATACGACCCCTTCATCAAACAAAAAAAGGTAATCAGTAGCTCATATAAAGAAACCAAAATCATAAACAAATTATCGACGTAACATGTTATGAAGTGATATTATCATTATTAGTTTAGCAAGTAGATGGACATTTATTTTTACTTCCACATATCATTTATGGCACTAAATTCTACCTTAGAAAAAATTTAATTTTTTATGAATTTTCAGGATGTTACAATTAAGATTTGGGAGAAGAAAGGAGCACACGAAGAACATTGTTGTGACTTGTAATCGGATTATTTCTCTTATAATATGAATGCTCTTTTGATTCTATAAGTTTTTAAGTGTGTGTAACAACCTTGGTGAGATAAGGAAGGGCCCCCTTTCCTAACTAGGAGCTGTTTGATTTGTTAATTAATTTCTAGAATAGCTAATTTGTGTGTGTGTGTTGTTGATATCTTCACTACTGTATTGATTACTTTCAAAGCTAGTATTTCAGAGTTTCTTGGTGAAGGCCATTCATTAATAATACATGTGTGATGCTTGTTTATGCTCTATTATTTATTTAACATCGATTGCAGAAAATATTGATTAAGATTTCTTAAGCTAGATGGCATTCTTTGTTCTATAGATGCATTATTATTTAAGATTGGATGAATAATTGAGTTTAGTTGTTACCCTTTTAATGAGATTGTTGTTATAATATTTTGGTAATTAAGCATTGGTTTTCTCTGGATTGTAATTTAATTCCCGTGTCAGAAGTTTCTCGTGGAATGTAGTGTTAGCAATTGAGTATTGTAGTTAGATATTTTCTTGTTTCAATTTGTGTGGATTACGATAGAATTCTTTTAAGATCTCGGAGGGGTTTTAGTGCTAAGGATTTTCATAACAGAGTGTTGTTGAATGGTATTTTGTGAGTTCCTATTTTATGAATGAACATTTCTAGATTAGTTAGATTGATGCCATTTTATTCCCTTGGTTGCATTTTATTAGATTTTCCTTACAATATTAGAGAACATTTACATTTATATATACTTTGCACGTAGCCTTGAAATTTAAAGTTCCTGGATTGATAATTAATGTGAGTGTGCTAGTTTGGTGATTTCAATAGACCATTATTAGCCCCAATATTCTAGTGATGTTTCTTGGTAGGTTACAAAGGTGCGAGATGACAACTTGTGATGTTTCTTTTTTTGGGTGCATTCATTTTTGCTAAGACATGAGATATAAAGATGGGAGGTAAGAACCTACACATCCATCATTGATTCCTTGTGTGGGGATCATCTACAATAGACTCTCTTTTCATTTGAACTGAAGTTTCTTGTTTAAGTTTTTGGTGTGAGTAAAGTAGCATACAAAATGAATGAATAGAGGAAAAAATCCTAGGCGTGGTGGTAGACCAACATATACTAATAAAACTACAGGTAGAATGGAACAAGAGGACCATGGGAGAAAAACATATATTCAGAAAATCATCGAAAAGGATGAATTAGAATCTACATCATGCCACACAATAATGCCTCAAACAGGTCTCAGTCGTCGACACTCTACATAATAGGGGTGGATTGCTACTATCGATGGAGAGTTGCATGGTCTTCCAGAACAACGAAGTGAGACAATGGATTCGAGTCCACAAAGGGGGTCAACCTCACCAGTTATAATAGTAGAAACTAATCCCCATTTGCCTCCAACAAAAATAGGGCCTCACATACCACTTGAAGGGCATGGGGAGACATAGAGGGATACAATTGAACATCATATTTTAATATTTCCTGAATTCACCCCTTTGTATCAAGGAAGTGTTTTCAATAAATATGTATCAAAGATGTAGGAATCAATTCCATTTGAATGGGTTCCTATGTATTTTGGAATCCGTGAAGGGTACTATCAATTGTGGGAAGACACAAATACACAAATGATGGATTCTACTACAGGTACTATCCAATTCCCCATTGTTGATGTTACGAAGAAAAACTTCCTATGGCTCGGGGTTGACCAAAACAGACAGATGACTACTAGAAATCAACTCAATTCCCAATGCATGCTATATAAATGTAAATGCTAAAAAGTGGAATAAAGTTCCAACCTTCAACTGGACATTTGATGTAGATCCTCATTGAGCTTTCCAGTCACCACACTTGAACCTACTGCTTAGTCTCAACAATCAACACAAGCAAGTGCATATGATATATGAAAGTTGTTAGCATAAACAACAGCAGAGCCCATTATATATGTAAGCAAATGTACCCAATGATAATAAAACATTCACAACATGAATTGGATGAGAAAATGAGTATTTCTATTATTATGAACAAGAAGTACATGATACAACCTCTTTCTAGAAACTCATGTGAACCAAGAACTAGGTCCCTCCACTTGTGCCTCCACCACTTCAATCCCTTGTGCAATGGAAAACTCACGAGTAAAGGAATGAATCCTCCAAAATATATGGAAGAGTTTGGTAGGTGAACATAAATGGTTCACAACAACTAGGATCAATGGATGTAGACTCAAGATATGGAAAAAATCCAATAGAGTATCGATGCTCTCTCTTTCTCCTCCTTCCATGCACCATAAGAGCTCAATATATAACCCTCCAAAGGTAGGTGAAAGGTTGAATCGAGTAGTTCCAGGATGCATGGAGGGCCAAAGGTCACAATGGCCACTTTTTGGAGTGAAAAATAGAGTTTTTTCCATTATTAACCAAAAAGTTGATGTATGCTAGTTGTTGTGATTAAGCTTGCGTATGCGCGAGGTGTAATGAAGTAGCACGCATAGAGGAGGAAAAATATGGAAAAAAGGGGTTGAATGGGAACCACAAGTATGGTTTTCAGTCTATAAATAGGTAAGGGAAGCCAAAGAGTATAAATTCTCACAAGATGGAAAATAACGTTGTAACATATGCCCCCTAATGTGTGAGTTCAAAGAAGGTACTATGATGGCTGAAATAAATTATGAATCTCGGAAGTGGAGTGATGGGGACACAAATGGAAGCAGTAGCCCACTCGCTGTAATACAATGATATCTAGAATGCATATTGGTACAATACATAGTAATCTGATACAATGGCCATGAATAGGTAGTATATAGTGAATACATGTCATGAGTGGTCATAGCCATGACCCAATATATAGTAAGATATGGTCTCTTGCTGAAGAGGAAACAGCTGGTGCAAATGGGAGGTACAAAATGATGATGTATGAGACTGATCTCTCATAAATACAGTCATGATAACTAGTAGCATATTGAATGCCACTGAATTCTAGGGTCTTCTACATGAATCATCTAAGGTGCATGCCCTTTCAAGCGAATAAAGGTGTTGATGTCGAACCTGATGTGGCATCGTCTGATTACCAGTAATTGATGTATACCATTAACACACGCGAGATAACCCACCAATAATGAAAATGGACATCAAGGCACAGAGTACATTCACCAAGTGTGAATAGAGGTGTTGAGGTCGAACACTTGATGAATCCATCGATCAAGGGATCACCATAAGATATACACAATGGTAAATCAAGAAATATATTCCTTTTACCTCTCAAAATGCGTTAAATAATGTAAATTTGGTGACATTAGAACTTTTAGGAATGATCACAAGATATAGAGCATTACAAGACAAGGTCATCACCTGGTGAGGTAACAATGAATGTATATAGTAATATATTTATAGGCATGGGAAATGGAATTTAATTTGGACACTATAAATTCCATTATTAGTCCATGCTTGAAATTCACTTATCTGAATAATATGAATGCATAAAATGATGTGGACCTAGACGAATTGGGATTACTGGAAAGCTTAACATAATGTTATGATGAGGAAAAATTATATGAAAATATCTTACACGTTATTGATAGGTTGACTATGCAATCCCCTTTAGGAATCATTATTATTTCTATAAAATGTACAATTATAGTTGTAAATTGATAGACATATAGACAACATCACTTAGCTTTGTAATGAACATGGAGCATAGATCATATGATTTAAGATCAGAAAGATGAGATGGAATTCTCTATTATGAAGGTAATATCCAAGAGTCAACTAGATGCAGCTCGAGTGTTTGGGAGAAAATTTGTTACCTCCCCCACCCGGATTCAAATCCAACTTTATGATCATTGAGAAATTGGGACTAGTTTCCTACCTTACATTTCCATCATTCTTGAGTCGTATTCATAATGTTTTTTACATATTTGATTTATATCATTACATTTTAGATTTTTCAGATTTTATAGATCTGAGTAACTTGTAGCTATCAAATAAGGTGGTCTCAATGGCCAAGAATATCAGTATACTAGACCGCCGAACTTAACAGTTGTGACATTGATTGGTTGACTAGGTAAAAGTCTAATGGGATAGCTATAGTCCTAGCTCGAAAAAATGGGAGGATGCATTGGAACTTTAGGATGAATGTTTTTGAAGAGGGGCTGTATCTAGTGCCCCATTTTTTCTTTAGAATTTTGTTAGTTGGACTATGTTATTGTTTGAGTGCATTTGATCATGAATAACCTAGTTCGGTGTTTTATTCCTTGGCATTAAAAATTAAACCTAATAAATTTAGGCATGAATAAAATTGCTCAATAATTTGCTTACGAATAAGGTTAACTATTGTGAATGGGAATTTATGATGCAATGCAATTGATAATATCATGCATGGAAATAATACATGTATATGTGTTTTATTCACTATATGTTAGATGCCATGATGCTTTGTCAAGTGCGATAGGGAAACCATAGGTGCAATTGATGAAAGTTGTTTCAATGTTGTGCAGAATCTGGATTGAGTCATAAAATTATATTAGCTGAAATTTGGTTAATGAATTGATATTCTTATAAATGAAACTATTTGATGCACGTGTTTTTTTTGTTGTGTAGGAACAGTATCATGATTTCCAATGGATCCACACATGGATAATATGGATGTATGGGGAGTATATAAGCATCACTATCAATTGTTTCCATGTGATGGGTTGAAAGGAATGTGAGGCTTTTACCTACAAAATCCATGTTTCCATGAGGATAAGCGGTGGATTCGATCACTCACAAGGATTGAATCAAGGGTGCACAATAAAGTTTTCTCCTTTTTCCTCGATCACCATGAGTCGCTCAATAGGGTAGACCTGACTAATTTAAAATGATCTCAGTTGTCATACAAATTCCCCACTGTAGGAAATGAGATATTTGAAGGGAACAGTGAAAATGGTCATGGGACCCTTGATATATCCATGGTAATGTAACACCTGAAGAAGATAAACACTTTTGTAGAAAAATTGTTCAGCTAACAATAAAATGAAGGGATTCCAAATAATCTTTAACTATATATGCAATGCATGAGAAGAAAATAAAATAGAGAAATATAAATTCTCAACTTGGAATATCATGTGGATAAAAATAAATAAATGATAAAATAATTAGTGAACTCAAGAGAACACACACAAATTTAGGATAGAAGTGAAGATGAATAGGACATCTATGAGTGATTGTAGGAACAATAGTTAAGAGATGAGAATTAATCCCTATTTAATAAATTATACATGGGAATTAATTGTACACCTAGGCTTCAAAGTGACACATGTGTGGGTGAATATTAAATCATATTTTTCATGCATGAGACACATGGCTATATCATCGAAGCTATCAGAGTATGATAGCATGATGGAGGGACACTTCTTTTTCCTTAATATTTGACAAATTAGATAATATTGAATTGATTCAGTGACTATTGAGAATTTGGTTCACTGGTTTGCAAATGGATTTGGGAGACCTCTTAGTGAATCTACACATTCAAATTTATCTTGAAATACTCCTTATACAAACGTATTGCAGCTCAGGGGTCCTTGGGAAATAAAAGTACCCATCAGGAGATGGTAGGGTGGTTAATAGGTAGATCCTATGATTGGAAACTTGATTGATGTTCGTGGGAGCTCAATGAATGCAACACAAGTGGATGCATTGGTGGGAACTTGGTGAATATTTTCCATAAAATCCAGGTTCAATGTATAATTGTATTTCCTATTTTGTATAATGTATCACTTTGTTTCGGTTTTGTAAATGTGATATTAGGATATAATTTTGTTTAAATTTCCAATGGTGTGTGTGTGTATGTGTGTGTGCATACATGTGTGCATGCATGTGTGTGTGCGTGCGTGCGCGCACGCGCGCGCGCGCATGTGTGTGTGTGTGTGTGTGGTAGAGGAGAAACCCATGGAGGGTCGGTGCAATATGAAAGTAAGAGAAGAAATCATGATTACTAGTGATTTTCCAAATCTTTGCATGTTATCCATTTGATTTGATTCTAGCCTTGTTGTTTTTCCAATAGACCTATACAAACATTACATAAGCAAAACCTTCATCATCTTACTTTTTCAATAATAAATAATATAACTTCAAATTCATATAACAATTCTAAGTTACATTTAGGTAAACTACACCCCATCAAACCATCATCAATGCATAACATTTAATTAATAAAAAACATAACTTTGATGAAAGGAGAGAGGTGGAGGGAGATGGGAGGGGATGGGTGCAAATATTATAGGTATATATATAATAAAAAAGTGGTGGAAATATGATTAATTATTGCTATAGTATTTCCTTCACCAAAGTCTATGTCCTCTCATCCTTCCACACAAATATTGGTCCATGTTTGATCACAATTTATAATCTTACTATGATGGAGAAACACAAGGGAGGTTGATGAAAATCCACGCAAGAATAAATTATTAATGTAACTAAGGATCCATATCTTAATCAACATAATAAACTAGTGCCAAGAATCTTTTCCCCAAATATTTTTTATTTATCTATATATTAGATGCTTTACCTTAATTTATTTGTCTCCTCCTCTCAATGTTGTATCTTCCATTTATAATATAGGACGGTGATAAAATCAAGGTTAGTTGGAATGCATGTCATTCACATGTGATCCATGCATGAAATTCATTTGAATATTTGTTTTTTCAAGTCTTGGTTTCCTTTTTTGAGGATTTATGAGGAAGTTGTGGGTTTATTATTGAAGTGCTTCGAGTGGTCATAGATTTCCTTTAAGAAGTCAGCAAGGTTCACAATTTTCTCTAAAAAAGGTGTGAGCAAGTGGTAAACTTGGGTAAAACTTAAGATAACTATTTAATTAGGGTTGTATCATTTGAATTTGGTAAAGAGTGCCAAATAAAATTATAAACAATCATTCATTAACCTAAAAAGGTGAAGAAAATTGATGTTGATCATGAAGTTCTTTATTCTTGGAATGTGTTTACTGGAATACTTTTTGAACCGTGATATGAATCTTGGCCAATTTCCACATAGAATATGAGCCTTTATCTTGCCTATTTTGTTTCTGGGATGTTTATGGATCTACAATAACAACATGAATCTTGTAGGGGAAAGAGGATGGAAAACAATTCAAACCTTTAATGAGGAATTCCTAATAGTGACATAGGTGGCCTCATTATAGTTGTGTTTTAGTGCATGGAAGTACCAATCCCATTTTTTTTTATGATAGAGACAAAGAGCATGGACCAGGGTATGATTAACTACCTCAGTTTAACCATATGTTTCGGAGCGAAAATATGTATAAAATCATAGATGGAAGCCTAAAATGTTCCACAAAGGTTTCCAAAATTAACTAAGAAATCAAGAGTCATGAATAGAAATAATGCTTAACTATAAGGCAAAATGGATCCATACATCTTGAAATAATAGTTTGGTATCTTTAGGGGCACCAATAGTTTTGGATAAAGGTGTGTAAACTACCATTTTTGAGAAAATGACTACCACAAAGATATAATCATTTTGTTTTGGGTGGTATGTAAACCACTAAACTAATAAAATCCACGGAGATGGATTCCTAGACTTGGAGGAAACTAGAAAATGCTAATATAACTCAATCTTCATTAATGAAAATTTTCTTTGATTGCGAAGTTCAAACCTCCTAGTGTAGCTTTGCACTTGTTTCTACATGGAATTCCAAAAGAAGTACCTCTATAGGCGAAACAAACTTTTATGGACATCAAAATCTCATTTGTAAGATGGAGAATGTTCCTCCTTTATTATGAAGCTGAGATGGACCTATTAGTATAAAAAAAATATTCAATTTGTGAAAGAAACCGTGTATAATTATATGGTCCAATTTTCCATCTAGAAAGAGAGGTGATTGACCACTATGTTTTTCAAAAGAGAGTTATCATATTAATACAATGAATAATTTGGTAAGCTTGTGTAAGAAAATAAATATCAAAAGTAATTTAAAACATAAGAAATAACATTCGTTCACACTCACAACACACAATATTTACCTTGAAAACCTTTATTTATGAAAATCAACCTAACTGGCAGTTTCTCCTCTCTCTATCTCATTATATTATCTTCACCATTTACAATACATGCACTATTATCATATTCAAAATTCTATTTCATTATCTTGAACTATATTACAACCATAATTCCTTACCAAAAAATACTTTACAATGGGATAAAAAACCATTGGAAAAAAAGAAGAAACTGTACCAAAAATAGACCTAGTTCTTTTCTTTTGGAGAGTCCTTACCCAAACCCTCTATATTTGGGGCCCTTTATCCCCATACCCTCCTCCAAATCCATTTTGTATAGGAACGTAAAGATATTACAACACATGTCCAACTTAAAGTAAGGGTTGGTAGATTATTGATATGTCCATTATTCATAGGTTGTGCATTTAACATTTAGCATAATAAGATCCTTGGAAAGAGGTATACCAAGTAGATCAAACACTTTATCTATGATAGCTTTCTTATAATTCTTGACCAGGTGAAACAATAGAATGTAGGAAGCCCATTTTAAACGTATTACTTGTGAACCTTAGATTATGAATTCAAAAAATAAATGGGTTGATAATCAATGTGTAAGATAGTTTCCAACCAAGTATATAGTGCAACCATTTTTTGAATTCTAGGCCAATGAATATAATTCCTTTTCATGAGTGTTGCAGTTGAGCTTTTCCTAGGACAATGTCTCTAAATGGTATGCAATTAGATTCCTTCTCTACTTAAGAACAACACTAATAGCACGTTCTGAAGATGGTATGCAATTAGATTTCTTCGCTACTTAAGAACAACACTAATAACACTTTATTGAGCATTTTTCTTGATCTCAAAGGGCTAATGTAAATAAAAAACATACAACATTAGTCTAAAGAAAAGAGATTCATATTTTATCTTTTTTAAATTCCATTTCACTTTAGGGGTTTAATGAAGTCTTTTGATTGTATGCCTAATTAATTTGTTAGCAAAGTGTGGGAATTAGAATACTCACACATAAGAGACCATACAAGAGAAAGTATACAAGTTTTAGAGAGGATATTTTCTAAATGGTACATATATTGTACACTCATTTGGATTATTATATATATCCTACAAAAGTTAGGAAAAATTATCAAAGTTGACCATGTATCTAATAAAATACATAAAGTTGTTGAATGACCAAATTATATTAAATCTCTCAAAATATACAATAATAAAACTTACAAATAGAAAAATGAAAATATGATCATTATTAGGACTTGTTAACCGGACTAGAAGTTCTACTTCCAAACAAGTATGGTAGTAAGTATAAATTTTAATGGGTTTAAAATACGTGTTGAGAAAACCACTCATGTTTTAGTGAGCAACATGGAGAATGACAGGATGTTGAGGTCGCTAGCATAGGGACCACATATCTAAATGTCTATGACTATCTTCTTGACTATTAAAAAGTGGACTATAGGCTTCACCTTTGTTCATAAACACTTAAATGTGAATATGTGGAGAACCTGCAACAATTAATTAATAAGAATATGCGAAATAGCAGAAATGACAGAACTCATAATCATTTTTATATTGATCGCAGACCACTTCGAGGGGGCAACCTCCTTTGAGAAAGCTCAATACAAATAACTTCATGGTTCCTTCATAGGCCTCAACACACACTTATATACTAAGTCTAGACGCCAATACTGTGGGTCAAAACCATGGGCCAATACAAACTATGGATCAACAATACTGCGGGCGACTTACAAAGCATATGTGCCAAATAACAATAACACAAACTGTGGATCAACAAATACTATGGGACGACTTAAAAAGCATATGCATCCAACAACAATATACTAATAAAGTAAGGACATGGGTTCCTAACATCCCCGCCCCCTTAGAAAAAGCTTTGTCCTTAAAGCTTGAGATGTGGAAATTGATGCAGAATCTGAAGGAGTGGTTTCCCTATAGCATCCTCGGGTTGTATGCTGGGCCACTGATTCCTTTTGAATGTCAGGGAGGATTGAGTGGAAGGATGTAGACGAAGAAGAACCATATAAACTATGTGAAAAGTGCACTCAGAACGGTGTTGATTGGCTTGTTGTTTCAGTCAAATTCTTGCCATGTGAAGATTGTCCTTCAAAATGAGAAGAATCTGATCATGGTTTCGAAGATTCAAGTCAATTGCCTGAACTGGGGAGCTGCTAAAGGTGTATGGAAGAAGAACTGGCGGTGCCTGTCCAGAGACTGCTTCATACGGTGTCCTTTTAGATGTGGAACTGTACCACTAGAGTGATTCTAGGAAATCCATAGAAATAGTTGTCCAAATCTGTGTAGGGATGGGCAAGGGTTCGAGCAGTTCTGAAAGGAGTGTCCTTTCAAGCGTGTTGACCTGGGAAGTATCACAGTCAACCACCATTCGTTGAATTGTCATTTTTAGTCCCTGCCAAATGAATTTACATTGTTCCCGTTCATACGTTTGCAGGAACTCAGACTGCCCTGCCAATGAAGAAACACGAAGTTCATAGAAGAGATAGCCTCGTTGAATAGATTGCAACCAATTTGGAACAAGTAGAGAAATAGTTGTAAGAGAAACTGGGTCATCAAATGTGCGAGAAGGAGCATATGCCACCATATTATCCTTACCATTATGGTAAGTGATCACATAGTCATAACTCATGAGGTGGATAACCCATTTCACGTGTGCTGGGGAGGAGACTCATTGTTCCAGGAAATTTTCCAAACTTGGGAGATCAGTCTTGAGGCAGAAATAATTCCCCAATAGGGATGGCTACCACTTCGGTACTGCATGCAAAATAGCCATCATGTCCTGCTAAGATGTAGACGCGGTAAATGCTTACCGGAAGGGTCTTGTGAAGGTGGTAAGCCCATTGGTGCAACAAAGACACCTGCATATCTATCCAAGGAAGTAGTGGAGGCTGTTGGTGGGTGCATCTGAATGGAAAGGAGCTGAGCGATGATACCATGTGAATTCCTCTTAAGGATATTTTCCAGGTGATGTGAACTGATGATGTGGAAATACCTTGGTTGTAAGCTCGTAAATTTGTGTTGTGTCCCATTGACGAAAAACTACATCCAAAGTTCAACAAAATCCCATAAGATGGGGCCAAGTGTGCGTAACCATTGAACTCCCAAAACCACATCACATCCTCCTAAGGAAAATGAAAACATGTCAGAGTGCAGGTTATAATCTTCTAGAGAGATACACACATTGTGTCACTTTCCCTTGCAAGGTAAGGTGCCCCCATTGGCAACCATGAATTCAAAGTTGGAGCAAGGATGGATAAAACAATCAGCCTGTTTGGCGATCCGAGGGTCAATGAAGTTATGTGTGCTCCGAGAATCAATGAGTATTGTAAGAGGAAGCTTCTTGAAGTAACCCATGACCCGCATTGTTTGGGGGGTGGTGACACCAGATAAAGCATTGAGAGATATCTTTGGTTGGTTGTCATGAGAGGGGGGGTCAATAAGCGGTTCTTGAATGTCGACCTGATCATCTTCTTCACCAATTTTAGAGGCAGGCAAAGAATCCATATCCAAGAGATAGAGCTTTTGTTGAACACATTTATGTCCCCGAGTGAATTTCTCATCACAATTATAACAGAGACATTTTTCTCTATCTTCCTGCATCTCTGTTTCGAACAAATGTGTGATAGGAGTTGGTCGAGGAGCTGGCGGAATGAGAGGTATTTGAGAACCCATGTTTTGGAAGGGAACAAAAGTGGGTTTGGAGTGCTATTGGGATGCAATCTTGTCTTTTTCCAACTTATCCAACCCCAGAGCTTCCATCATTGTGTTGGGACAGAACATTTTAACCTCTGAGTGGATTTCATCCTTAAGACCACTGATAAAACAACTCCTATAGAATTCCTCAGACAATCTTTCTATGTGGCTGGCTAGTTTCTCAAATTCTGTCTCATACTCTCTCACAGTGCCAATTTGGCGAAGTTTAGTGAGGGCTCTAGTGAAGTCATCAAAAGCACTAGGACCAAATCGTTGCAAAAGGAGCTGACAAAAAGCTGGCCATTTTGGCTCTTCCTAAGCCTTGATGTACCAACAGTACCATTGAAGAGCTTCATGTTCAAAATGAAAGGATGCAAGTGGAACTTTGGCGACATCAAAAGTATTATGTAGACTAAAATACTGTTCTGCACGATAGATCCATCCAGGCGGATCGGTACCATTGAAGTGAGGAAAATCAAGCTTCGGACCACGAAAATTGCTAGAAGAAGAGAATCCATTGTTTGATGAAGACACAGACTGTCGTTTGTTGTTCATGGTTGAATGCTCAAGATGGAGGCCAAGAAATTTTTCATCCAAATCCTGGAGTTTGGTTTGGATGGCTACAAGTGCTTCCTCCATGGTGTGTGCTCCTGCGTGGGTGACAACCATAAGAAGGTTTTTTTTGGTGGGGGGAATGGGTAGAAAAACACAAACAAAAGATTATTTAGTAAATGGAACTTTGGATTTGGGAAAAACTCGGATGGGTAATTAGGGTTTGACTAGGTTTTGGACATTGTCGAAAGGATATGGAAGCAGAAAAGGAGGATTTTAGAAGCGGGGTGAAAGAATGAGAAAATTTGGCAAAGAGGGACAAAGAAGCAGAATTAGGAAAGGAACTTTGTGGTAAAATTTGAAGGCGATCGGGTGAAAATCGAAGAAGTTATGGCAAACCCTAAAAATAGACAAATGTGAGATTTGGGATGTTGGGAAGTGGAATTTGGGATAGGGTCCTCAGGAATGACATATGCAGAGTGGGATTGCAGGGTTGTTAGAGAATTTTCAAGAGAAACGGAGTTAAAACAAGGGAGATATGGCAGAAAAACATAATTTTTTTTTTGGCAGAATGGAGCAGCTATGGCATGGAAGGGATCTGAAACAAATAGATCTGTAACGTCACAGAAGTGATCAGAAACAAAGGGATCTGAAATGGTGCCGAATGGATTGAAAACAGCTGGATCTGAAATAGATCTGAAACTACTGGATCTGGAACGGCTTTCAGAATGGATCTGAATGGCTCAGCAGTGATCAACACCAGTTCAGCTAAAAATAGATATGGACCCTAGGTATGTGCGGCTTCCTAACAGTTCAGGGGTTTCACTCGGCCACCAATGTTGTATGACGACTTGCGTATTGGGGTAGTACCCCTCACTCCAAGGCTTAGGTAAAACTGATAACCGCTTTGCCACAAATGACATCTCTTGGTTTAACTCATAGGTGGGAACTAGTCAATCAGGTAGGGGTCGTTGCCCTTTTTGCTAGCAGGTCCTCTCAATGGGCCAGCTACTTTGGGGTTCTTGTGGTACTCCTCACAATGAGTTTTAGGGCTTATGCCCAAGTACTTCCCACGGTTAAGCAGATAGGGATTATTCCTAGATCCGAACTTGCAACAGATGCGAAAAAAAATTGGCAGAAATTCCACCCAACATGCCCAAGAAAGTGCTCTGATACTAGATGTGGAGAACCTGCAACAATTAATTAATAAGAATATGTGAAATAGCAGAAATGACAGAACTTATAATCACTTTTATATTGATCGCAAGCCACTTCGAGGGGGCAACCTCCTTTGAGAAAGCTCAATACAAATAAATTCACGGTGCCTTCATAGGCCTCAACGCACACTTATATACTAAGTCTAGATGCCAATACTATGGGTCAAAACCATGGTCCAATACAAACTACGGATCAACAATACAATGGGTGGCTTACAAAGCATATACACCAAACAACAATAACACAAACTGTGGATCAACAAATACTACGAGATGACTTACAAATCATATGCATCCAACAACAATATACTAATAAAGTAATGTTGGCAGGCGGTTTGAGGAGGAAAGATCGCGGTACTGCTGACGCCGTGACACGTTGAATGAAGGCATGAAATGAGTATCATGGGCCAAAGGATACCGCACTTGGCAGGTTTTGGGTCACTTGGACCACATATTTTGTAATATTGAGTCAAGTATACTACAGTTGGTGGGCTTTTGGTCATATATTTTGTAATATCGAGTCATTGTACCGTGGTATGCGGTTTTTTGGGTCATTAGACCAAGTCAGTTAGTAGATTGTCCATAGTGTCGGTTAGGAAAGTGGACAAGCATTGTAATCGGCGGAAGCCTATAAATAGAGGAGAATTGTAAGTGTTAGGAATGAGAAAGTAGTAGATGAAGATAAGTGCTATATACGGAGGTTGACAGAGATACTGCAGATGTTTATGTACTGCTTTTGGTTTGCCGAGTAATATAAGGATAATGATTTGGTGCAATCTATGTGTAATGTTGCTGGATGTTCATGTTATTGCTTATTCTTAATGCAATTATATGTTTTCTATTGCTATGATGTGAATGCTGCAATAATATGTTATCTATCCATATGAACAAGCTACAATTGAAGTAATATGCAATCTCTGTTTCTGGTAATGTTAAATGCTGCGATATCCTAGAACTTCATGATGAATGTTTGGAATTGTTGTTAGTATCATAGTGCCGCAATTTTCCTCCTTCCTCGATGGAAACATGGTTCCATCTGCTCTTCTAGGATGCCTAGGGTGAGACCTCATCCACTCTGCGGGTGTTGCTGGGTGGGTTCAAACCTGCCCAGGCCAGTGCCCAGGGAGACTGCGGTATGGGTCGACAGTTGGTGGAACCTTGTCGACTGTGAGGTCGCGAGTCAGTCAACAGATGGTTCCGTTGCCGGGACCATGTGCAGAGTAGGAAGAGGCCATGTTGTGGCACCCGACGAAGCCGGAGATAGAAAAATGGTTCAATAAGAGATTGCAGGAGTTCGTTGAAGAAAAAAGTCGAAACACGCAACTTACGGTAGATCAGTGGGTGGGAAGATATATTCACGACGGCCCGCATGAATGGTTTTTCTGTGAATTCCACGTCATTTTGTATGAATGGTTGTCAAAACTAACCTTTCAGAAGAGGAACTTCCAGGGTGGTGAGCCGACGACCTGGACCCCGGAACTGATTCAGGAATTGCAGAAAGTCGATAATAAGGCATCATGGGCTGTCGAAGTTTGGCTTGACAACATCTTGGAAGGATACATTATGGAATTTGTAGTTGATACGAAGAAATCCTATAGTGAAGTTGAAAGATACTTCTTTGACGAACCGAGGGGAAGGTTTCTGCTATCGCTCTAGCTATTGATTAAGATGCTGATCTATGAGAAAGGCATATTAAAGATGCACCTTGATCAATAGATAGCCTGGTGGGCGGAGGCCGTGGGTACCGCGACTGTTGGGGAACAACGCATGAAATGGTAAAGGGGTATATGGGTGCAGAACATGAGGATACTGTGAGTGAAGCCGAGGAAGAAAGTGGCCTTACAAGGGGAGGAGAAAGGTTCCGACAGGAAAAGAGGCAGAGGATAGGAGAAGGTCCTGCTGCGATCGGACTGCAAGACCATGAAGAAAGGCCACATGGGACGAAGCAACCTCACAGTCCTGATAGGAACAACTAGGCTATGCCCAGGATAGAGGCAGGACCGAACCTAGCGACAACGTACCCACACCTCCACTCACTATCTCTCAACCGGCAAGAAAAACTACCTCGAGACCGTAGAGTATGTCGACACCGCAAAAGTTAATTGGTAGTAGTAGTACAACGATAGGAGGAAGGAAGCCCAAGATGGCAGGCGATGATGCTAAGCTACCGTTGTTCCATGGCAGTGCGATAGACAACCCAGAGCAGTATTGGTTTTTGTGTGAAGCAGTATGGACTGTGAAACAAATCATTGATGACGATGTAAAGAAAGCACAATTGGCCATGACCCTGCGAGGTCGTGCGTTAGATTGGTTCATGAAATTTGTCTTAGTCCCTACGGGGGCCCCAGATAAGTCATTAAATGAGATTCGGGATGGGCTGATTGTTGAATTTAGACAGCCTAAGTCAGAGGCCCATTATATTACTGAACTGAAGGAAATTAAGCAGTATCCTAACAAGACAGTATGGGATTTCGACCAGCGATTCAAAACGCTGATGGCCAAGGTTAGTTTTGATATGAGCACTGTCCAACACAAAGAATGGTTCATTGCGGCACTACTACCCCATATTCGGATGCCACTAATGCAGCAAAACATTTCGACGCCTATTGAGGCTCTAGAGATCGCAATGGGGTTGGAAGCGTCCCCGATTGGCGATAATGCGGCTGGGATGTTGCAGATATAGACACAACTCGCTAACCTGACTATATAGTTGCAAGATTTAAATAAGAAAAAGGAACCACGTGATGAGGTATGGTGTACGCGTTGCCGAAGAGAAGGGCATATGAAAGATGGTTGTCCAGATTTCCATAATTATTTGGTGTCAGGTGCACCAAACCCGTTGAATGGCGGTAGTATGCCGTGGTGTCATGTTTGTTCAGTGTTTGGGCATAGTCATGATAGTTTCCCGTATATGCAGAAAATGGTCACAACTTTGCAGAATTTGTATTGTACCTTCTATAAGTCGGTAGGACATGATGACAAGGATTTTCGTGCATATGGGTTGCTACAGGAGAGAATGTGTGATGCATTCTATGTCAAATATGATCAGCATACTGCACCACTACAGCCGTAGGTAGCTCAACCGATGCCTTAAGCATAGATGCAGTTTATACCGCAATAGCAGCAACCACAGCAGTTCATACCGCAATATACACCGGTGAACCCCCCGCAGCCTCAGTATGTGCAACAACCAGAGTATGCACCACAAGGGCAACGGATGCCGCCAGCACCCATGCAGCAGCTGTTTAACCAACCTCAGTATCAGCAGCAGGGCGGCTATCGAGGAGGCTACAGGGGTGGATGCGGTGGTGGATTTGGGCGTGGAGGAGGAGCCCGAGGTGGTCGTGGACCTGTTCAGTGTTACCACTGTGCAGTATGGGGGCATTATCAATGCAACTGCCCACTACTGCAAAATCAGTGTGTGTTTTGTCCACAGTTGATTGCCAGGTGGCAGGCTGGAAACATTCCGCAGCTACAGAACCTAGTACAGCAACCAGTGTAGAACTCGGTGCAGCAACCAGGTCAGAACCAGCCTCCGCAACCCCCACCGAATTCCAACTTGAATGTAAATCCACCAGGAAATCTGCAGCAAAACCAGGCACAGGGTGCTAATATTGTGACTATTTCTGAAGAACCATGACCGCAAGATGCTTCGGTGGCTGTTGTCACTCATGGAGGTAAAATGACTGGGGAAGATGGTTTGCGACCACTCATTCGCTTGGTTGGTCAAAAGACGGTAAATTTCGATATTGATGTGGAGCGGGAGACGTTCATGGAGGTACGTCGCACTTTGGAGAAAGATTGCAGTAAGGCTATTGTTTGTGATATGCCGCCTATCTTTGATGCTACGCCAGATGCCGATCGACCACCACTAGGAATACTGCAAAAGTTCCTTGAAAGTTGTCTGTCCTTGGCACGAGATCCGGTTGATCTTGTTGAGATTGAGGGCTGGCTGCAGCGACTTCTCAAAGGTGACAGGAGTCAAGAGTAAACTCCTTACAATAGAGGAAGACTGGCAAGGAAATGCGAATGAATATTCAAATCGGGTATTATGATGTTGATTCCGTGATTCTTGATCTTGGTTTAGATGTTAACATCTTAACCAAGTAGGCGTGGCAGAAAATGGGGAGTCCCCCATTGAGTTGGTCTCCTGTGCAATTCCGGTTGGCTAACCATGCGAAGGTTACACCTATTGGGTGAGTTCTGCGGCTCACAATTGATATTGAGGGATTGAAGACTTATGCTTATTTTGATGTCATTGATGTAGTTGATGGAGGAAGCTCCTTCACTATTGGGGATAGGATGGGCTAATGATAGTGGAGCTGTAATTAACTTCAAGAAGCGAATGATGACTTTTGAGAACCCTGATTTCTGAGTTATTGCTCCATTGGATCCGGATAAAGGATGCCGATACGTTGAGCCTGTCAAAGATGACGAACGAACATATTGGTTGGGACCATGCATTCAATATTTCTGAGGATTACATTCACCCCATGATCCATGGTGAGTTGGAGTGGCGCAGTGAGAGCTCCACGTCTTCTAACTCTGATGATGCATTGGAACATTGGCGGAATCGCATGCATGAAGTCTCAGTCCAGAAGTGTGGTTTAGTTACGCAATCTTTATGTTGGGTTGCGATAGAAACAATCACATTGCCTATCTACGAGGGGTTTCCTGCCTTAGACACCTTTGTAACAGAATTTGAATACCGTGTTCTAGAACCACAGCAACTGCTGGCCTTGGAGGAAGCACTGAAGGCTGCTCCAGCATGCTGGTGGGCGATGCATAAGAAATTTATTAAAGATTGGTCACAATGTCGAAGGTTGATGATGGTTTGATTTAGCAATACAGAGGTTTATCACACTGGCAAGTATGATGGACGAACCAATCCTGGTGAACATGTGATGGAGTGTCAACGGTTGTGGATCACGCGACCCAGGGATGAGTGGGTTCATGCTTTTGTCCATACTTTGGAAGAGATACCGCGTTCATGGTATACTGCAGCCGAGCTACGTCGAGATATTACCACATGGGGGGAGTTAACGATTTGTTTTACTCATACCTTCACATTTGCGGATGCCAACCCTGATGTCCATAACGCCTTGCAGCTCATCCGCAATGTGATATTTCAGGTTGTTACGGTGAAATGCACTGTTGACCCACACACACACAGTCAGATGCAGTCTCTCATGGAGTGTTTCAACGTCAGTGGAGGGCCAGAAGATGATGATGACCCCCGGAATATTAACATTCCCGAATTCGAAGGAAGTCACAATGTCGCACCACCTGTCGCGCCAAGTAACCCGTTTAATAAGCCCTTGCAGCTTCGCAAAACAAATATCGGCACTGAAGCTACTCCCAAGTTTGCTAATGTAGGGGATTATTTGGATGATGAGATGATGAGTAAAGTTACCGAGTTACTGCATGAATTCCAAGATGTGTTTCCCATGAATTTTTCCGAGATGAAGGGAATCCTGGGTGATTTAGGTGAGATGAGGATTCCGTTGAAACCAGATGCTAAGCCAGTCCGATAGCGACCTTACCGACTCAACCCGTGACATAAAGAAAAAGTCAAGGCCGAACTTGATCAAATGTTGGATGTTGGTATTATCAAACCTGTGGAAGAGTCAGAATGGATCATTCCCATGGTGGTGCAAGACAAGAAAATAGTCGAAGTGTGCATTTGTGTCGACTTACGGAAGTTGAATGATGCTTGCTTGCATGATCCCTTTCCGACCCCGTTTACTGATGAAGTACTTGAAGGAGTGGGTGGCCAGGAGATGTACTCTTTTACTAATGGATTCTCTAGCTACCATCAAATTCGCATTGCCAAGGAGGATCACCATAAGACAACCTTTGTTACTGAGTGGGGTTTTTTTCAATACACGGTCATGCCGTTCGGGTTGAAGAATGCACCGACGATATTTTCCCGGGTTGTTGTTTCCGCGTTCAAAGATTTTATTCAGAAGTTTTTGTAGGTATATATGGATGATTGGACTGTTTATGGATTGATTCACGATCACTCGGCCAACCTGTGGTTAATGCTTGAGCGATGCCAAAAACACCAGATATTGCTGAACTTAAAGAAATGTATTTTCTGTGCTCCGTTTGGGATATTGCTGGGGCATATTGTGTGTAAGCAAGGATTGTTGGTCAATCTAGCCAAGATTGCGCTTATTTTGGGGTTGCAACCGCCGACTACGGTTAAGCAGTTGCGCGCAACTTTGGGTCACACAGGATATTATCGCAAGTTCATTAGGGGGTATGCTGCGATTACTGCCCCTATGGAGAAGTTGTTGAAAAAGGATGCGGCATTCCAGTGGAATCCGGAATGTCAGGAAAGTTTTGAAACACTCAAAGCGAAGATGGCGTCGACTCCAATTTTGGTTTTTCCAGATTGGAGCAAGGAATTCCACGTCCATGTTGATGCTTCATCGGTTGCACTAGGTGTTGTATTGGCTCAACCAGGCGAAGGCGACATTGATCATCCTATTGCTTTTGCCAGTCAGAAACTGTCATCGGTAGAACGCAATTACACTACCATAGAACGTGAAGGCCTAGCCATGGTTTACACACTGCAGAAATTCAGGCATTATTTGTTGGGTGGCCATTTTAAAATGTTTACTGATCATTTTGCATTAAAATACTTGGTCAATAAGCTTGTGTTGGGGGGGAAGATCTGTCGATGGCTACTTTTGTTTCAGGAGTTTGATTTTGAAGTCATTGTGAAACCAGGACGATTGAATGCTGGACCAGATCATCTGTCGCGGATTGACATAGGGGAGGAACTGACTAATATCGAAGATGGGTTGCCAGATGCCCAGCTATTCCATGTGGCCACTGCTGACCACTATTTTGATGACATCCTTCAGTTTTTGGTAACCGACACCACACCTGATGACTTTACTACTACTCAGAAGAAGCAATTGGTCATCAAAGCTGCAGACTTTCAACTGATCGCGAGAGAGTTGTATAAATTGGGTGCTAATGAGATTTTGCACAGATGTGTCTTGCCACATTAGCAGGAATAGATATTGGCTGAGGCACATGGTGGAGTTGCATGAGGACATTACGGCGGTCGGGCGACTGCCCGGAAGGTGTTGCGTGCAAGGCTTTGGTGGCCCACATTACATAATGATGCGATAGGCTATGCTTGGTCTTGTGATGTTTGTTAATGAACCGGCAAACCATCCAGATGCGATGAGATGCCACTACTCCCTCAATTAACATTACAACCATTTGAGAAATGGGCTGTGGATTTTGTAGGTCCGATCAATCCACCAGGGAAACATACAGGTGCCCGGTATATTGTCATGGCGACTGAGTATTTGACCTGATGGGTGGAGGCGTCCCCTGTCATTGATTGTTCCGCAGCAATGGCTACTCGGTTCTTGTTTGACCACATTATCACTCGGTTCGGCTGCCCCAAGATTTTGCTGAGTGATCAAGGAAGCCATTTTCTCAATCGCACCATCAGCGCATTGACGGAGGAATTACAGATTCAACACAAGAAGAGTACACCCTATCACCCACAGGTGAATGGGACGGTAGAGGTGTTCAATAAGGTATTGGAGCATGCACTGACAAAGGTGTGCAATGCACACTGTGACGACTAGGATTTGAAAGTTCTAGTAGTGTTGTGGGCTTATCGCACCACATGTAAAAGGTTGATTGGTCAAACACCTTTTAAGCTGGTATATGGGAAGGATGCAATTATTCCTATGGAGTATATTGTTCCGAGTTTACGAATTGCGGTGGCTACCAGCATGGATGATGTTGCAACATTGGACGGGCATCTAGCACAATTGGTGGAGCTCGAAGAAGATCGATTTATTGCTAGCTTTCATCAAGGGGTCGAAAAGGATTGCCAGAAGGCATGGCATGATCACCACATCAAACACAAGTAGTTTCAGCAAGGCAACTTGGTACCACTGTATGATAGTAAGTTTATGAAACATCCAGGCAAGTTACAGATGCACTGGCTGGGTCCCTACTGCATCAATAGTATTACTTCAGGAGGAGCAGTTCAGTTATAGCGATTGGATGGGGGGATGCTCCCCAAGCTGGTAAATGGTCACCGGTTGAAGCCCTATCATGCAAGCTCGGAGCAGTGTGATGTTTGAGCTGCATTGGGTGCAAAAAACAAAAAAACAAAAAAAATGATGAATGAATGATGATTGTTGCAGGTTGCTTGGTGGCAGATAATGCACCAACCGAAGACAGTATGTGCCAACGGGAGAGACTGTGCCGCCAGTCAGAGAATCATGATGGTGTTTCACTTAGGCTCGCTGATGAATTCTGTACGATGAATTTGGGAGAGTACGGTGAAGTGGAGGGATTACAGGGCACCCTCTCCGCATATGATTACCCCTGACCGTTGTGGCAGGATTCACACACGACGACGGTATGTTTTCCATGTGACACATTGGACTGAGATGATCAGCAGGGTTGTTCACGTGGTGGCACGTGAGAGCTGTGTTGGCAGCATGGTTGCCCCATCCACTATGGCAGTTGGCCGGCTCAGGAACACAGATCAGAGGTACTGGGGCATAATTCCCCCCTGTCGTGACAGAGGAGGGTTCGTCTATAAATAACCGAGTAAGTTGGTAGTTCACCATCCAGAAGTTATTTCGACCAAGCGTGGTTATGCTGTTTGATCTCTGTGTGAGTTGAGTTGCGAGGAATTCCAAGGAACCTATGGAAATGCTCCACTTTGTTTCCCATGGTAGTACCCTACTGGCACTGTGAGCCTGAACGATGAGTGTCCCTGAGCATCTTGACATCGTGGGTGCACTTATGTTGTGTATGCCTGGGTTGGTGCCAGGGTGGCTGCAGGATGTGTTGACAATGAAATGGACCCTTAGTCGGTCCCTCATGTTTCAGTATGCAGTAGTCTTTCGAAGGGTTGTGCCATTTTTTATCAGCAAACTGGTTGGGGCGGTAGCTCCCTGACCTCAGTAGAAGACGGACGTTGGCGTGAAACAGATGTTCCAGAGTTGTTCACCGTTCTCATCCCTTGGTACTGTTCGTCCTCTTTTCCTTTCAGTCTGCACGATTCCATGTGACTAGAGGATGAGTTCGTGATGTCCCTGACAGCAAAACAGGGGTTTCCTACTCTCGTGGAGGGATTATAGAATTGGTAGCCGAGGATCTGTATAGCCGAAACAAGGAGACAAAAACTCATGATCCAGATAGCAATAACAGATGCCGTTGACGTGGCTCGAGGGAGAGCCACAAGATTGTGTTGGGGGCCTGTTGGCAGGCAGTTTGAGGAGGAAAGATCGCAGTACTACTCATGCCACAACACATTGGATGAAGGCACAAAAGGAGTATCCTGGGCCAAAGGATACCGCACTTGGTGGGTTTTGGGTCACTTGGACCACATATTTTGTAATATTGAGTCAAGTATACCACAATTGGCAGGATTTTGGTCATATATTTTCTAATATTGAGTCATTGTACCACGGTATGCGGGTTTTTGGGTCATTAGACCAAGTCAATTAGTAGATTGTCCATAGTGTCGGTTAGGAAAGTGGACAAGCATTGTAATCGGCGGAAGCCTATAAATAGAGGAGAATTGTAAGTGTTAGGAAGGAGAAAGTAGTAGATGAAGATAAGTGCTATATGCAGAGGTTGACAGAGATACTGCATATGTTTATGTACTGCTTTTGGTTTGCTGAGTAATATAAGGATGATGATTTGGTGCAATCTATGTGTAATGTTGCTGGATGTTCATGTTATTGCTTATTCTTAATGTGGTTATCTGTTTTCTATTGCTATGATGTGAATGCTGCGATAATATGTTATCTGTCCATATGAACATGCTGCGATTGAAGTAATATGCAATCTTTGTTTCTGGTAATGGTAAATGTTGCGATATGTTAGAGCTTCATGATGAATGTTTTGAATTGTTGTTAGTATCATAGTGCTACAACTTGCTTCCTCCCTTGGCCAAAACATGGTTCCATCTGCTCTTCCTGGACGCCTTGGGTGAGACCTCATCCGCTCTGCAGGTGTTGCTGGGTGGGCTCAAACCTACCTAGGCCGGTGCCCAGGGAGACTGCGGTATGGGTCGACAGTCGGTGGACCCCTGTCGACTGTGAGGTCGCGAGTCAATCAACAAGTAAGGACATGGGTTCCTAACAGAATAGTCGGATATTGTATCTCTTAAACTTTTTTTCTTGAGATTTTAACCCAAACCATCCAAATAAAATCCAAAATCAAAATCATGAACCTTTTTGGTGGATTGGTTGTTGCTACTAGCTTAACCATTTCATCTTGTTTGTAGATTCTAGTACCTTCTCCTTGTTGGCTTAGCAAAAATAAACACCTTCTTCATGTTCCTTGGTAGCTTAACACTCTTCATAAATCTAAATTAGTATCTCAAAGATAAATTTCAAATTGTAATCCTCCCTGAAAGCATTTTGTTTCAATGAAAAAGAATTATAATTTTTTTGTGCCTATTATTCTATCAAATGTCCTACTTTGATAGGAATGTTGGTACATATATTATTCTATCAAATGTCCTACTTGGATAGGAATGTTGGTACATATATTTATTTTGTTTCTTAATCCTCACTGGCTTGTCAAAATTTGGTTGTTGAATCTTGACATTCAAGACATCCAATTGTTTTACCACTGGAGAAATTTATGTCTTAGGATAGTTTGATCCTTTAATCCATATATTTATGGTCATTGAACTAAGGCCCGATTCCTTAGCATTTAGTTATTATAATCAAAATTTACATGCTATTTGCTCAAGGTATATCATTTCTTATTGTATTTGATATGCTAACGCCCATCCATTTTAATTTGATTTATCATTCTCTAGGATTTAGTGCAGTTTTCTTAATCTCACAAGAAACCCTCATTGTCTCCCATTTTGAGCTTGTCAGAGGTCTTAAAATTTTGAAATAGGTTTCTTAGGAATGTATGAAATGGGGGGTGGGGGGAATACATTAATAGACCAAAACACTTTGTTCATGAAAAATTATTTTGAGGAAGCTTTTGGAAGGGTGTATGGACCTTTATTTTAGAAATGTTTTTGATAAGAATTAAGCTTCTTCTGTAAATACATTATTTTAAATTTCATGGTAGTGGTCAATATATTATCTTAGATTTCATGGTAGTGTTCAAGACATTATTTGAATATTATCATGTAATAAAAACATTTAATTGAAAAGTTTCAAATTACATTTCATATAAATAGTCCAATTAGATTAAATTAAACCTTTCTTTAAGGACCACTCATTACATTGGACACCTATGACCATTTATGCCAACCCATTATGGAGTGATTATAGGTTGAATGATTGATTTATGTTATGTTCCTAACCCAATTTTATTCCACTTTAGGGATGAGGGAAACATTTCAACCATTGTGGTTGAATTTTGTTTTAATAAAATTCTAAAGTTCCTCCAGTAATTCTAATTTGAAACTTATTCTTCTCCATTTGTCCCTTCTCTCAAGTATAAACTTATTAAATATCCATGGCCTTTTCCTACATGTTTCACTCATATTTTAATCCTAGTAGAACATTTTATTTACCCATTACACCATTGTTTGGATAATAGATAAGGGGTGATGCACAATCATGAGCTTCTTTAAAGACACTTTAGTTGCCACATAAACTTGACAAAGCAAGAACATATCACTTAAAGAGGCAATTAGTGGTACTTTCATAATGAGTTTTAAGACGATGTAAAAAGACAAAATATAGGAAATAAAAAAGCTTTCATAATATATAAATTTTACTTTTAGAAATTTTGTGTAGTTGTTTGTTACATTTGTTTTTCTAAAATTGGTTTTTAAAATTTTCAACCAGTGCAACACTATTTGAACTAAAATTTATAGTATTTTTGAATTTCTTTTACATATGTAGATGCCATCTTGTACTAGTGCAAGACTATTTTTTCAAATTTTTTCATGATGTTTTCATTTTTTATGATTTATTGAAGTTGTAAAACCATGAAAAAAAGGATGATGTGTGCCCGTGCAACACTTTAGGGGCATAACTTAGTGAAATTTTGAGTTTTTTATATATGTATATAGAGATTTATTTCTTATAATTTGTTTCAGAAATGGTGAAGGAAGTCAAATTTACAAGAGAAACAACAAAACATTGTATTTTGGAATCCTGAGATCTATTGGAACAAAAAAATGGATCCAAATTCCTACACCCACCCATAATCATAACTTTTTTGAACTTATCCATATATTTTTTCACTTCAATGATTTTTCAACTCCATCTCTTGCTTCGTTTATCTCCTTACCTACTTTATGATGTTTAGATTCAACTTATGTTTCCTCTTTAAATATGTGTATTGAAATAAATATGTTTAGATCCATATTTATATTTTTTTTTGCAAATATTTATTTCCCTTCATATATAAATATGTTTAGGTTTAACATTGGATGATGCCTCTATATGACTATATTCTTAGCATTACTGAGTTGAATAGAAAAATTTGAAATCTAATTTTCATATATATACATGGTTGAAATCCTTTGAATTTGAGATCAATATCCTCTAGTAAGCCCCATTGAGGATAAATATCTACACGCCCTAGAAAATGCCATTTTTCCCTTTCTTGGGTGGAGTTCCACTAGACACAATCTTACAAATAACATTCGTTGTCTATTAAAGAATGTATCTGAATTATATACAAAGGGGAAGATCTAGAAGTTGCACCCAAATCCAAATAGAGGGAACCATAATTTTAGGATCAAAATCATTGTAAACATTCAAGAAACAATTCTTACATGCCCCCAACACCATGTTCCCACCTACACTACCTTGCTCCAGAAATTAACTTTTAAGAAAATCACTAGAAACAATGATCACTAAAGGTGTCACTAGCTTTAGCTCAAGAGATGTGTCCCTAATTTCAATGGCCCAAACAAACCTTAAGAAGGCATAGCTTTGTTTCGTATCTTGTAGGTTTGAAAGAAGAATTATAGAGGTCCCTTTTGTCAATAGTATCACTGAAAGCACGACCCAAACACATATTAGAACAACTAGATGGGTTTCTTAAATTCCAAAGTATGGGCCATTTGTGCTTTCCATTCAATACAATAGTCTTATGATTTTTATGAGATATTTATTATCATCAAAATGATGGGCATTACCTCCAAATAAAGATTGTAGAAATCAATTTGGAAAAAAGCACATGGTGAGTTGGTTGGGTAGGGTGGGGTTTATCAAGATGAAAAATCAACAAAATTGGATGGATCTATCATATAAGAGTTCTAAAGAATTTTATCTTTAGGTTGAAGCAAAGAAATGCATCTACATCATGAAGTTTGCAATTGGATATCCTCAGAGTGCATCGATAATGTTAGTAACAAGGTGTGATTCTTCTAGTGGAAGCCCTAGGTATTTCTCAACCATGTGAACACATAGAGACCAATCTTTATAAAAACACCTTTGTATTTTTCTTTAGTTGAGACATGAATTAAATCATCATGAAAGCAATCTCCCTTCAAAGCTAAAATATGATAGCGATTGTACATGCCCAACCAATTTCAAAGGCAAAGGAAAAAAATCTAGTGCCCAAACCAATCTACCATGATTCCCTATGCATTTCACAATATTAACCTTGGATTCAATGGATGTCATCTAAACCAACACCAAAGTCACCTAAAGCATAAACAATTGTCCTCAAGGTTTTTCCATAATGGTGCTTTTCATAAAAAAAAAATGTGTAATTTTTCTAAACATCAAATAGCCACTAAATGACATGAATATGGGCATAGAATTTTTAAATATATAACTTAAAAATAACTCATAAATCATTATTTGTAATATTACACGGTTGTAACATGGAATCTTAATCTTCTCTATTCAAGAATAACAAACTATATTACTCTACTAAAATAACTAATAAATCATAATTTCATTATTAAGAAACAATTGATATTAGTTATGATATTTTAAATAAATGATAGTTCAATAGAAAATGGTTAAGGTGGTGTGTAATAAATGGATAAAAACTAAAACTAATCCAATTGAAGTAAATAATGTATAAATATATCTAACATGCCCTCCATTCTCAAAAAAAAAAACAGTGTATAAATATAACTTTAATGCTGAAATTTCACAATGTTGAAAAGAACCGTATATTACACTAATGTAAAATATAAACCATTAACCAAACTCTTGATCCTAAATAGAGTAGTTCACGGTAAAATGTAAACCAAACTGTAATGCTAAATACAGATGCCATTAATGTAATATGTTCATCAAAATCTAGCTTCGAATTGCATATACATTAATCCCGATTGTGTGAAGGAAGCATTTTAAACCTGAAATTTTGGGCAATGTTCGAGAAGGAAATGCTGCTGCGTCATATCTTTATTTAAGAAAAACACAATAAAAATAAAAATGTATGATAAAATAAAATGATGGGAGCCTCTAACAGGTGGTCCCTCAAAAAAGCTTTTGAAATTAAAACAGCAAAAGCATTGGGGCATTGAGAATCTGTGTTACGTGTTAAAAGGGTTGATTAGAGAAAGGAAAAAAGCAAGGAACTATTTATTCGTTGAAGGGAGGCTATTTATCTGTTGAAGAGGCTATTTATTCATTGAAGAGGCTATTTCAAATCTTACCCTATTCTCTATTTTGTATGTCGCTCTAGGTGTATGTCTGAGTCTGTGTGTGGTTTTGGTTTGATTCGGAGTCTGTGTGCCGTTTGAGAACGATTCTGGATGTGATGTGGTTCAAGAACGAGCCTGTATGTGATGTCTGGGTCTGTGATGTGGTTCAAGAACGAGTCTGGATGTGATGTTTGTCTATGATAGAGGAGGAGATGGACTCACTTTCAGGAAACCGAATCATCCGCTGGAGCAAAGACAGCTGAACTAATCAACGATCACTACTTCTTTTCTTCTCTGCAAATCCACAGTTTCTTTTTTAAATTCTGTCAGAAAGAGTAATCTCATGCAAAGTTTTGCTTCCATTATGTCAATTTGATGGAGATTTTTTAGGTTCGGCTTTGTTCTGTTCAAATGCAACCTGCCATTGGTTGCAAGTCGAGGTTTTCGATTTGATTCAGTCTTTCCAAACCCTTCTTCTTCAGTGAATTTGATCCACAGGTATGTATGTATGGCTCTGACTTTTCTTCACTTTATCTTACAATCATTAAACCTTGATGACAATATTCCTCTGGAATTCTCCTTCATTAGTTTAGCCAGCGCACTTGTTAAATTTATATTTGGAGTTACCATTGTCTTTTATTAAGAATTAGGGATTTCTGTTTTTAAGAATTAGGGATTTTAGTTTTATTATCTTTATTGCATAATGCAATCTTTATGTAGGGATTTTAGTTTTAGTAAATTATCTTTATGCTAGAAATCTCTGTGTGGTACCAATCCTGTTCGGTAGGTAAATTAAAGCCTGGATGGCATGGATGGCAGGCTTGATTCATTACCTTATGCTGGTATTGCTTCTTTAATTACTTATTTTAGCTTTACCGACTCTACCAATTTTAATAATTTCTGGGTGCTTAAGCATCACTCCAAAATAGCTAAATAGTCTATGGATTATCGTGTCCGTGGAAAATCTTTATCATTGCCATTACTTAGTCAAAGTTTCAAAAGAATTTTAGGTTTTAAGAAATCTATTTAGGAGCGCATAATCTTTGAAAACCAAGTTTCAATAGATTTTTTTGTTTAAAAAAATCTATTTTAAAGTTTAAAATCATTTGGAACAATTTGAAGGCATATATATCTCAAATCTTACCCTCTTGCTAACATTTCTGTCCTCCTCATATTACTATTCTTTGTTTTGTATGTGGCTTTGGTTGTATGTTTGAGTCTGGTTGGATGTATGTGGCTTTGGTTGTATGTCTGAGTCTGTGGTTGGATGTATGTGGCTGTGTGTAGTTTGAGTCTGTGTGTGGTTTGAGTTAGACGAGGAGGATGGAGTGAATTTGAGGAGTCTGAATCATCACCTGGAGCAAAAAACTTCGAAGGAAAGCCACCGGAACTCCTCAACGAAATCCACCCGAACATTTTGTTATTTTTTCCTTTTTTAAATTCTCTCATCTCAAATCTCATTCAAAAGCCTTCTTTTCAATCCATCAATTTGATGGAAAATATTTAGATGCAAATTTCCATGGGTTGGGTTCGGTTTTGTTAAGATGCAAACTGCCATGGGTTGGAATACAAGCCTTCAATGTGATTGAGGGTTTCCAAACCCTTCTTCAACTAAGTTGAGCCATTTGAGACAGGTATGTATCGCTCTTGCTTCTTGTGACTTATCTTTCATTAACGGCAATTTAACATGTATGTGTTATCTTTCTTTTAACTCACAAGCCTTTGATTAATCTCCTTTTAGCAGTTTAATGGCCAGCCTCTATTTAATCTATTTCATTAGCAGTTTAAGGGCCCCTTTTTATTTTTTATTAGTTAAAATAATCAGGTATTACCTCCTTCGTTAGTTTAGCCATCGCCCACCAGAAAATTTAGTTTTCAATTAATTTAGCACGCCTTCTTATTTGTCTTTCCCACTAGCTTATCTCTCAGTCGTTTAAAATACTAATACTTGCTTTCTTCTTTTTTAGCTCATTTGTTAAACTTAAATGTTATGTTTGAAAACTCAAAACATAACAACGAAACAGGTATATGATTCAGTCCTCCTGGTGCCTTATCTTTCATTTTATTAGCGGCAATTTAAGATGTATGTGTTATCTTTCCCATTAGTTTAACCTACAGGCCTTTGCTTAATCGGTTATTAAATACTTAACATCTCTATATTATCTTTCTTTAGTTAGCTAATTTTTCATTGGTTTCTCAATAGCTTAAAATCGCTTTAGCAGTTTAACGGCCTACCTCTCTTTAATCTATCTTTTTAGCAGTTTAATGGCCCCCTTTTACTAGGTAGACCCACTTGTATTTTCTTATTATTTAAAAAAATCGGGCATTACTTCATTCGTTAGCCAGCGCCCACCAAGGAATTTAGTTCCCCATTAATTTAGCGTGCCTTCTTATTTGTCTGGCCCACTAGCTTCTCTCTCGTTAGTTTAAAATACTAATCCTCGCTTGCTCTTTTAGCTCATTTGTTAAATTTAAATGTGACGTTTTAAAAATTAAAAAGATAATAATGAAACATTTTTTAAGCATTGTATGTTATTAAGAAATAGGCACCTGTCACACTTAATATGCACAACCCCGCTACATTACCTCGTGGAATGTTGGATTTATTAGCTAATTCTGGTATTGCTTCTTTAAATATTTATTTTAGCTTTAGCAACTATGCCAATTTTTATTATTTCTGGGTCAATAGGCAGCAATCCAAAGTAACTAAATATCGCCTGGATTAATAAATAAATATGTCATGAATTAACGAGTGCGTGGAAAATCTTCATCATTATTACCATTATAGGGTCAAAGTTTCAATAGAATGGTAGCCTTTGAAAATCTATTTTAAAGTTTAAAATGGTTTTGGTATATTTAGAAAAGGGCATAATCTTCAAAAATAGCTCTGCCCTAAAACTAATTATGATTATAAAACAAGTACCATCACAAGTGAATATTGTTGGTATTAATTGCAATCATCTACCGCTATTTGTAGCGAACTCTCATTTATTGCATATTAGTTTTTGATATATGTATCCGGATATGAAGATGAATCTAGATCTGACACGCTATGCATCTTGGGATTGGAGAACTGGCTGCCCAACAGGGAATTCCTTTTGTATCATTGTTTTTTGTGTTAATGTCAAGGATGAATATGAGCTTAGCTCTGTTTTTATTTGGGGGTTTTGTTGTGAAGTGCTGTAGCACTGTGTAATTCCTGAAAATGCTCTATTTTTCTTTGTATTTTGTCTCCTCTGTCCCTTCATTGTGGTATCAGAGCAACTGTTAGTGGGATTCTGCAACTTGGAACTCTGTGAAGCTCGTGCACCCATCGCTATTGAGTTTCTCTTTCTTCCTCATGTGTGTGAGTGCATCCCGTTGTCTCTTTCGCGTGCTAAGCTTGAGGCTGTTCAGTCTTGCCTGCGCACTCCCACTCTATCTCATTCAACCTCCGCGGGTTGGTAATTAGAGAGCAGTAAGCTCATTCCTCTAAAAAATTAATTGGTCGTGCTCTCCTCCTGTCATCCTGGCTTGGCCGTGAATAGTATGAAGGACACACTCCTAGTGCAAGCTTTGAACCACTCTGCAAAAGAGGGTTGAACGTGGCACGCTATCAACATTGTCGTTGTTTTTGAAATTGAAGTAAATCGATATGTGAAGCTGCGGTTGTGGAAGGTTCAGATTTGGGGAATGGTGAAAGATCAGTGCAATCCACAAGCCTAAAGTTAGTGCTGGTTGAAAAGAAGATTTGGCTGCACAAAGAGAGAGGGTCATATCTCGTAAAGAAAAAATTGTAGAAGAAAACAACCCTATTTGAGTTTTCAAGCCAGGCATAAGTTTATGAGGTAATGAAGGCGGTGTTATAGCCGGTGGTAGTTCTGTAGAAATTCCAGCAAGGAAGCTGTTGAGGAACATTGAAACAGAGCATTCTGCCTACAGCTGCAAAAGAAGAAATTCAGAAAATCTGAGCCATGGCATCAAGCAACTTCGGAGCACAGCCTCAAATTCCACCTTTGACTAGTAAGAACTATGACTTTTGGTCCATAAAAATGAAAACTCTTCTCCGTTCACAAGATTTGTGGGATTTAGTTTAGAATGGGTACATAGAGCCTCCTGATGAGGCAGCCTATTTGGCTTTAACACAAGCACATAAATATTTGCTGAAAAATAACAAGAAGAAAGATGCTAAGGCACTTTCTCTCATTCAGCAAGCCATGGATGATTCAATCTTTCCTAGAATAGCATCAGTAAGCAAATCCAAAGATGCATGGGACATCTTAGACACAGTCTATCAGGGTTTAAGTAAGGTGAAGGTTGCTAAACTACAAACCCTCAGAATTTTTTTTGAAAATTGCAAATGAATGAGACACAGACTCTAGATCAATTTCATAATCATCTAATGACAATTGTAAACCAGATGAGAACCCATGGCGAACAAATTTCTGACCAAAAGGTGGTGGAAAAGGTATTAAGAAGTCTGCCCAACAAATTTGATGTTGTTGTTGTGGCAATTGAGGAGTCAAAGGATTTGACTCAACTCTCCATTGATGAGTTAATGAGATCCCTATTATCCCATGAGTCTAGGGTAAATAGAAACTCAAATTTCTCACTTGATGCTGCTTTCAAGACACAGCTAACAGTTGGTAGAGGAAGAGGAAGGCCATTCTATAGAGGCAGGGGTAGATTTCAATTTCAAAGGGAAAAATAATCAAATATAAATAGGACTGGTAGGTATGTCCAAAACCCACATCCAGGAAACTTCAGAACCACAAGTAATAACCTTTATCAGCAACAGAATCGAAGAATTGATAAATCTAAAATTCAGTGTTTCTATTGTAAGAAATTTGGGCATTATGCTAGGGAATGTAGAAATAAGGAAGCAGATGCCAGAAAACAATCTGCAAATCTAGTTGAGAAATCAGAAAATGAAATTGATTCAGTTCTTATTACTTGCAATGTTGCACAAGAGAATCCAAATGATGTATGGTTTCTAGACAGTGGATGTAGTAATCACATGTCTGGCAACAAGGAAGTGTTCACTGAAATAGATAGTTCGGTACAGTCTGAAGTGAAGTTTGGAGATGATAATAAAGTTTCAGTCAATGGCAGAGGTATGGTTAATGTATTTGCAAAAAATGGAGATAAAAGACATATTAATGATGTGTATTTTGTACCTGGTCTGAAATGCAATTTAATTAGCATTGGACAACTAATGGAGAAAGGCTATAAGGTAATTTTCAACCATGACACTTGCACAATTCTTGCCAAGAATCCTAGAAAAGGGTTGATTGCAAAGGTTAAATGGACTAAAAATAGAATGTTTCCACTTACATTAAAGAGTGAAATTCAGAATTGTGTGAATGCTTATAAAGTTCAAAGTTTGGATCAGTCTTGGCTTTGGCACTTGAGGTATGGTCATTTGTATTTTGGGGGATTAAACTTATTATAGAAAAATCAAATGGTTAGAGGGTTTCCACCGATTGAACAACCAGCAAGCTCATGTGAGAGCTGTATCTTAGCAAAACATCATAGAGTGTAATGTCCCTTCTTAGGAATTTTATTCAAATGGCAATTTTTCACTTTTTCCCCTAGTTTGACCTTTGACTAGTTTTGATCTCTAGGTCCCAAATTTGCCCCAAATGATTCCAAATATTCTGAGAAGGTATATGAATGATATTAGAACATAAATATGTGTTTCAGGGATGCCTTTGGACCTTTAAAATACTTTTTCAAATCCTCTTTCAATTCTGATCAATGTAGGTAACTTTACTAGTGATTTCCCTTTGACTAGTATTGGTCTCTAGGTCTCAAATTGACTCCAAATGCCTTCAAATATTCAAGGAAGGTGTATGAATGATATTAGAACTTGAATATGATGTCTATGGATGAAATATGGCCACCAAAATACCTCTTCAAACTCTCTTAAGATTCTGGACCAATTATGTAATCTTACTAGTAATTTGGGGTTCAAATCCCCATGGGGTAAGTACTGAAAATGGCTTCCCAAATGCCTCCAAACCCACTCAAATTTATGAAAAGAGGTATGTAAGGTGTTAATTATGTTATTAAAGTCTCATATGCACCATTAATGGATTATTACAACTGTTCTCACCCTCTCCCATTCAATTGCAAAAATCCCCAATTCGACCCTTGGGGAAATGGCACTATTTCACCTCCCAATACAACTAAATGGAGTAAAAATGCTTCAAATGCTCAATTACAGCACATAAAACTTGTATAAGAAATCCATGGCAGTATATTGATCACAAATATATCATAGAATCATCCATTCATTCGAAATCATCAGCATTACATTGATTCACAACAAGGTAGTGGGGAAATGACACTGTTCTTTCATTAAAATTGAGATTTATACATTTCTACTTGGAATTTTGACCTGAAACTTTCTGGAGATGAATAAAAGAGTATTTTATTCATATTAAAAAATAAATGGGGCATTAGAATCTCCCCCAAAGAGTACAATAGCTCACCAAAAACGTCCTCCCTCAAGGATCAAGAATATGCTATCAAAAACTGAAATGGTTGAAGGAGTGAGCTGCAATAGAAGAAACCATGAGCTGACCTGTAGCTTACACCTACAAATAAAGACTCCATTAAGGCTCCAAATGAAATGTCTGAATGGCCTTTCCAATTACCAACTTGGCTGGGAATCTTTCACCCTCGAAATTGGCTGCAAGAAACTAGTCATCCACTATCTCTCCCTCTACACAAATGCAATTCCAAATTCTACAAATGATCAAAAGCTGGTTTAATTCTTTGCTATTGAAATTTATAAACTTCTAATGTGCTCCATGGGTTGAATTCCTTCCAAGAGACTCATGCCAACTCAAGTTGGGAAGAGATTCCAAAGAACGCCACTTGTACAACAATTCCTAGTCTCCCACTTCCACCAAATCACATGTGGAAGCATATTAGCTTCCCTAACAACCATGAGCGCCCTCTTGGAGTCCATTTTTAGCCTTTACATGTCATATATGTCATATGTCATCCTTCAGGTCTGATTTGTGTCATAGGTGTCATAGCATCTTCATCATTGTTGTCATAGAGCTAGGGAATCTAGCCCAAGTGTCTCACTAGCTCCAAATTGCCTCTTCCTCTTCCATAGGAGTTACTTTTCCTCTATATTTCAACCTTGGATGAGTTATGTAATGAATAATACCTTTTGGAATCCCCCAAGTATGTTACCATTCACGTTGAATTCGAATTGGTGAGAGAACGATGCCAAGTGTAGTGGGGAAATCTAGCCATATGTGGGTCCCACTTCCTCCATGTGTCTTCATGATCAAATGCCACTTTGATTTTCACTTTTATATATTTATTTAGCTCCTTTATTAAATATTTATTCCATTCTAATGTTCAAACATCATTTATTATCCCCATTATTCCAAATCCCAAAGCTTCCACCCCAAACCTAGGAAACTAGTAATTTTCCTCCTTGGCAATTATTTGACCTTTAGCATCAATTTGATAAACTATAATGAATAGGGCCAATGTGATTAAGCGATTGTGACCCAATGCCAAATTTGGGACATGAAAAATCCTCCCTTCCCAATATTGATTGTCCTCAAGCAATTTTAAACATGGGTGTTGAAGAACCTGCTTTCTGTATAATTCTTTGAAGTTGCCATTGAATTGCCCAACCTTGAGTCTTTGAGTTTCCATGAAGATTTTAGAGAGGAACCACCATGCTTGCTACTGCACTACTCTGATAAAAATCACTTTATTAAGTGGGGAAATCCATCTCCCATACTGCTTGTTTCCCCAAAAAATTTGAAACCAATGAGATAAAAATTATTCCAGGGTCCCATTGCTTGTATTGTACCCCAATAATTAAGAGTGCTCTCTAACCCACACCATTAGTTAAGAGGATTCCTGGATCCCATTTTCTTGTATGCATCCTTCCAAACATCATGAGTACCAAATATATATCATCAAAGTACATAACAACATAATGAAAATGTACATCAAGGATATGCTTCATCAAAGAGTCATGAAAGTGCTTATACCTCCAAGCAAGTAGACCACCATTTTCCAAGCGCATACAAGCTTCAAGTGACCAATCAAATATGCTCCAATGAAATAGGTGAGGATCCCATGTCCTATAATGCTGCTCCAAAAGGATGTGATATGCATCAAAATATTCAACCATGTATTCTTTCATCCAAGAAGTGGATGAAGAATCTCCACTAAAATCTTAACCAAATAATGAACAGAAAAAACAAGGAGACTTCAAATGACTCAAAGAAGTCTCACCCATACATCCCTGAATGTGAGAGTCATAAAGATATAACAAAGTATGTGTTTTACAACAAAAATTTTCTCCAATCATAAATCTATTCACCCAAGTGTTGGATGAAGTTCCTCCAACATCAAATGAATCAAGTGTTGAGCAAGAAAAACCATGAGTCTTCAAGTGACTCAAATGCATATCATAGGTGCATCCGTGTAGATGTGCATCATCATAAAGTAACAAAGGATGCTGCTGCAAATGTGAATAAGAATGTGCTCCAACCATGTCATCATAAAAGTTAAATCTAGGAGTTCCATACTCCTCATGTCGCACCATCAAAAAGAACCCTTTCACCCATACTTCATTGAGACTAATGCTGCAAAACATGGAATTGTAGGATGTACGATAATGAACTAACTCATCCAAATGATAAAAAAGTGTAGAAGTTTCATCATGGGAAGGATCCATATGGGTAGTATCATGCAGCTCCTTCAAAAGTGTGAAACCTTTGTCATGGATTGGTTCCAATGTAGAGGAATCATGCTCTTCTTTAAAAATTGCATAACCTTCATCAAGAGACAATTCAAGTTCCTCTTCCACCACATCAAGTGTTTGAATATCTCCAAGTTCATATTCAAACACATTAAGCACATTCAAATTTCCACATTTCTCATGGTCCACCATGTCATGAGAATCCTCCAAACAATCTACCATTTGACAATCTGAAACATAGGAGGAAAAACAAGTATCTTGCAACTTTTCAAGAAGTTGCTCATTTTGAATTGTGAGCTTATGAATATCCTCATTATTCTTCAAGTATGCATCATATAACAATTCATTAAGCTCAAACAAATGGTTTCTATAAAAAAGCAAAGACATGAAATTACCTTTGATGTGGCACAATGCTCTTTGAATCTTCTCCATGTCTTCAACGAAGGATGTTTTCTCCAATGAAGTAGCTCTCCAACAAGAATTTGACACCAATGCTTGAGTGTCATGGAGAATGCTGAGGGACTCTTGGATCTTCTTTTCATTCATCTTTAATGACCCTTCAATAAAATGAGGCTCTTGCAAATGAACCTCTTCATCTTCTTCATTTTTGCTTGGACCAACTTCATGAAGCTCAAGTGGTGATGGGGAAGTTGAGCTTGGTTCTTCTTCAACTGCTACAAGGTCTTCATTATCATGCTTAATGGAACTTGGGCTTGCAGCAACACTTTCAAAAGTGATCTCTATGTCACCAACATAGAGGTGGGAGCACCCATCAGTAGGTACTCCTTCATAGTTTAAGCATCCATCAGTAGATGCTCTTTGGTTCATGTCTAATCTAGAAGGTGTCTCGAAATGATCTTACATATTTTCAATAGAATCTTCTTCATGCTCTTGTGATGTCTCTTCATTTTTCTCCTTCAAGCAAGCTGATTCATTTTTCCCTTGTTTTCCTTAGGATCAGTATATTTGGAATCTCTTCTTGAATAAATCTCAAAAGCTCTCCTCAAGGAGGACATCATTTCATGCACACATATATGATACTCACTCCAAGGGTTTTTACAAGAAGGGCATAAACCTTTATTCACTAACTCCACATCTTCATTTTTGGGCCTATTTTCAAAAACATGTTCAGCATAGTACTCAAAAGACATGGCATTTTGTGCATTTTTGCTAAAATGAAGATATTCTTGATATTTTTTATATTGTTGGGACAAGGTTTTATATTTTTCTCTCCATCTTTGGAACTCGCTCATAGAATTATCCTTGGTTGGAGTGACACACTCATATTCATCAGATCTAAGGTCATAAGAATAATCTTCATTTCTCTTGAAATCGTATGAAGTGTTGCATGATGGCACCTCTTCCTCGTACCATTCACATTCTGCTTCATATTGCTCATAAGCATATGCATATTCCTCATAAGAATTGTACTCATAGGATTCATCATAATAGTAAGACATGGCTGCCAATTATTCTTGAATGTATGTACCTAATCCACAGGTGCAAGGACCATGCTCTGATACCACTGTAATGTCCCTTCTAAGGAATTTTATTCAAATGGCAAATTTTCACTTTTTCGCCTAGTTTGACCTTTGACTAGTTTTGATCTCTAGGTCCCAAATTTGCCCCAAATGATCCAAAATATTCTGAGAAGGTATATGAATGATATTAGAACATAAATATGTTTTTCAGGGATGCCTTTGGACCTTTAAAATACTTCTACAAATCCTATTTCAATTATGATCAATGTAAGTAACTTTACTGGTGATTTCCCTTTGACTAGTATTGGTCTCTAGGTCTCAAATTGACTCCAAATGCCTTCAAATATTCAAGGAAGGTGTATGAATGATATTAGAACTTGAATATGATGTCTGTTAGCACTCGGATTTTCCTTGGGCTGTATCAAAGAAACCCGAGGTAACCTATTTCAAACCAATCTTTAGACTGAAAGTTGGCCTCCTTCAGCCAGAGAGGGCTCTCTCGGCAAATCTGCCATCCAATGTCACCACGACAGCAGTTCGACAATGAAACTCAAGGGCCAATTTGTAAAATAATAATAAAAACTTAAGGATTTTTAATGAGGTGGCTAGATCAACATGAATAAGATACCATTGGGCAATGGAGTCGAGAAACAGAAAAAATATGGACCAGCGGTTAAACAAATATTTTCATACAAAGGCAAGATAGCTGTCTTATCACAGTCAATAAGATTTTTGCAGGTGATAGGGAAAGAAATAAAGACAGTCCATTAACAGCAGGCATCAATTTTCAGATGAATCTACCGTTAATTTTAGAGAAATAAATGGATGCTCAGAAGCAGATAAATTGAGGCATAGAAACATGAATCTCAATCTATTATGAACGTTCATCTAAACATAGAAGAAAACGACATAATGAAAGGAATAACGCAGAAAGTAAACTTGCACAAGTAGAGAAAGGAAATGGTACAGACTGCAATTTTTAAACAACACATGAATCTTTGAAGAAAAATCTGTTCAATTCTGAGGTCTTTATTAACTTCTGAAGCCCTTCAAAACACCCAGAATGGGTTTCTCCTTACTGAAAATCCAACCCTCTTTACATTGTAAAATGTATAATTTATACAAAAAAAATTTCCTTCTAAGCAAACCCTAACCGTAAAATAAACCACTAATACTAAAACAACAATCAAATGACTAATCACTACTTTACAAGAATTAGTTTTTTAAACAGTAATATGACAAAAAAAATCTGGAATGTTTGTTTTGTCATGTCTTCGGAAGTTAGAAGATGGCTGCCAGTTCCTTTTAATTTTTCACTTTTTTAACTGATATTTATTATCTTGCCACCTGTTGATACTCTTCCTGGAATTTCTGGGCTTTCGGCGGTATTCTATTCCTTTGATACCTGTACAAAACCATTCCCTTGCTCTCATCCACTTCATCTTTGACCTGCTGAGCTGTTCTCCGAACCCTCGGCAATATCTTCAATATAAACTATGTTTCCTTTTATTATGTAGCTTCTTACCTTCTCTACAAACTGAGCGAAATGGTTTTCTTCATCATATTTCTCACATGCAAAATGTTGTGGAGAGGCCACCTGTCGAGAAGTTTCAGTTTTCTGCAACAATCGTTTCCATCCTACCAATCATGAATATGCCTGAAATGCTGCTCAAATTCACCAGTCGTGGGATAAAAATCGGGATGTATGCTGCAGCTTTTACTATGCAAGAGATGAAATTGACTTGCCACAAACTTTAGACTTTCACCTTGCTCAGAAAATTTTTTCACAGCGAATGAGGGTTTGGATATTAGTGCTAACCCTAATATCGGCTCTCAAGGAAAACTCCATTGCACCCGAGACACAAATAGCTCCTCTGTATGGAAAATTTCTACGATCCAAGAAGAGAAAAAGTATTCCAGAACATTCAAAACTAACCTCTCATCAATCTTCTACAGCCGGTATTTTAGCTTCTTATGTTTTTTTATTTTTTATTTCTCCGGTCGCTTCTTCGAGACAAAATAAAATAATGAGTTTCATCAATAAATAGAAGCTGCTTTTTAAGTGCCACGTGGGCTGTTTCCGCGTAGTCTTCTAAGTGGTTTGCAATACAATTTTTCATATATGCGGATGTATTAGAAATGGACACGTTAGATAGTGGTTTTTTTCCCGCGCAGGCATTATTCCTTATCTACCGAGCACTTTTGTAACGCGGAGTGAACGTGGACCTTAGATTGGTCTATCTATGCTTCATTTTCATTTCTGCATGTGATAATTCCTCACGATCATAGCCAAATGGTGTCTAACAGGATGGCTTATTCGATGCCACAATAGATTGTTAACTTGACTGCAATGCGGCAAGTGTGGCAATCCAACATGGGTGCATAACCATTTCCAATTTGTCCTGGATGATTCATAATAATAACCTGCGCGGTAAAATTGGCAGCTTCCTTGGCTCGATCATTCTTGGAATCAGATGCCACATAACCACGTTTGAGATCTTTAACAGCAACATTCTTTACATTGAATCCCACATTGTCACCAGGCAATGCCTCCAGCAGAGCTTCATGATGCATCTCGACAGACTTAACTTCTGTGATCAACCCGGTAGGGGAAAAGGTAACAATCGTACCTGGCCTGATGACTCCGGTTTCCACAAGACCAACCGGCACAGTCCCAATACCACCAATCTTGTAAACATCCCGAAGGAGAAACCTCAGAGGCTTGTCTGGAGGACGCTTGGGCTCTGAAACCTGGTCAAGAGCATAGCGACTTTTTGAGTACTTAGGAGTCGTGGCATCCATCTTGTTGCAGCAGCAAATCATTTGCCGCACTCCCAAGGTGAACGCCAATAGGGCGTGTTCTCTAGTCTGACCATCTTTGGAGATAACAGCCTCAAAAACCTCCAGTTGTCGAGTCAATAATCAAAATTGCACAATCAGCCTGAGAAGTTCCGGTAATCATGTTCTTGATGAAATCACGATGGCCAGGATCGTCGATCACAGTGCAATAGTATTTAGTTGTCTCAAACTTCCAAATTGCAACGTCAATTGTGATACCACGTTCACGTTCAGCCTTGAGCTTGTCAAGAATCCAAGCATAATTGAATGACCTTTTGTTCATCTCAGCAGCTTCTTTCTCAAAACGTTCAATTTGAAATTAAATTCTTAATACTTTTCACCATATAGTTTGACAAGTCGAAAGGTATTCCATTGAGCAATCGTTGATCTATTGCACTCTGACACAGAGACTCTGTAGATTCTACTTCGTGAATCTTGTATTGAAGTCGCACATTCTGCAACACGATTCCCTCCCATGGAACATTTTGGCCGCATCCAAGAGAAATCGCCACCTGTGTGGCTGATGTCCCAGTTATGTTCATGTATGAAACTCCACTAATATTCACGCCACTGGATCCCTACACATAGAGAGCATTGAACATTGAGTGGAATTCAGAAAATTAGCATTGTTTAGGAATTGGAATGAACTGAAAGAACGTTGCATGGGTGGAGCAACTATAGGAATATGGATAGCAAGACCGGTCGATTATGATTGGATTGGATACGTTCGACATCTTTGCATTCTGAAATGTTATATTCTTGGCAAAGCCTTGCCCTCCCTGCCATGTTTTGATCCTGAAACTGTTTTGTGTATTGAAGAAGGATAATTTTTCCACAAACACATTGCTTACACCTGCGCCAATAACTTCTTCACTTGGAAGACATCTGCGATTCTCATTTTTAATTTCTGGAGTCTCTATCCCACATGCACAACGAATCATTTCTTTTTACTCTGTATATACCCCGATGCCTCCAATATATATCAAGTATCAATGGATTGGTAGGCTCGTGGATGATGGAGGATATGAGATATGTAGGGCTTTCAAGGCTTGGTGCTTGGTCCTTTGAAAAGCCCTCGGTGCTGAGCATCATTTCTTTTGCTCCATTTTCTAATCAGCATTCGGGCTTATTATAAAAATCAAAGTATCCTTTGTAGAATGTGGACTTGGGCTATATTAGGGCCCTCAAATAAATTTTGCTCCAATTTTTATTTGAAACTTTGACCCAATATAGAGCATACAACAAACCCTTTTTTTTTTATAAAGTCTCCTTACTTCATAAAATTTATTTTTTTTTGGGTTAAAAATTAAAATATAAAAAAAAACCTTCAAAAAGCTTTAACTTTTAGAAAATATAATATTGAAGCTTTTCTTCTTCATGAAACCTCCAACTATGCCCAAATTGTGAAAACCCCTCTCCATACTTAGCTTTTGTTTTTAGAATATTACAACTCTTTCTTAGTGATTTTTGGCCTTAGGTTTTTCATGAAAACATAAAGATTTTCCTTCTTTTGTACGCCCGAGGACAAAGATATTTTTCTTGACCAAGTTTGAAACCTCCCTTATGCAAACTAATCTATTTTTGCACCATCAATGTCGTCAGAAGATAATTCACCAATAATTTTATTGAGTGTCAACAATGTCTATGGATGAAATATGGCCACCAAAATACCTCATAAAAATCTCTTAGGATTCTGGACCAATTATGTAATCTTACTAGTAATTTGGGGTTCAAATCCCCATGGGGTAAGTACTGAAAATGGCTTCCCAAATGCCTCCAAACCCACTCAAATTTATGAAAAAATGTATGTAAGGTGTTAAGTATGTTATTAAAGTCTCATATGCACAATTAATGGATTATTACAACTGTTCTCACCCTCTCCCATTCAACTGCAAAAATCTCCAATTCGACCCTTGGGGAAATGGCACTATTTCACCTCCCAATACAACTAAACTGAGTAAAAATGCTTCAAATGCTCAAGTACAGCACATGAAACTTGTAGAAGACATCCATGGCAGTATATTGATCACAAATATATCAGAGAATCATCCATTCATTCGAAATCATCAGCATTACATTGATTCACAACAAGGTAGTGGGGAAATGACACTGTTCTTTCATTAAAATTGAGATTTATACATTTCTACTTAGAATTTTGACCTGAAACTTTATGGAGATAAATAACAGTGTATTTAATTCATATTAAAAAATAAATGGGGCATTAGAAGCTCCCCCAAAGAGTACAATAGCTCACCAAAAATGCCCTCCCTCAAGGATCAAGAATATGCTATCAAAAACAGAAATGGTTGAAGGAGTGAGCTGCAATAGAAGAAACTATGAGCTGACCTGTATCTTACACCTGCAAATAAAGACTCCATTAAAGCTCCAAATGAAAGTTCTGAATGGCCTTTCCAACTACCAACTTGGATGGGAATCTTTCACCCTCGAAATTGGCTGCAAGAAACTAGTCATCCACTAGCTCTCCCTCTACATAAATGCAATTCCAAATTCTACAAATTATCAAAAGCTGGTTTAATTATTTGCTATTGAAATTTATAAACTTCTAATGTCCTCCATGCGTTTAATTCCTTCCAAGAGACTCATTCCAACTCAAGTTGGGAAGAGATTCCAAAGAACGCCACTTGTACAACAATTCCTAGTCTCCCACTTCCACCAAATCACATGTGGAAGCATCTTAGCTGCCCTAACACCCTTGAGCGCCCTCTTGGAGTCTATTTTTAGCCCTGACATGTCATATATGTCATATATCAGCCTTCAGGTCTGATTTGTGTCATAGGTGTCATAGCATCTTCATCATTGTTGTCATAGAGCTAGGGAATCTAGCCCAAGTGTCTCACTAGCTCCAAATTGCCTCTTCCTCTTCCATAGGAGTTACTCTTCCTCTATATTTCGACCTTGGATGAGTTATGAAATGAATAATACCTTTTGGAATCCCCCAAGTATGTTACCATTCACATTGAATTCAAATTGGTGAGAGAACGATGCCAAGTGTAGTGAGGAAATCTAGCCATATGTGGGTCCCACTTCCTCCATGTGTCTTCATGATCAAATGCCACTTTGATTTTCACTTTTATATATTTATTTAGCTTCTTTATTAAATATTTATTCCATTCTAATGTTCAAACATCATTTATTATCCCCATTATTCCAAATCCCAAAGCTTCCACCCCAAACCTAGGAAACTAGTAATTTTCCTCCTTGGCAATTATTTGACCTTTAGCATCAATTTGATAAACTCTAATGAATAGGGCCAATGTGATTAGGCCATTGTGACCCAATGCCAAATTTGGGACATGATATAGAGAAGCTTTCCATGTAGGAACTTCGTATCGATCAAAAGAACCTCTAGAGATAGTTCATACAGACTTGTGTGGACCAATGCAGGATCCATCATTGACTGGAAACTTATACTTTCTAACTTTTATTGATGATTACAGTCGGAAAACATGGGTATATCGTATTAAACAAAAATCAGAAACTTTTGAAGTGTTCAAGAATTTTAAAACCTTGGTTGAAAAGCAAAGTGGAAAGTTCATCAAAGTGTTGAGGTCTAATAGAGGAGGCGAATACAAATTGAATGAATTCATGGAATTTTGCAGAAATCATGGAATTAAGAGGCAGTTTATAGCTCGGTATACACAACAGCACAATGGTGTGGCAGAAAGAAAAAATAGGACAATTATGAATATGGCAAGAAGCATGTTGAAGGCCAAGCATTTGTCAAATGAGTATTGGGCAGAAACAATTGCATGTTCAGTCTACATCTTGAACAGATGTCCTACAAAAAGTGTGAGGAATAAAGTACCTGAAGAAGCTTGGAGTAGCAAGTGCTGTAATGTCTCACATCTTAGAATATTTGGGTGTGTGGCTTACTCCCATGTACCTAAAGAAATTAGAAGGAAGTTGGATGATCGAAGTGAAAAATGTATCTTCATTGGGTATAGTGAACATTCTAAAGCATATAAACTCGATAATCATATTACCAAGAAGTTGATTGTAAGCAGAGATGTAGAATTTAAGGAGGAGGAATCATGGGATGGAAGTATTGATGGAATAGTTACACATGGAACAGCTTTACCTCATGTTGAAAATGATGAATAAAATGTACAAGATGGACAACAAATTCCACATTCATATGTACCTGCACATGTACTAGGATCCAACACACCAGGAAGGAGCACAATAGACTTTAATTCACCTCAAACAAGAACACCAAGAAATTTTATGCAAGAAGAGCAACCGGGATTTGGAGGCCAGCATACATCAAGCTCACAAGTAAGTGATGAATCTGATCCTACTCTAGCAGAATTGATATCTAGGATTGGAGGACAAAAATCTAAAAGCCTAAGAGAAATCTATGAACAACATGATGAAGAACTAGATTTGAACTCAAATTTTGCATTATTGGCTTATCAACCAGTTAATTTTGAAGAAGCAATTAAAGATGATGCATGGATAAAAGCTATGGATGATGAAATAGATGCTATAGAAAGAATTGAAACTTGGGAACTAGTAGATTTACCTGATGGAAAAGACTGCATAGGTGTGAAATGGATCTATAAAACAAAATTGAATGCTGATGGAAAGGTTGAAAAACACAAGGCTAGGCTCGTAGCACAAGGTTTTAGTCAATAACCCGACATAGATTATAATGAGACTTTTGCACCGGTAGTGAGACTAGACACAGTTAGACTTGTTTTAGCTATTGCAGCACAAAATAATTGGAATGTGTATCAGATGGATGTAAATTCTGCATTTTTAAATGGACATTTAGAGGAGGAGGTTTATGTAAAACAACCAATTGGGTGTGAAATAAGAGGATGTGAAAATAAAGTTTATAGGCTGAAAAAGGCTTTATATGGGCTGAAGCAAGCACCTAGAGTGTGGTACAATAGAATAGACTCATATTTGCTGAGTAATGGATTCAATAGATGTGCTAGTGAGCCTACATTGTACACAAGATCAAATCAGCAAGGTAAAATCATGATTGTATGCATATATGTTGATGACTTAATTTTCACTGGAAATTTGTCTATAGAAGCATTTAAAACAGCAATGAAAACAGAGTTTGAAATGACAGATTTGGGAATGATGAAGTACTTCCTTAGAATTCAAGTTGATCAATCTGAAAAAGGGATTTTGATATGTCAATCTAAGTATGTTAAAGATGTATTAAAAGGATTTCGAATGCTGAATTGTAAACCAGTCTCAACACCAATAGCAACAGGAACTAAACTAAGTAAAGAGGACAATGAACCTTTTGTGGATCCAGCACAATTTAAGAAATTAGTTGGAAGTTTGATGTATCTAATAGCAACTAGGCCAGATATCATGTTTGCGGTGAGCTTAATTTCCAGGTTTATGGAATCTCCAAGAAGTTCTCATTGGCAAGTAGCAAAAAGAATCTTAAGATATGTTTTAGGAACAATGAATTATGGAATTTTGTATTCAGCAGGTTCAGATTTCAGATTAACAGGCTATACAGATAGTGACTTTGCAAGCAGTATTGATGACAGGAAGAGTACAATAGGTTATGTATTTAATTTTGGTTCAGGTGCAGTTTCATGGTCATCAAAGAAGCAACCCATAATGACTATTTCATCAACTGAAGCGGAGTATGTAGCAGCGACGTCAGTAGCATGCCAAGCAGTGTGGATGCGGAGAGGTTTGTCCGAGTTGTTGCATGAACAGAAGGATCCAACAGTGATCTTTTGTGACAATAATTCTACAATTGCATTGTCGAAAAACCAAGTATTTCACAAAAGGAGCAAGCACATAGATACTCGATACCACTTCAGCAGAGAACTGGTTAACAACAAAGAAATTAACTTGAAATTTTGCAGGTCAAAGGAACAACTAGCTGATATATTTACTAAGCCTCTAGCAAAGGAGCTTTTTGAGTTTCATAGAGAGAATCTTGGCATTGTTAATGCAGTATATGTATGACTGTAGATGTAGGTTGGATATCATAATTTTGTCAATGATATATCCTGTTTTCTTTTTGTTGAAGGTTGCAATTAAGGGGGAGTTTGTTGGTATTAATTTCAATCATCTACCGCTATTTGTAGCAAACTCTCATTTATTGCATATTAGTTTTTGATCTATGTATCCGGATATGAAGATGAAGCTAGATATGACACGCTATGCATCTTGGGATTGGAGAACCAGCTGCCCAACACGGCATTCCTTTTGTATCATTGTGTTTTATGTTAATGTCAAGGATGAATACGAGCTTAGCTCTATTTTTATTTGGGGGTTTTGTTGTGAAGTGCTGTAGCACTGTGTAATTCCTGAAAATGCTCTGTTTTTCTTTGTATTTTGTCTCCTTTGTCCCTTCAAATATTACCCAAAAGTGAATCATTTTGTGTAATTCTACAACAGAAATTGGTCTGATGTGAATATGTCACATCTTATTACATAAAGATGTGATACATTAGTGAGATGTGATCCAAAGGCTGTTTTGCACTCCAATGAGAAGTTTAGTTTTTTAAAATATAGAAGATCCGATTTCAATCTAAATCTGAATTCAAGGGAGTTGTGGGATGAAATCACTAGAGCGTTACCAAGACTTAAATCTTGTGGATGTTGAGCGTTACCAAGAAGAGCAAACCCGATATCTCAATGAGCAAACCTTCTCAACATTTCCGACATGGAGTCCGAGAGGGACGAGTGGCGCTCAGCAATGTTTTCATAACATCGAATAAAATAATATGAAAACGCTATGACTATCACTATATTTGAACTCATGCTACCTCATTTAAAAGTTTAGATGATAATGAGAAATCTTTATCAGATATATCAAAATTAGTAAATTGTCTTTATGACAGTTATCTGCCATTTATCTCCCGTTAGTTTAACCCATCTCAACTATAAATGCCATTCATCTTTGCGATCATGCATTTTCATTTTTCTATGATATCGACATATTGCATTTACATATTGTATTTTCTCAGTCAAGATTCGCTAATAGAAAACGTTTTTTCCATTGGTGTTTTTATTCGGTAAATATATATACATATAACTAAAATGTCATACTTATTATACATATATATGGATTATTTCTAAAGTTTATTTATTATATTTTTGTTTTAATATAAAAGTTTTTATTAATTTTTATGCTAATGATTAAATATAAAAGTAGATGGTGATGGTAATCGATCGATATATTTTTATGCTAATGATTAAATTATCGACGGTAATTTTTAGTCATTGTTTATATTAGCTATTTTTTTAAGAATATTTTCTTTCTTTGTTTATTAATTTTTTGTAAATTTTTTTCAAATCATAAAATGTATGCTATTTTTTATTTTATTTAATTAAATATTTTCATAAAATTTTATATGGTTATATTATAAATTCATAAAATATATATATAGATTTTGTTACTATAAATTTGTTTAAGGAAAATTTTCAATTTTGATAAGTATTTATTATGTGAGGTTTAGGTTTAAGGTTAAATTTTATATATATTGCTATATTATAAGTGTTGTTAAAGTTTTTTTTTTTAAATTTGATAAGTATTTATGGTTTTACATATGGGGTTTAGGTTAAAATATTAATCTTGGAACCAATCTTAGGGTTAGGCTTAAGGTTTTAGACATAAGTTTCATGCTTAGGAATTTAGGATTAAGGTTAGGGTAGGGTAGGGTAACGTAGTATAGGCTAGGATAAGCCTACCCTAAGGCTATGGTAGGGTAGGCACATCTATGGTGGGTTAGGTTAAGCTAGTAAAGGGTAGGTTAGAGGAGAATAAGTAAAGATAGGATGGGCTAACGTAGGTTAGTCTAGGTGAAGAAAGATAAGCTAGGCTAAGTTAGGCTAGGTTAGGTTAAGCTAAGTTAGGCTAAGTTGAGTTAGACAAGGCCATCCTAGTGTAGGGTAGGCTAGGCTAGGTTAAGTCGGGATAATCTAAGTTAGGTTAGTGTATGCTAAGGTGGGATAGGGTTAGGATAGGCTAGGTTACATAGGCTAGTTTAAGCTAAGTTAGGGTACCTAGGTTAGGCTAAGTTAGGGTAAGTTAAGGTAGGATAGGCTAATTTAGGTCAAGTTGTGATAGCCTAGGATAGGATAAGTGAGCTAAGGTAGGCCATCTTTAGGGTAGGGTATGTTTGGTTAAGTTAGGGGAAATGAGCATAGGTGAAGTTAGGTTATGCTAGGTATGCTAGGTTGGTTTAATCTAGGGTAGGGAAATTAGTCTAGTTCAAGTTATATTATAGGCTATGTTAGGGAATGTTAGGATAAGTTAGGGTAAGCTAAGGTAGTATATGTTAGCCTATGCTAGGTTAATGTAGGTTAGGCTAGGTTAATTTAAGCTAATTTAGGCTAGGTAAAATAAGCTCAATTGGGTTAGTATAGAATGGGCTAGTTAGGCTAACTTATTGTAAGGTGGGCTAGGTTAAGTGTTTCTAGGTTGGGATAGGTTAGGTATGGTTGCATTAGGGTAGGTTAGTGTATTCTAAGGTTAGATTACCATAGGCTAGGATAAGATATGGTGGGTTAGGATAATGTGAGGGTATATTTTCCAAGCTAGGTTAGGGTATGTTAGGTTAAGTTAGGGTAAGAAAGGTAGGATAGGTCAAGCTAGGTTAGGATATGTTAGGTTAATCTCACTTAGGATAGGTAAGGTAGGCTAAGTTGGGATATGATAGAATGGGCTAGTTAAGTTACACTAGGTCAAGGTAATGCTAGGTAGGCTAAGTATGTTAGGCTAGGTTAAGGTAGTCTAGATACTGGTACATTAGGATAGGTTAAGGTAGGATAGGATAGGGGGGTTAGGTTATGGTTTGGATAGGTTAGAAAATGATAAATTAAGTTATGTTAATTTTGGGTAAGTCAAGGTAAGCCATGGTTAGTGTAGGATAAGAAATGTTAAGTTATGGTAGTTTAGGGTAGGTTAAGCTATGTTAGGCTAGGTTAGGTTAAGTTAGCTTAGGCTAGGTAGGGTAGGTTAGGTTAAGCCAAGTTAGGCTATATTAAGCTATCTTAAGTTTAGTTAGGTTAGGTCAGGCTAGGTTAGATTAGGCTACGTTACGTTAAGCTAGGTTGGGATAGGTTAGGCTAGGCCAGAATTGGTTATGTTAACCTAGGATATGGTAGCTTATGCTAGGAAGGAAAGGATAAGATAGAGTATGTTATGTTAATTTAGGGTAAGTTAGGTTACAATATGATATGATAGGCAAGGTTAGGATAGGGAAGGGTGGGGTGGGTTAGGTTAATCTAGGCTATATGAGGTTAGGCTATAATTATCTAGTTCAAGTTAAGTTAGGTTAATTATATTAGGGTAGGTTAGTGTAGGTTAGATTGGGTTAAACTAAGCTAGGTTATCATAGGTTAATTTTGGGTAGGATATGTTAGGTTGGGTTTGGTTATGGAAGGTTGGCTTAAAGTAGGTTATTCTAGGCTAATGTAGGTTGACATAGGGTAGAATAGGTTTGACTAAGGTAATCTAGGGTTAGAGTAGGCTAGGTTAGGTGAAGATAGGATAATGTAGGTTACAGTAGGTTATGCTAGGTAGGATAGGCTAAGTTAGGGTACATTAGGAAAAATTAGGCTATGTTAGGTTAATTTAGGGTGAACTAGTTTAGGATATGATAATATATGCTAGGTTAGGTTATGCTAGGATAAGGTTGGTTAAGTTAATTTTAAGATAAGGATAGGCCAGACGAGACAAGATTAGGCTAAGAAATGTTAGGATAAGCTAAGGTATTTCAGATATATGCTTGGTAGATTATGTTAGATTAAGTGAGGGTAGTATAGGGTAGGTTAAGATTGGACAATGTATCTTAAGTTATGTTACAGTAGGGTAGGCTAGGGCATGACAGGTTAGGATAGAGTATCCTAGGTTAGAGTGGGTTAGGTTAATCTTATATAGATAGGGTTAGGTTAACCTTAGATAGATATGGTTAGGTTAGAATGGGAAAGTTAAGATAGGAAATGCTAGGTTGGATTAGGATAGTTTGCATTAAGATAGGTTAGGTTTGGTTATGGTTGGATAAGATAGGGTAGGTTGGATTAATATAGAGGAGGTTAGGCTAGGTTAGGCTAGCTTATTTTAGGTAGGATAGGCTAAGTTAGGGTATTCTACGATAGGTTAGGCTATGATAGGATAAGCTAGGTTTGGAAATTTTATGATATGATAATTTAACCTAGGGTTGGTTAGGTGAAGGCTATGATAGGCTAGGAAAGGTCTTGCAAGGATATATTAGGCTAGGCTTAGTTAAGATAACTTAAGTTTGGTCAAGATTAGGGTTGTCTAGGTTACAATAGGTAGGTTAAGGTAGGTTAGGATCAGTTAAGGTAGGTTAGGTTAGAATAGGATAGGTTAGGTAGGCAAGGATAAGTAATGCTATGCTAGGCTATAGTGGGGGGGCAAGTGCAAAATACTCAATCAAAAATTTGAGGGGAGTTGGTGATTTACTCCAAGCCAAGTTTAAAGGGGGAATTGTTAGGATTAACCTTGAGTCGGGAATGAGTCAAATGGTTTAGGTATCAACACATTTTTTGGGGCACATGGTATTTTTTGACCAATGGTATTTGTTGGCCAATGGTATTTGGTGTTCCATGCTATTTGGTGGCCCATGGTATTGTCCTATGGTATTGCATGTAATGAATTCTATAAAGGGCTTGGCATACTCCATTGTAATGTGTCCTGGAGGTGATCACTAGCTAGCTCGCTTAGCTTGGCTTGACCGGTTTAGGTCAAGGGAGATAATAGATCTATTATGGTGGTTTTCCCAATTTAGGTTTCCCATGTAGACGTTGTGTATCTATTGTTATGTGGTTTCTTGGATTGTCTTGTATTATTTCTCTCTTATATTTATTAATGCTCTTAAATCCTTAAAAATTTCATGAATCCATGCCATTCAAGGATTTTTTTACCTTTAAGCATCCTAAGTGGTATGAAGCCCAAGTATTAATGGACAAGAAGGTGAAGGTGCCAAGGAAAAAGGTACTAGTTTCTGAAGATTATGATCCTTCTAAAAATGAGGAAAATGTTGGCTCTTAATATGTTTCTTCTTCTATGAATGAGCACATGGATGCTCACGAGGAATTAGAATCTGAGATCACAAAGGATATTTAGGATGAAGAAGAAGCAAATGTTGTTTATGGTATGGGGTACACAAGTATCTTTGATGTTAACTTAGAGAACGTCTTTGATAGGCCTTGTGGAGAGAAGAGTTTCCTTGATGAAGTAGTGCTTGACCATGATGTTAGCCCACCTTTTGGAGATTGCATGCTATCATCTAGTGATCCAATTGGTTTTTATGAGGGTAGTGTCCTTACAATGGTATCAAAGAATCAATGGTGGGATAGCCTAATCCACTATGAGGAATATGAAGAAAGGATTTCAGCAACGTATGACTTGAAGGACCAGTTATTGGTCTCAAAGGAGAATATTTTGATGGTATTAATACGGGTTGAGGATACTTAAAGATACTTAGAATATATTATTAGGAAGTATTATATTGAGGAAAGGAAACATGGAGTTGCAAATGGGATCACTAATATTGAACTACAACCAATAATAAAAGCATTGGAAAGGATAAAATTGGATTACTTGCAGCTATTCATCGATAGGGATCTTGCTCTCAAGTTCACTGAAGAAGAGGAAAGGGAGGTTGAGGACCTTTGTTACCAGTTTATTTTTTGCATGCTCTTCATCACTTACAGTGGAAACTCAATAATATTTGGCAATTGTGACACATGAGGGCATGATTGGAACTCATGGTTGAGGGAGGATCCTCTTGCAATGATTCCATATGAGGGGCATTCATAGTTGTAAGCACTTAACGAGAGTCATGACACAAAGGGTTTTTATTATGCTCATTTTTCTCATCGTGAATATCATGAGTTGTTTCTTTTGAATATCCCATTAAAGGCTCAAGGCTTAGGTATGGATGGTATGGTTGAACACATTCCTGGTGGACCAGCTAGTAAGGAAGTATATGCATTCATGGATTGGGTGGAAAATTATATGATAAATATGGACACACACACACACTCTTGGATACATGCTCAGTTGACATTAGTAGAGTGCTGGATATACTAGTACATATAGGATACTGTTATGGGTCAAATATGCACTTCTCCATCTGTGATCACATTAATCTATCGATCACACAAAATGATAACTTGGATTGAATAGAAAGATTGCCCTATGTGATATATGGACTAGACTTACCCCTCTGCAGCTGACAAAACATTGTTTTTACCTACATTTTGACATGAACGCTACCCTACAGGCATAAGAGCAGCATTCACATGCTAAAATATGCAACTCTGTTTCAGTAGACTAGCATTCACCTACTGAAATATGCTACTTTGCTTCACTAGACCAGTGTACACCCTCAAAAAACCTTGCAAATGCTGGCTATACACATAAAAGTTGCATATTGTGTGCTACTCCACTTAAGAAAACTTGCATACATCTTAAAATGTGATAAAAAATATATTAATTTGACGAATTGGGATTAGTTGAAGTTGGTTTTGCAACTTCCCCAACCTCCCAATCAAACTACCTCTCGATCCAAACTGCCTACCTTGTCCCATAAATACAAGGGGGATAGATGAGAGAAAGGGAGGAGAAACTATGCATTAAGGGTTGTTATGCTGGAGGAATTCCAAGTTGGTGTGAAGAGAAGGAGCCCACGATCCGGTTGCACAAGCACCCTGAATGATCAGGTATAATTCTACTGAATATTTGCTTTTGACAATAAAGGTTGAAATACCCTTCCTGTCCCAATCAAATGTCTAATGGATCGCATATTTGTTTGGATTAAATGCTTGATTGTATTTGATGTCTAAATTGCATTTCAATTTCATCATTGTTATATCAGTGAAGATATGCTGAGGAAGGTATCTTTTGTATTGCAGGTTCACCAAACAGAAGATCAAGTGGAGGATCGATCGAAGGAGCAAACGAAGCTAGGATCGAACACCATTAATAAGGTATGCCTTCAAGAACCTTGATCTCTTTCTTTTTGTAGAAGCCTATGTGATATGATAAATGTATTTACATGTCACCCCAGAAGTTGGTAGTGTCCCTCTCCTCGCTATAGGGTAGAAATCCCGAACAACAGACACCACCTGGGTGTCATGATAATGAGGCTAGACCAATGACATGGTTCATAATAGTGGGCCCTAAAACTAAGGATATATAACACTACTTAGACGTGGCCTTTCAATAGTTACAAAGATGTGATGGAAATACTTAGGATATGTCATTTGTAATATACTTAGTATATTATCATGAGGCTATCATATATACTCATATATGTTGTACTAATAGTAATATAGGTAAATATTCTATATTTATTATATTTTAATTCTTAATAGTCATACAATTTCTTGAAGGACATGACTTATCATCCCTTACATGTATTTATATACATTCCCATTATATCTCAAGAAGTATATAGTTATTAATAAATAGAAAATATTATATCCTTTAAGGAAATATATGGATTTGTCATTGTTATAATGGACACTCAAGTAAAGTAACCTATTAGGTTTTCTTTAACGTCCTACCATAACCTAATGTAAGATTACATCAACTAGCATAGCTAATGCCAAATCTAACTTACTCTACCCTACCCTACCTTACCCTATACTACCTTAGCATAACATACTAGAATAAGGTAACCTACTTAACATCCCTACAATATCCTAGCCTATAATAATTGTGCTAGAATAGGCTACAAAATCATGGAACAACCTAACCTATCATAAAAAATACTATCCTAATCTAGCGAAGCCTAGCCTAACCTAACCTAACTAAGCCTACACTGTCCTAACCTAAGATTTCTTACCCCACCATAATGTAGCTTAGAATAGGCTAGCATAAACCTACATAACTTAGTAATCTATACCTTATGCTACATTACATTTCTCTACCCTATGCAACCTATCCCACTCTATCCTACCCTAACTAACATAGCATATCCTAGGCTAGATTAGCTTACCTTTAATTTAAATTACCCTTCCCATGGTTAACTTATCCAACATATCCTTTAGACTAATATATTTTATCATTTCCAACCTTAACCTCTATCTAGCCTAATATACCACACCTTAAGCCAATTACCCTACACTATACCTATCTTAATATACCCTACTTTAATCAAGTTTATCCTAACCTATTCTAATGTACCCCACCCTTCCTTACAAAAAACTTGTTGAAATTCAATATGATAAATAGATAATATCAGTATTACATTCCATTTCACAACAATAGCATATACAGGATCACTGAAAGAACAACAAGCACAACATAAACAAAAGAGACACAGATTTATCCTGGCAAACCCTCATGGGGTAGAAAACCCAGCAAAGCTTCCTCAATATAGATGACTAGAAAACACAAATATGTAATCCCCAAACATGAGCTCCTTCTCCTCCATAGCAAATCTCTCTCTCACCTATGCGCCAATCTCAAGTGAGTGAATGTGTGTTAAATGAGGAACACACCTCCTCTATTTATACACAACTCTGACTTGACTTTTACACTAACTAGGTCGGTCCCAACTTAACCACTTAACAAAATGTGATAGGGCCAACCCCGCTAGGGTGGTCTAATAACCCTTTAACCCACATGACTCATACAGGGACAACCCCCACTAGGGAAGTCTAATAACCCAAGTTACTACATTCTCCATGGAGGAATAAAACATCTCCCGATATACAATAGGGTCTCCACGAAGGAATGAAGCATCTACAGAATAATAAAGTACAAATATAATATTCTTAGAAGTTACAATATCTCAACACTCCCCTTTAATGAGAAGGATATTATAACAACATCTTTAAGAGCAAGGAGTCATCAACTACATGATACATGATACATCTATAAATCATTGGAAGATTTCTTCATACATCATTAGTAACTCAAACAATTACTGGAACATCTTCAATATCTTCAAGACTGGAACATCAACATCTTCAATACCGATTCTTCATCTTCTACAACAATCGAACAACTACAGTAACATCATCATCTGGATCTCTCGATCAACATCATCAACATCTGGATCCTCTCAATTAGCAACATCAACATCTGGATCTCATGATCAATAGTATCAACATCTGGATCCTCTCAATCAACAACATCAACATCTGGATCCTCTTGATCTCTAGATCAACAGTATCACCTGGATCATCTCGATCATCATCATCTGGATCATCTCAATCAACAGTATCATCATCTCGATCATCTTGATCATCATCATCTCGATCATCTCGATCAATAGTATCATCATCTTGATCATCATCATCTGGATCATCTCGATTAACAGTATCATCATCACGATCATCATCATCTAGATCATCTCAATCAATAGTATCATCATCTCAATCATCATCATCTGGATCATATCGATCAATAGTATCATCATCTAGATCATCTCGACCATCATCATCTAGATCATCTTGATCAACAGTATCATCATCTGGATCATCTGGATCATCTCGATCAATAGTATCATCATAGCAGCATACTCTGCAATGCACATGATCCAATTACAGGATGATCAATCCCTCTCACTTTAAGACACCTCTCATGTCTATGGACGATGCAATCTAGATCTACTTACAGGATGATCAATCCTGATCCTTTTAAGACACCTCTCATGTCTACGGATAATGCAGTCCTTGATCCATTTAAGACACCTCTCATGTCTAAGGATGATGCAGTCCTTGATCCATTTAAGACAAATCTCATGTCTAGGGATAATGCAGTCCATGATCCATTTAAGACAAATCTCATGTCTAGGGACGATTCAGTCCATGACCTGTTTAAGACAAATCTCATGTCTAAGGCCAATGTAGTCTGTGATCCGTTTAAGACAAATCTCATGTCTAGGGACGATGCAGTCCTGACCACAGTGCCAGTCCTTTTTCATACTGGATGTGACCTAGATTGAATCTAGGATTTATCACCACAAAGCCAATCCTTTTTCATATTGGATGTGACCTAGATCAGATCCAGGATTTACCACCACAGATCTAGTCCTTTTTCATACTTGATGTGACCTAGATTAGATCTAGGATTTACCACCACAGAGCTAGTCCTTTTTCATACTGGATGTGACCTAGGATTTATCATGTACATTTTGAACCAGTTGTTCAGGGACGATGCAGTCCTATCACATACATTTTGAACCAACTATTTAGGGACGATGAAGTCCTATCATGTACATTTTGAACTAAATGTTTAGGGACGATGCAGTCCTATCATGTACATTTTGAACTAAATGTTCAGGGATGATGCAATCCTATCATGTACATTTTGAACTAAACATTCAGGGATGATGCGGTCCTATCATGTACATTTTGAACTAAACGTTCAGGGACGATTCAGTCCTATCATGTACATTTTGAACTAAATGTTCATGGACGATGCAGTCCTATCATGTCCACTAGACAAAGTCTAAGGACCAATTTTCAGAGACATATGTCTACGGAACAATTCAGGGACCGAAGTACCAGGATGATACAATCCCCTCTCTTCCACTAGGGACCACTTTTCAGAGACATATGTCTATGGATAAATTCAGGGACCAAAGCCTGGGGATGATACAATCCCCTCTTGTCCACTAGGAACCACTTATCAACCTTATCGATGATATCATCGACCTCATCATCGGGATAGGTAACCTCATCATAGACCTCATCATCAGAACAGGTAACCTTAGCATCAATACATGTATCCTCGTCATCGATACAAGTATCCACATCATCGACCTTACCGTCAATATAGGAAATCTCATCATGAGTAACCATATTACTCCCCCTTTCGAGGAGGTTCCTTCTGAACTACACCAAGCTTATCTCTGAAATACTCAACTTTATTGAAGATAGAGGTTTTGTCAAGATATCAGCAACTTGTTCGTCAGTGCTCACACACTTGAGCTTGATAGCTCCTTTCTGTACCATATCCCTATGTGCATTTGACTTATCATGGAACACTGGCTTCTCTGTCATCTTGATACAACTCTAGTGGTCACACATGATCACAGTGGGGTCCATCTATAAGTCAAACAGTCCTAATAACAATTTCCGAAGCCATATCGCTTCACAACTAGCAGATCAAGCAAGTATATATTTCGCTTTGGCTGCGCTGAGAGCCACACTAGAATGCTTCCTGCTAAACCATGAGATCATGGCATATCCTAGACAATAGCATCCGCCCAATGTGCCCTTCCTGTCTGATACACTTCCTATCCAATCAACATGTATGTAGCCATACAATCTGAAGTCATGATCTCCAAGATAACATAGACCAAATTCTATCGTACCCATTAGGCACCTCATCACATTCTTTGCAGCTATCAGGTGAACGCACCTAGGTTCCACTAGATACTAACTCAAGGTGTTCACATCAAAGCATATATCTAGCCTGGTGTTTTCCAGATACATTAATGAACCAATAATCTGTCTGTACGAAGTCACATCCAATAACTCTGATGAGTCATCATCTAACAACTTCAAGTTGGAATCCATGGGAGTGGCCATTGCTTTTTCATTCCAAGATATCAAATACTTTCCCTGGTTGAGAAAGATTCCTTCTGGGCCTTGCCACACTTCCAGACCTAGGAAGTAGTGCATCAATCCGAGATCTTTCATCTCAAATTCTGTAGCTAGCTTCTTCTTGCTTTCCATGATCTGTTTCTCATTCCCTATCAGAAAGAGATCATCCACATACAGTAACAGTATGACAGGTTCATCATCCATAACCTTAAGATAAAGGTTAGGATCAACTTCACTTTTGACAAATCCCAAGCTTGTCAAGAAGCTATCAATTCTCCCTCAGTGATCAAACATCATTCACACTCTGTATTGAGTGATATTCTGCATATCTATCTGTGCCATGTCTCGTCATATGGGTCTAATGATATGATCCTCAAGATCATTCGAATTCTGTGGTGAGTTCCTTCTTGCATCCATCTAAGAGAAGAATGGCATTTGTATATAGACACCATCTTCAATCTTGTAGCAAAGGTTGAAATCTGCATCACCCATGGTGATCATTAAGCTCATCAAATGACTATTGATCTTGGGTACCCGTATAGAGATTTCTTCAATTACACCATTAAGAGAATGGTCTTATCTATCCACTTGGAGCAAACATCTCGTCATGATCCTCTTCTTATTTCTAAGAGAATCATCTAGCCACGAGCCTTCTATATTACGTTTGATTTGTAAGTCTTCTTGTTGAACATCCATCAGTTGGTCGAAGTTCATCATCCTTCTTTTGTAGATCATATCACATGATATTTCCTACAAATCAAAGTTAATTACATGATTAGTAATACTTCTTAATCATCAAATCATGTTGACATGATAACCTATAATGCATACATATATGATTCACATAGTTATGCAACTATCTTGATGAATACTTTGGCACACCACTTTTCCATATCCTGTATGCATATAGTGGTTATCTAGATGCCTTCCATCTCTACTAAAACATACTATCAAGAGCGTTCACAGCTCTGAGCATGTTAGCAAAGAGGTTTCATTCTAGACAAACAACAATGGAATGTTTTTCCAACTTACCCATCATATGCATATTAGTAGTATACTGTTCAATGCTATATGAATGCTCACACTATTCATGATATATTCTAGGAATATAAATATGCATACATCTATTACAAGCAATATCATTTACTATTTTAGAGATTCAAATAACAACTCAAATACTTATCTTTTATGGTTTCCTCCCACTTATCCATATGTCTTTGAACATCTTATCCATCCTGGACCACTATGCATGCTCAAGTGTGCACTAGTGTCATACTCATGATCTCATACATAATCATACATTCATTAGTATAGTCTCAATACTATCAAAACATTATGATTCTAAATAATCTTAAGTATATATGGTCATGATCATTTCATACATAGGTATACTTACCTAAGATACTAATAAAGGAGGATTCTAACTTGATATAGGAAAACATACCTGGATTATCAAGCTTGGTTATGTCTTAACATACCCAAACAATATCTTCTTTGTTCTCTTCAATGATTTAGAGACCTTGTGCTAGAACTTGCATATCTCCTAGGTTAAGCATAGTAGAACAAATTCATACATACCTCGTAAGTAGAGATTCTATGTGATCAAATATTATGGATGAGTCTTTGTCTCCATGTCATCATGGTCATAGAACTCGATTTGTCTTTCTTGATGTACCTTTCATGTTAGCAGGAAACATTATCATCATACAACACCACAAGTGCATTAGTACAATCATAAGTGTCATAAACCTAATAAATGAATGTCTTCTACCACTCATATGCATTCAATCATAATTGTACTAACCACAATAACATGAAGACAAACATATTATGAACTTAATCAAGAATTAGATTTTAAAACATACCTGTGTCTTCTCAAGTCGTACATGTCGAGTAGTCTTCTCTATAAGGGTAAAACCCTAAACATCCAAGGTAGATCACTTGTAAACATCTTATGTATGTTCATGGTGCTCGAATGATAGGATATCAGTGCCATTTAAACCTTCTTCATCGCTTCCCTATGAGTCTCCCCACTTTGCTAGGGTTTACTTGAAAACCTAAATCTTCAATCTCCTTCCTCCCACAACAATTTTGATGGAGAATTAATATCTATAATGAATGGATTCCAAATCCATTATCAAAGCTTCCAATGTTGTATCAGGTGTCTCCAACATTGAATCAGGTCCTTCCAGACCTAAGAACTGAAAACCCTAAGTGAGAGCTTCTTCCTCTGCATCTTAGATTTCCTCTGTTTCTCCCTTTCAGATGGGCCATATTGTTTCTTGTGCAACTTTGAAATTGTTGATCTGTAAGGTCTAACACTTCAGCCTATGGTAGACTGACCTGTCATCTTTCCAACCTTACAAGTCTAAGCTTTAATGGATTCTCTGAAAGAGAGTTATGCCAAGTGTTGCCATGTGATCTGCTTATGGGATGAAATAGTATAGAGAACTTGTACCGAGTGCCATGTGTCACAGTTTCCACTTCGACTTCTGGAAATCGGACCTGTGAAACTATAGTCTGTTCCCTACTTGTCACTTTTTATGAAATTTCATTTGGATCTTCCTAGCCTGAGATATGACCTTTTTTCCTAGGTCACCTATTTAGGACTGCATTCTGGAAGAGGCAGAAACCCTAACTTGTACTGATCTTATCTCACAAAGTACAATGAACATGAGGTTGTCCTTTGGACAAAGGGTATAGGGGGTGTTGTCTATGACCTGTAGAAGTTTCATATCCTGAACCTTCTCCAAAATGGATTTATAGTGAAAGTTCCACGATGACTGGTTTTTGCTATACAAAACCCTAACTTTCAAATTGTCACAGGTGAAGCAAGTGTCGTAAGTGCCATACATTGCCTTTCTTCATGCTAGCTTTGATTCCATGTTAGAATTCAATATGCTAAATAGATAATATCAGTATTACATTCCATTTCACAACAATAGCATATATAGGATCACTGAAAGAACAACAAGCACAACATAAACACAAGAGACACAGATTTATCCTAGGAAACCCTCATGGGGTAGACAACCCAGCAAAGCTTCCTGAATATAGATTACTAGAAAATACAAAGATGTAATCCCCAAACCTGAGCTCCTTCTCCTCCATAGCAGATCTCTCTCTCACCTATGCGCCAATCACAAGTGAGTGAATGTGTGTTAAATGAGGAACACACCCCCTCTATTTATACACAACTCCGACTTGACTTTTACACTAACTAGGTCGGCCCCAACTTAACCACTTAACATAATATGACAAGGCTGAGCCCACTAGGGTGGTCTAATAACCCTTTAACCCACATGACTCATACATGGCCGACCCCCACTAGGGAAGTCTAATAACCCAAGTTACCACATTCTCCACGGAGGAATAAAACATCTCCTGATATACAATAGGGTCTCCACGGAGGAATGAAACATCTCTGGAATATTAAAGTACAAATATAATATTCTTAGAAGTTACAATATCTCAACAAAACTACCCTAGGCTAACCTAGCATTACTTGAAATCTCCAAACTAGCCTAGTTGAGCCTAACCTAACCTAATGATCCCTAGCTTAAGTCAAACAACCATAAACTAACCTAGCCTTCCTTGACCTAACCTACCTTAGGATATGATAACATATCCTACCTTAAACTAACTTACCCTACCGTAACATATTATATACTAACCTTACATAGTTTAATGTGCTATACTCTTACCTACCCTAACATAATATAGTCCCTCACATAAACTAGCTAATCATAACCTAAGTTAGCTCACTCTAGCCACAACGTAACCTAGCCTACCATAACACACCCTTACCTAGCCCAACATATCTTAGCATACCTTATCCTAGCCTAACCTAACCTATTCTACCCTATTATAACCTAGCATAACCTAACCTAACTCGCCCTAAGATAATATACCATAATCGACCCTAGTCTAACCTAATGTAGCCTTAAATTAAACTAAAATAACCTAACCTAGTGTATCACACCCTACTCAAACCTAGCTTAACACACCCACTCCATACCTAACCCATCCAACTCGATCCTACTCTATCCAAACTTAAAATAACCCAAACTTACCTTACATAACCTATCCTACCCTAACCTAGCCTATCCCACCTTACTTGAGCCTACCCTAACATTACTTGGCTAAACCTAACCTTAACTTGCATATCTTAACCTACCCTAACCTAACCTATCATACTCTAACCTAGTCTAACCCATGTTACTTAAGGTCACCCTAAACTAGCTTGGTGTAACCTATCATTTTTTATCATAACCTTATCATTCATAGCCTTACCTAGGTTCACCTAAACTTATCTTATATGGCCTAACATATCCTAACCTATCCTAACCTAACATAGTATACCATAGCCTAAATTAGTATATTCTACAATACAATAATCTTACCTACCCTATGAAAACCAAACCTAGCCTACTTTAAGCTACCCTAACCTAACCTAACCTAATCAACCTTACTCTATCCTAGATTACACTTAAACCAAACTAACTTATCCTAATGTACCCCATTGTACCTCAACCTAACTTAACCTTACATAACCCATCCTAATTCTACCCTAAATAACCTAACATAACCCACCCAACCTAAGCCTACCCTACCCTAACTTGGTCTAACCTAACTTTACCTAACATAACTTAGCACCTAATTTATTGTACCCTAACCTAGCCTATAGCAGCTTACCTTAGCCCATCCTAACCTAGCATTACCTAACATATCCTTACATTACATAACATAACTTATACTAACGTAACCTACCATACCCTAACCTATCCTAACCCACCCTACCCCAACCTACTATAGCCTAACTTTGTCTAGTCAAAAATTTCTTAACCTAATGTTACCTTACATGGCCTAACCTACCTTCAACTAAAATTTCCTTACATATGCTATTCCATCCTAACATAAACTAACATAGTTTAACCTAACATAAACTAGCCAACCCAAACATAACCTAACCCACCCTACTATGACCTAGTGTACCCTATACAACCATACCTTACCCTGCCTTAAACTATCCTATATAATCACAACCTAACCTAGTTGATGGTGCTTACCCTAACCTACCTTATCTATCCTATCATGGCTTACCCTATCCTACATTGTGTTACCTTAAACTATGATACCATAACCTGACATACTCTACCTTGACCTAACTTAGTCTACCATACCTTATATTACCTTGGACTACCTTATATTATCCTAACATAACCTTACATTTCCTTACCTCACTTAGCCTATCCTACCTCCTCACCTAAACTAGCCTAAACTATCTTAACATAACCTAATCTAAGGTACCATAATCCAACCTTACCTAGCCTATCATATCTTGGATTACCTTAATGTATCCTATTCGATCTTATCATAATGTATCCCAATGTAAGCTACCCTATAATAATTAACCCTAACCTTCTATAACCTAAGTTAATGTAGCCATAAACTATGATAACCTCACCTAATTTAGCTTTCCCTACCCCAACCTAAACTAACCACACAACTTGTGTCCACCCTAGCCTAGCCTAACTAACAAAACCTAACTTACACTATCATATCTTGGTTTAAGCTAACCTTACGTTACTAGGCTAGCTTACTATCTTAATCACCATAGGCAACCCTATCCTAATCCACCATACCTATGCTTACCTTAAACTAATTTAGTTTAGCCCAGCATTTCTTAACCTAGCCTTACCTTTTATATCCTAGTCTTTCTTCACCTAAGATTACCTTACATAACCTAGCCTAGTCTACCATAACCTAAGCTAATATAGCCCTAAACTAAACTAACCTAACATAGTGTAGACACATACCCTAACCTTGCCTAATCCACCCAAATCATGCCTATCATAACCTATAATAACCCATTATCTTGTGCCTACCTTAACCTAAATTGGGTTAACCTAACCTTACCTTGCATGGCCTAACCTTACATCACCTTATCTTACATTGCATAGCCTAGCATAATCTAGACCTAAACCAAACCAACCTAACCTATTGTAGTACACCCTATACCCCAACCTAATGTAACCCACCCAACCCATGCATACCCTAACCTATCCTAACTCAATCATCTAAATACTACACTATGTTATCCTAACACACACATCACAAGCCTAACCTAATGTAACTTGATCTATCCTAACATTTGCTTACACAACGCAACAAACCCTAATTCAAACTCCCTACCCTTAGCTAGACTAACCCATTGTGCTTAAGGCTAGTCTAACCTATCATTTTGTAACGTAATCTTACCTTAGATCACCTTTCATAACCTAGCCTAAACTACCCTTACCTAACCTTCCTACATTATCCTATCCAAACCCACCCTACTTAATCCTATCTTAACCTAGCATGGTATACATTAAAGTGTTTAAACCTAACCTTACCTTCAATTTCCTAACCTCACATCACCTTATCTTACATTGCATAACCTAACATAATCTAGAGTTAAACTAAACTAACCTAGCCTATTGTGGTGCACCCTGTACCCCAACCTAATGTAACCCAACAAACCCATGCATAACCTAACTTAAACTAACCCACCTATCTAAAGCCTACACTACGATATCCTAACACACCCATACTAATCCTACCCTACCCTAACTTTTTCTATCCTAACCTTTCCTTGCACAACCTAATAAACCCTAAACTAAACTCCCTACCCTAAGCTAGACTAACCCACTCTACCTAAGCCTAGTCTAGCCTCTCCTAGTTTGACCTAGCATTTTGTAATATAATCTTACCATACATAGCCTCGCCTTGCTTTGATTAAGCTTTACCTAGAATAACCTAAACTAACCTAACATAACTTACCCTAGCCTAGCCTAAAGTAACCTACCATAGCCTACTCTAACTTAAACTAACCCACCTTATCATAGCCTATCCTGACCTAGACTATCCTATCATATCCTAGTCTAACATGCCCCATATTAACCTAATATACCCTAACTTATCCTTTCCTACCTAGCATAACTTAACATAACCTTACCTACACTAAATGAAACTAACCTAACCTACCCTTACCTAGTGTAACCTAGACTACACTAACCCCAAGGTACCTTAACTTACCTTAACTTATAATAACGTAATATAGCCTTGTTTGGCCTATCCTATCCATTCATAACCTTAACATAAGCAATCTTAGCCTAACTTATCATATCATAAATTAGCCTACCCTAGCTTATCCTTGCAAATGCTAACTTATCCTAGCATACCGTAACTTATCCTAGCTTACCTAGCATACCCTAACTTAGCCTAGCTTACCTAGCATAACCTAACATAACATAACATAACCTACCCTACCCTATGTTAATGCAACCTACCTTACCTTAGACTACCACAACCAAACCTAACCTATCTTAATCCAACCTACTCTAATATAGCCTTACCTAACGTATCTTATCCTTGTCCATTCTAACCTAATCCTATCTATCCTAACATAACCTAACCCACTCCACCCTAAAATATCCTACCCTAACCTACCATAACTTACGATAACATACCTTGACTAGCTTACCATAGAACCATACCTAACCTACCCTATACTAACCTTTCTTTACCTAACCTAATCTACCTACCTGGCCTAACCTTACTTAACCTAGTATAACCGACTCTTACATAACCAAAACTACCTAGCATACCCATCGCCTACCTTAGCTTACCCTAAAATTGCTTATTATAATCTAGGATTTTCTATGCTATGCTAACCTTAACCTTAACATAACTAGCCTTAACCTAACACAACCTAAATTAGCATATCTTACCATATCCTAAACTAATTTACCCTAAATTAGCATAAAATACCCTAACTTATCTTAGTGTACCCTAACTTAGCCTAGCTTACCTAACATAACCTAATGTAACATGTCATACCCTATCTTACGCTAACCTAGCCTACTCTAACCCATGACTAACTTAACATAGCCTATCCTACCCTACATTAGCGTATCTTAACATAGCCTAGACTAGTTTAACACAACCTATTGTAAATTAACCCATCCTAATATATTCTACCCAAACCTACCTATGGTAACCTAACTTAGTCCAACCCAACCTAACCTATCCTAGCCTACACTAATCTAATTTAACAACTTATCTTAGACTAGACCATTATAGACTAACCCTATATATCCTAGCTTAAATTAACTTACCCTACCCCACCCTATCCTAACCTATACTATCATATCATATCCTAACCTACCTTACCCTGACTTCAACTAGCAAACCTTAACTTAGCTAAGCTTATGGAGCATAACCTATCCTAACCCAACTTAACTTAACCAAGGCTAACCTAGCCTAACCTAGCCTAACCTAGATTAACTTAACCAAGGCTAACCTATCGTAACCTAGCCTAAAATAGCCTAACCTAACATAGTCTATCCTAGCTTAACCTGACTTAAACTAACTAGCCTAACCTTGCTTAACCTAACCTATACTACCTAGCCTAACTTAGGTTAATGTACCCTAACACACCCCAACTTAACGTATCCTCGCGTACACTTACCATGGCCTACCTTAGCTTACCCTAACTTACCATAAGCTAGTCTATGATTGCCTAACCTATCCTATCCTTAACCTAGCCCACCCTATCCAAGCCTACCTCAACATATACTAATGTATAAGTAACTAGAATATCGCAACCTATCCCACTCTAAACCTAGATGACATTAACCTATTCCCATCTACCCTAATGTAGCCTAGCATACCTAACCTTACACAACCTACCTTAACTTAACTCGCCTATTATATCCCAACTCAACTTAGCTTACCATAACTAGTCTAACTTAAATTAACCTAACCTATCCTAACCTACATTAACCTAGCTTAGTGTGACCTAGCCTACCTTAAACCTATCCTACCTTAGCTTACACTGACTTAGCCTAATATTCCTTAAATTAGCTTAGAATATAGCCTAAACTAGACTAACCTACCCTACCCTAGATTAACCCAACCTAACCTACCTAGCATAACCTAACTTCACTTATACTTACCTACACTAACTCATCCTAACCTACCCTCACCTAAACTTGGTCTACCTTAGCATACACAAACTTATCATAGCATATCCTCTCACAACCAGACCTAACTTAGCCTATCCTACCTTACCTTACCCTAACTTAGCCTAACCTATGCATCCTAACATAGTTTAAATTATCTGTACACTAACTTATCCTACATTAGCTTACCCTAAACTAGCATAGGATTAACCCAATGTAACCTAGCCTAACCTAACATATCCTAGCCCACACCACCCTACTATGGCCTAGCCTATGATAGCCTAATCTAGCTTGACATACCCTATCGTGACCTATCCCATTATAGAGTAACCCTATATATCCTAGCTTAATCTAATCCACCCTATCTTACCCTATCCTAACCTACCCTATCCTATTGTATCATATCATATCCTCACCTAGACTACCCTACCCCACCCTACCATAAATTAGCATATAAAACTATAACTTACATAGGTTACCTAGCTTAACCATGCCTAATCTAGCTTATCCTAACCTATCCTATCCTATCTTTACCTAACCTTGGCTACCAACCCTATCTTAGCTTAACCCACCTTACCTAACCTAACTTAACCTAAGCTATCAATAGTAACCATAGTCTACATTAGCTTACACTAAATTAGTGCAGCTTAATATAACCTTACCTAATTTATCCTATTATTAACCTAACCCACCCTATCCTACTCTAACCCTATCATAGTGTACAATATCCTAGCCTAGCTTGACTTAGCCTAACTTAGCTTAACCTAACCTATCCTAACTTAGATTAACCTAACTAGCCTAGCTTCATCTAAATTAACCTACCCTAGCCTATCCTAACTTAACCTCCCCTAACCTACCCTTTACTATACTAACCTAGCCACCGTAGATGTATCCTACCCTACCATAACCTTAGGGTATCCTTAGGCTAGCATATACTACCCTACTTTACCCTAACCTAACCTTAAGCCTAAATCCATAAGTTTGAATTTTATGTCTAATTCATTAAAACTAACCTTAAGATTGATTCCCAACCTTAATTCTAAACTTAATACTTTAACCTAAATCTCAATCCTCACATAATAAATACCTATCTAAAGTAAAAAAAATCTCTCTTTATATAATTATAAAAGAAATTAATTAAAAAAAAAAAAAATACATATACATTTTATAATTTAAAATAAAAATTACAAAAATTTAATATAAAATACAATCCTTATAAGTAAGGGAAAACTAACAAAGAAAATATTCAACATAAAAATAACTAACATAAACCACAAGGGGAAAAAAAAAATGAACAAACCAAGAAAATAATCAACACACAAATAACTAACATAAACAAACAAACTAAACATATAAGAAAGAAAGAAGAAAAAAAGGCATATACATTTTGTGAAGTTACAAAAGTTTAATATAAAATACAAACAAGTTACATTATTTTCATTAAACATAGTTTAAAAATACATTTTAAATAGAAATAGTTTAACATAATCAAACATACAAATAAGTTAACTTATTTTCATTATAAAAAAAAGTGACTTAATTTCATTAAACAAATTTATTTTCATTATAAGAAAAAGTGAAAGACTTTTTTGTCTTCGCGAATCTTGAATCAGAAAATACAATATTTAAATGCAATATGCTGATATCATAGAGAGGTGGGTTACTAATGCAATATGCCGATATCATAGAGACCATAAAGATGAACGGTATTTATGGCTGAGATTGGTTAAACTAACGGGAGATAAATGTGAGATAACTGAGATAAAGACAATTTACTCATTTACATAACTGACACAAATATTTCTCAATGTGATTTAAAATTTTAAATGAGGTAAGGAAATAATATATCTTTATGGGTAATTTTAGAATGAGGAGTAATATAATCAACCAGAGTGCAGATTTCATGCCATATAGTGGACCTCCATGGCCGCTATCATACAAACATGAGCAATTTTAGAATGAGTCCAAATATGGTGATATTTGTAGAGTTTTGATAATATTTTATTCACTGTTACAAACATCCTTTGGACTATGTACAAGGCTCAACTATATGGCATGTTTACGTGGGCCGTGAGATAATAAGAAGACCAATTTCTGTTGTAAATAGCACTGATCGAAAAGATTATTCACTTTTCGGTAATAATCAGAATTATTTTTACCACAGAACTGTTTTCAAAGATTATAAACTTTCAAATAGAATTCGAAAACCTAAAATTCTATTGAAACTATATAATGGTAATGATGGAGATCTTCCACGAACTCGATAATCCATGCCCTAAAAACTAAAATCCCTAATTCTGTCTAATTCTAATTTAGAGATAATAAAAACTAAAACCGCTAATTCTTAATAAGATACAAAGGTTAAAAAAAGTTTCATAACTACATTTTGATTTTTAAAATTTCTTATTTAAATGTAACAAATGAGCTAAAAGAACAAGCGAGGATCAGTATTTTAAACTAATGATCAGTATTTTAAATACGAAGGCGCGCTAAACTAATGGGGAACTAAATTCCCTGGTGGGCGCTGGCTAAACTAAGGAAGGAAGTAATACCTGATTTTTTTAACTAATAAGAAAATACAAGTGGGTCTAAAAAAAGGGGTCATTATATTACTAAAGAGATGGATTAAACAGAGCCAGGCCATTAAATTACTACTAAATAGACATTAAGTTATTGAGAAACCAATGAAAATACTAAATAGACATTAAGTTATTGAGAAACCAATGAAAAATTAGGTAACTAAACAAAGATAATATAGAGATTTTAATTAAGCAAACACGATTGAAAGAAAGGCACAAGAAGCCAGAGCCATACATACCTGTCTCAAAGGGCTCAATTTACTTGAAGAAGGGTTTCGAAGGCTTGTTTTCCAACCCAAATGCAAATGCGAAGGCTGGTCTTCCAACAAAACAGAGCCGAACCAAAAAAACTAACAAGTCGGCTGCCTTTCCTTCGACGTTGAAAGACGTTGATCGACGTTGAGTAGTTTGGCTGCCTTTCCTTCGAAGTTGTTTGTTCCAGCGGATGCTTCATCAGATTCCTCAAATTCAGTTCATCCTCCTCCTCTATCACACTCAAACAAAACAAGACTCAGACTCAAACCACATCCAGACTTAGACATCCAGAATCGTTCTCAAACCACATCTCTAGCCGTTAGTTCCTGCTTTTTTTCTCCTCTCTCTGGAACCCTAGCTAGGTTAGATGAGACAAAATTCCTTCGCTGTTTTGATTTCAAATTTTATTTTCTCAAATTCTTTAGCTGTTTTGATTTCAAATTTTATTTTCTCAACGGTCCACTTTCTGACAGCTTTTGAGGGACATCCTGTTACAAGCTCCCATCCTTTTATTTTATCATAATTTTTTACTTTATTTTGGTGTTTTTTTCTAAGTAAGGATATGACGCGGCAGCTTTTCCTTCTCGAACATTGTCCAAAATTTCGGCTGTTCAATGCTTCCTTCACATGATCCGTCACATTACGTTAACCGCATCTATATTTAGCATTAGAGTTTGGCTTACATTTTGCCGTGAACTACTCTAATTAGCCTCAAGAGTTTGTTTTACATTTTACTAGTGTGTAATATAGGGTGTTTTCTTCTTTATAATGGAGTTTTAAAATTGTGATTTTTTTTTAAATGGAGGATGGTATATTAGTTATACCTTTTCATTTTTATTGATGAAGCACATTGTTTTATTTTAATTAGATTTATTTTAGTTTTTATCCATACATTTTTCCTTTTGACCATTTTTGTTATACTTTCATTTGTTTAAAATATTGTAATTATTGTAAAATATTATAATTATTGTCGATGTTTAATGTTTTCTTAATAATAAAATCAAGATTTATGAGTTCTTTAATATAGTAGTTATCAAAATTTCATGTAACAAGTGTGTAATATTAGAAGTAATGATTTATAGGTTATGTTTAAGTTATTTATAAAAAAAAAAATATGCCCATATCTATGAAGTTATCCGTGTATTATTTGATAAGTAAAAAAACCGTACATTTTTTTTTATGAAAAATACTACTACAGAATTGTTTGGATATCCACATCATTTTTTTGAGGATCTTGCATGCAATTAGGGTTTGCATGCACTTTGCATGCAAATTCTAGGGTTTGCATGCATTCCAGTCACGAGGTTGATGCCTCCAGCACCTTAGCCACCTTATTCTAGCACCCGGGAGCCACTTACTTCAGAGTTTTAGCCCTCCTAGTCATGAAGGCGCCCACTTCTCACCTACTCCCAGAGAAGGGTGCACTTCTTCACCTACTCCCAGAGAAGGGTGCACTTCTTCAGTTACACTCAGTTAGCTCCGATTCTCCCTGATTTGAGGCTAGTTTCACTCCCGACTGACTGTTTCACTTCCGTTGGACCTCCAGATTGACTAGATGACTTTTTTTGACTTCAGTTAGCCTCCCATGCACCCTCCACTGAGCCCACTTCCCTATATCAGTGCTACACACTTCAGTTACACATGTTACACTCAGTTAGACTCAGATTGACACCTGGATGACTTGTTCTTGTGCATTGATGACCACTACTGACCTCCTTAGGCAATTCAAATTGCTCAGTCATTGTTACTGTATTCGATTGTAATCATTCACCCTTACTGGGATATTGAGCACTGCTGCATGTTTTGCAGAGTTTTACACCATATTTTCTATGTTCATCTGTTGTGATTGATTTACTTGTTCATTAGATTTGTTGTGACTAATTTTACATGGTATCAGAGCCATTGCAGGGACAAGATCTCTTTTCTACATGTGTTTCTACAAGAATATTTGAGTGAATTGCTCAAAAATTGCAAAAAGTTTTGTCATGAAAGATCTCAAGGGCATTCGCTCCTGTGCATGCAAAGCTTGAAAATACTTCCAATACCACTCCAGAATCTTGAGTTTCCACATAATTCCTGGATCTGATACATTAGACCCATTCAACATTGTTTGATCTCCAATCCCAGGTGTGATGCAACTCTAAAAGGGTGGATTGTTCGACCTCATTGTTCTTGGTTTTATTGTGATTTGCAGGTTATTTTCTCCATCAATTGCATTCGCTACTCTGCCCTTGCAAACTTCTCTACATCAGTGTGCACTCGCTCCTAGCAATGGAATACTCTTCTTCAAAGCCTATCCTCACCCCATTCAATTATTTTGATTGGAAAGATGATATGGAGATCATATTACGTTCAAAAGGTTACTACCGAGTCAGTCTTGGTCTTGAATTGGAGCCAAACAACTTGTCAGATAGAACCAAACACTACAACAAGCTTGATGAAGCTTATGGTCTTCTTTGTCTCTCCATCTCCAAAGATATTCACTTCTATCTCAGCGGATTGAAGACTCCAAAAGCTATATGGGAGCAACTTGAAACACTATTTGGAAAGCAGGACGAGCTTAGGGATTTTCAATTAGAGAATGAATTGATTGCCCTTAGTCCTAAGAATTTCGAGACCATTAATGAATTCTTCACAAAATTCAAGAACTTGAACTTGCAGTTGAAGAACAGTGGAGTTATCAAAGAGGATAAACAATTGATCCTCTCCATTCTTAGCAAGCTTGGTAAACATTATTTGGTATTTGTCTCTACTTTCAATTCCAGTCGGCTAACTACCCCGAATTGGAAGATGCCTACCTTGAATGCCTTCATTGAGTCCGTCACAAAAGAGCATGACAAGTTGATTCAAATGGGGTCCATAAGCTCCAAAGATTCATCCCTATATGTTCAAGGATCCAAGATCTTGAATGGTAAAGGAAAGCAAAAGAAGGAGAAGCCCAAATTCAAGCCTCACAAGCAAAGAGAGAAAGGCAAACAGATGGATGCACCATCCAGTTCAAAGTGCAAGCAAAAGGGCAAAGAAGGTAACCAAAAATCTAAATGTACTTATTGCAACCGTGGCTTTCATCCCGAAAGTTCATGTATGAAGAAGACTATAGATCAAATGGCCCTCCTTTTGGAAAAGAACAACATAACTCTTCCTGACGGTGCAAGGAAGAAGGATAGGAATGATGATCATGAAAGAGGACAAGCACTCATGGCAACTGTTTCGAAGCCCACTACTCTCTTGATAGATTCAGGTACATCGAATCATATGGCTGCAAATATTGAATGGCTGAAAATATTGATTCTTTTTCCTCATTCGATCCAAACATCTCCATCCCCATCCATTTGGGAGATGACTCAAAAATTTCTTCAAAGGGAAAAGGTACGATTCATGTAGATCATGGAAGCTTTCAGAATGTTCTCTATGTGCCTTCCGTGGCTTCAAATCTTCTTTTTGTGTATCAAATGACACACATTGGTGAACCAAAGCAAGTTACATTAAACCCTAATACATTAGAAATTTTTGATATCAAAAGTGGAAGACTTGTTGCAGTCGGAAAGGCAAACTACACTGCAAAATGCTATGAGTTTTCACACTTTATTCTGCTTGCAAGGCCCACTACTCTTTGCACACATGGTAATGAGGTTAGTAGGCTTTGGCATGAAAGATTTGGACATCTTAGTTATAAGTATTTGCTGCTGCTATCAAACAAATCCATGGTAGATGGTATTCCACAACTCCGTTTCTCAAAGGGAATATGCACTGGTTGCATTATTGGGAAGCACCCCGAGCACAGATTCGACCGCGGCAAAGCTAGCAGAGATTCTACAGTTTTGGGGTTGATACATTCTGATATCAGTGGTCCGCTGCCCCATACATCATTAAATGGTTCAAGGTATTTTTTGACATTTATTGATGATTTTTCCCGCTTTACATGGGTATTCTTTCTCAAAAACAAGTCAGAAGTGCTTGGAAAATTCAAGGATTTTAAGGCTTCTGTTGAGACTGCCACTGAGAGCAAGATCAAAGCTCTTAGATATGATAATGGTGGAGAATATATCAAGGCCGATTTGCTGCAACTTTGTGACCAAAGCAGAATTCAGATCCAACATACAGTTCCCTACACACCCCAGCAGAACGGTGTAGCGGAAGGGAAAAATCGGTCACTGAAAGAGATGGCTACATGCATGATTGAATCAAAAGTTTTGGCTGCAAATATTTGGGCTGAAGAAATCGATGTTGCTGCATACATATAGAACCGTGTTCCACATTCATCCGTGAAAGGTATGACTCCTTTCGAAGCATTCTTTGGTCACAAACCGGATGTGTCAAATTTGAGAGTTTTTGGCTCTACTGCATGGGCTAGAAATCCTTCCAAGAAGAGATGAGCTTTGGATCCACAAAGTAATGAGTGCATACTGATAGGATATGGGGAAGAATCAAAATCATATAAACTCATGGATATTAGATCTAAAAAGATATTCATAGAGTGTAGTGTGCAATTTGAAGAACCGCTTCAAGAATTGCAACTAGTCGAGGAAGAGACTGCCGATTCACCGTCTTCACCAGAAGAAGATCTGTGCAGCGATAATGAAGGTATGAGTTCTGATATTTCTGATATTTTAGTAGCACATGATGATCATGACATATCAGGTTCGGAATCCGACCATTATGATCCTCCTCATTTACCAAAGTGGGCCCAAAACACTCTTCAATCTGCTGGTTCGAACCTTGGAAATCCTACTGATCCGAGACGAACAAGAGCAGACTTTCAAAGAGCAGGTATGGCTCTTTATATTGCTAATACATTACTTCCTGAGAATTGTTATTTGATGGCTGTTTCAGATCCCACATCATACTATTCTTCCCACCGAGATCCGAGATGGCAAAGTGCCATGGATGAAGAGTACAGTTCTCTTCAAAAGAACAACACATGGGAGCTAGTTTCTCTTCCACCTGAAAGAAAATTAGTGAAGTGAAAATGCGTCTACCGCATGAAAGTTGTTGCTGATGGCTCTATCAACAAATACAAAGCAAGGTTGGTGGCAAAAGGTTTCTCCCAAGTCCAAGGAGTGGACTACACTGAGACCTTTGCACCGGTTGCAAAGATGGATTCCATCTGCCTTGTTTTGGCTATTTCCGCATCCAAGCACTGGGAAGTGCACCACATGGATGTGAAGAGTGCATTTCTACATGGAGACCTTGCTGAAGAGGTATATATGCAGCAGCCAGAGGGCTACACATCAGATCCATCATTAGTTTGCAGATTGAAGAAATCTTTGTATGGGTTAAAACAGGCCCCAAGAGCTTGGTACGCAAAGATGAACTCCTTCCTTCTTTCTCAGAATTTCCAAAGACGCAAATCTGATCCGAATGTGTATCTTCAGCGAGTTAAAGGTAATTTATTGGTTATTGTACTTTATGTTGATGATCTTCTCATTACTGGTAGCACTCTTACTTCAATAAACAAGCTAAAAACTGCCTTAAATCTAGCTTTTGACATGAGAGATTTGGGCTTGCTGAGTCACTTTTTGGGCTTGGAGATAGCTCAAAATTTTGATGGGATCACTATATCTCAGCAAAAATATGCTTCCAACCTGTTATTGAAGTTTAATATGGCTGAATGTAAGGCATCCCCATTCCCATTCATCTCAGGAATCAGTCTTGAGGAGGGAGATTCTACACCGCTTGTAGATTGGAGTATGTATCGACAGTTGATTGGTTCGCTACTTTATTTGACACACTCAAGGCCTGATATTTCATGTGCAGTGAGTGTCGTGTCAAGGTATATGCAGCAGCCACATGATCTTCATTGACGAGCAGCCAAGCGGATCATGCAGTATGTGCAAGGTACGAGATAGTTTGGCATACATTATGCTGTAGATTCTGAGCTTGATTTCATTGGTTTTACTGATTCAGATTGGGTAGGTGATAGAATTGATCGGAAGTCCACTTCCGATTATGTTTTCATGATTGGTCATGGTGCTATTTTCTGGTCCAACAAAAATCCGACAGCCATTGCACTTTCTTCAGCAGAGGCAGAGTATCGAGGGGCAGTCAATGTCTGCATTCAGGCAGTTTGGTTGCAGGGTATTCTTTCCGAGTTTGGTTTTGGTGGCACTACTTCGACTTTCCTATTTTGTGATAATAAAAGTGCTATCAAGATCTCCACAGATCCAGTTCAGTGGCAGAGGACCAAACACATTGAGATTCATATGCATTACATTCGACAGTTGGTGCATGATCGCACCATCATTCTGCAATATTGCCCTACTGATGAGCAAATTGCAAACATCTTCACCAAGAGCTTCACTGAGAAGAAGTTCTCTTACCTCCATTCACTGTTGGGGGTGAGTTCCATCATGGTTGAGACAGATTGATCCATTATTATGCTTTAGCTTGAGGGGGGGCTTTCTTCCCACTGGGCTTTCCCTCTTTCCTCACTTAGTTTATTTTCAACATTTTTTGGATTATTGTATTGGGGTGACCTTTGGTCTTAGTTACCAGGGCCCCACATTATTTTCTTTTGCACATCATAGTCTAGCTTGAGGGGGGGTGTTCGGATATCCACATCATCTTTTTCAGGATCTTGCATGCAAATTCTAGGGTTTGCATGCATCCGAGTCACCAGGTTGATGGCTCCAGCACCTTAGCCACCTTATTCTAGCACCCGGGAGCCACTTACTTCAGAGTTTTATCCCTCCTAGTCAGGAAGGCACCCACTTCTCACCTACTACCAGAGAAGGGTGCACTTCTTCACCTACCACTACAGTTCCACTTCAGTTACACTCAGTTAGCTCCGATTCTCCCTAATTTGAGGCTAGTTTCACTCCCGACTGACTGTTTCACTTCCGTTGGACCTCTAGATTGACTAGATGACTTGTTCTAACTTCAGTTAGCCTCCCATGCACCCTCCACTGAGCCCACTTCCCTATATCAGTGCTACACACTTTAGTTACACATGTTACACTCAGTTAGACTCAGATTGACACCTGGATGACTGGTTCTTGTGCATTGATGACCACTACTGATTGATGATGAGGACTCCTAGTTGGAGTCAAGCTACTCCATTCAGTGATTCGAATGACCTCCTTAGGCAATTCGAATTGCTCAATCATTGTTACTGTATTCTATTGTAATCATTCACCCTTACTGGGATATTGAGCACTGCTGCATGTTTTGCACAGTTTTACACCATATTTTCTATGTTCATCTGTTGTGATTGATTTACTTGTTCATTAGATCTGCTGTGACTAATTTTACATTTATTTTAATTAGATTTATTTTAGTTTTTATCCATACATTTTTCCTTTTGACCATTTTTGTTATACTTTCATTTGTTTAAAATATTATAATTATTGTCAATGTTTAATGTTTTCTTAATGATAAAATCAAGATTTATGAGTTCTTTAATATAGTAGTTGTCAAAATTTCATGTAACAAGTGTGTAATATTAGAAGTAATGATTTATAGGTTATGTTTAAGTTATTTAAAAAGAAAAATATGCCCATATCCATGAAGTTATCCGTGTATTATTTGATAAGTAAAAAAACCGTACATTTTTTATTATGAAAAACACTACTACAGAATTAGGAAATGCCTATTACGGGTTCAACTTATTAAAAATGTTGTTTATTTGATAAGTCAAGAAACCATACATTTTTTTAATGAAAAACACTACTACAAATTAGGAAATGCCTATTATGGGTTCAACTTATTAGAAATGTTGTTTATGGTTTAGGTAAGTCAAGAAACCATACATTTTTTAATGAAAAACACCACTAGAGAATTAGGAAATGTGTGTTATGGGTTTAACTTATTAAAAAACTTACAGAATTAGGAAATGCTTGTTATGGGTTCATCTTATTAAAAAAGTTGTTTATGGTTTAGGTAAGTCAAGAAATCATACTTTTTTAATGAAAAACACCACTACGGAATTAGGAAATGTGCGTTATGGGTTCAACTTATTAAAAAAGTTGTTTAAGGTTTAGGTGACTTTGGCTTTGGTTTAGATGATGTCCATTCATTGAATCTAGAACTAATATTGTGAAATCCATATGGAATCATTATAGATTGGTTTGGCCATTAGATTTTTTTTCCTTTTCCTTTGAAATTGGTTGGGCATGTGCAATCTTTATAATCTTTTAGCTTTGAAGGGAGTTTAATCTCGTGATAGCTTAATTCATGACTATACAAAAGAAAAATATCAAGTTTGTTTTAGAAAGATTGGTCTCTATGTGTTCACATGGTTGGGAAATATCTTGGCCTCGAGTAGAAGAATTTAACTTGTTATTGGAAATATTAATGCACTATGAGGATATTCAATGCTAAAATTCATGATGTAGATGCATTCGTTGTCATTAACATGAAGATAAAATGCTTAAAAACTTTAATATTAAAGATCCACCAAATTTTGTTGATTTTCAGCTTGATATCTCACCCCCTCGGCGAACAATCTCACCCTGTGTTTTTTTTCCAAATTGATTTATACAAGCTTTATTTGGAGGTAATGGCCATGATTTTGATGATAATAAATATCTCATAAAAATCATAAAATTGTTGTATTGAATGGAAAGAATTGGAATTTATGAAACCTAACTAGTTTTTCCAATATGTGTTTGTGTTGTGCTTTCAGTGATACTATTGGAAGAAGGGACCTCTGTAATTCTTATTTCAAAACTACATGATTTGGAGCAAGGATATGCCTTCTCAAGGTTTGTTTGGGAAGTTTAAATGAGGGACACATCACTTTCAAGCTAAAGCTAGTGACACCTTTAGTTGATCATTGTTTCTAGTGATTTTCGTAAAATTTAATTTTTTGGAGCAAGGTAATGGAGGTGGGAACATGGCATTGGGGGCATGTAAGCATCGCTTCTTCAATGTTACAATGTTTTTATCCTAAAATTATGGTTTTGTATATTTGGATTTCGGTGGATCTTCCATATCTTACCCTTTGTATATATTTCATATACATTCATTAATATACAAAGAATGTTATCGGTAATATTGTGTCTAGTAGAACCCTACCCAAGTAAGGGAACAACGAAATTTGCTAGGATGTGTAGATATTTATCTTAAACAAGTCTTACTATGGAGGATATTTAACTCAAATTCAAAATATTTCCACTATCTAGATATACGAAAGTTAGATTTCAAAAATTTTCTATTCATCTACATAATGTCATGAATATAGTCATAAATGGGCATCATGCAATATTAAACCTAAACATATTTATGTCTAAAAGAAAACAAATATTTGTAAAAAAAATATAAGTTAAAAACTAAGTAGATTCCTTTTTTTTAATCCACATATTTAAAGAAGAAACTAAAGTTGAATCTAAACATCATAAAGTAGTCAAGAAAATAAACAAAGTGAGAGATGAACTTGAAAAGTCATTAAAGTAAAGAAGTCTAAGGATAAGTTCAAAGAATTTATCATTTTCTATTATCCAAACAAAGTTCTAGAGGGTAAATAAAATTTTCTTATAGGATTAAAGCATGTGTGAAACCCGTAGGAAGAGGCCATGCATATTTATTAAGTTTTAACTTCAGAAAATGGAAAAACGGAGAAGAATAAAGTTCAAATTATAATTTCTTGAGGATATTTAGAATTTTTTTCAACATAAATTCAACAAAAATGTTTGAAATGTTTCGCTCATACCTAAAGTGGAATAAAATTGGGTTAGGAACTTATTGTAGGTTAATCATTCAACTTAGAAGCACTCCAGCATGGGTTGGTGTAAATGGTCATAAGTGGCCACTATAATGAGAGGTTCAAGTAATAAAAAGGTTCGATTTAAAATAGTTCCTATTTGTATCAAATGTGATTTGAAACTTTTCAATTAATTGTTTTAAATACACGATTATACTCAAATAATGTTTTGAACACTTGCATGAAATCTAAAATAATGTATTGATCGTTATCGTGACATATAAAATAATGTCTTCACACAAGAGGCCTAATTCTTATTAGAACATGGCTAAAATAAAGGGTCATTACACTCTTCCAAAAGCTTCTTCAAAATAGTTTTTCATGAACAAAATGTTTTGGTAGATTGGTATATTCCCCCCATTCCATACATTCCTAAACAACATATTACAAAATTTTAAGACCTTTGGAAAGCTCAAAATGGGTGACAATGAGGGTTTCTTGTGAGATTAAGAACACTTAACTCACTCCTAATGAATGATAAATCAAATGAAAAAGGATAGAAACACAATAAGAAATAATATAGCTTCATATCATGGAAGGAATTTTGATCATAATAACTAATATGGTAGGGAAATAAGCCTTAATTTAGTCACCATAAATATATGGCTTAGGGGATAAACCTTTCTTTGACATAAATTTCTCCATTTGTCAAAAAATTAGACATCTTGAAATGTCAAGATTCAATAACCAAAATTTGACAAACCACTAAGGATTAAGAAACAAATTAATATATGTACCAATAGGCCTATCCAAGTAGGACATTTGATAGAATAATAAAAAAAATAAAACTCTAATTCTTGGCCATTTGAAACAAAATGCTCCAAGGAGGATAATTTGAGGTGATTATTTAGAGATTCTACAATTGACATTGTAACTTCAAATTCTATTTTAAAGTCATCTATTGATTAAAAAAATATGTTTAGAGAACATTAAGTCCTGATGCGATAAAAAACCATGAAGATCTCATTTGTAGCCACTATATATTTATTTATTTAGTTTCCTCATGGGCAATCAATGTGTGTAGACCTTCCTTTCTATATCATCCATCGGGAAAAAAATGTGATTTAGTTTTTGGAGGAATTTTTGGGCTATGGGTTTATGAATAGAAAAACGCGTGTACAATTAGGAATATTCTATCGTTTACTAAAATGTACATACTTTCTATGTCGTGTCGTTAAAAAGATAGTTTTTCTTTGAAGCATGTTGGTTTTATGAATTTTGAGGCATTCCAAAGATCATTACAAAGAATCTTAGGATTTCCATATAAGGGATATTGAATGTTGGTTTATAAAGAAAAATATACATTTTGATGCTTTCTACATCAATAATAGGCTAGTTTCTACACCAAAGACAAATATATTTCAAGAAAAAAAAAGCAAGTAGCGAGTAGTGACCTTTCTCATTACTAACAGGAAAAAAGTATAGCATGGAGACTCCACTTTCTTGTCTACTCTATATTCTCTTTACTATAAGATAATTCAAAATAGTATTGAAATGTAAGTCTATATCTAATCCTCTCAACCACTAGAATATAATGGCATGACACAATATTTTGTTCATATTGGGTCATTTCCCTTGTGATTTGTAAGAGGCAATTGGGAGGTGAAATCAAATTTACCATATGTGAGCATTTGAATGTAATTGTAATAGATTTATTAGTGAAGGTATAAAGACCACTAGACAAATAATATTGGAATATTTTAAAAAGTATTGGGGAATTGATTTAAACACTAACAAAATATGACTATGGAAAAGGGGTTCAAATATGACTGGGGATGTGCTCCTTGTTCACCTCCCAACCCTAATATCTTGTGTAACCTCGTGAAATGTTTCACCACATCTAATATTTTTGTGAAACTCCTTGAAACATAAAATGATATTTTACTAGTATGGGGAGGGAGCACTTCATAAAATAAAGGGCATGTGGATGCCACCTCCCAAACAAGTTGAAAGTCCAATAATACCTGCCAAAAAGGGGAGCATATGGATTCCCCCCATGATTTTTTTTAAACATTTTTTTTAAATAAAAAAATTAAATTAAATTAATTTTCTTAACCTAACATAATGCCTCCACATATAATTTTCCAAGTTCTTCTTGTGTAAGGCCTTAGCCTCATCTCCCTCTGGAACTGGAACCTCTTCACTTATGTAGGTGTCCAATTCATTCTCTTCTAGGATTAACCCAATCATATACTTCCATGCTCGGAATTTATCAGCTCCTTCAATCTTATCCTCAATCTTGGTGTGGTGAGACATCTTAATGAGAAACTCAAATGGAAATAAAATATTTAGGTCTTACCACTTGATTTGTTGAAACTAGATCTCGAGCTGGATTAGGGTTTGTTAGAGAAACCCTAAAAATTCAAACTTCTGATTGGATGGAAATATGTGCCTTGCTGAGCTGATCAAGCCGGTATACTTCAATTTTGAAATCTCCAAAATTTGACCCCTCAAAATTGACTTTGAAACTTTTGGATCTAGAGTTTCTGGTTTTCTGGTTTTCTCGTCAAAATCCCGAACTAGGGTTTGATAGAGTTCGGGGTTCTTCCCAACCAAAAAATTTGATCTTGGTCTCTAAAATTTGATTTTTCTGAGGAGCATCCAGCCATGGTCTTAGATTCCAAAAATTGCAACTTTCTTTGAAACCCTAATTTCCCGCAGCAGTGACAGGCCAAAAACTGAAAATGCTCAGAATTGAATTATGTCTTGACAGAAAGATGTGCCCTTGATAGGAGAGTCAATCTAGCCTCCTACCTTTGATGAATTGTGGAGAGAAACCCAAAAATTAAGAATCCCTAGCTTCTGCAGCTGCACAGTGTCTTCTTCTTAGTACCGCTCTGATACCATGTTAATTTTTCGATAATTTCATTCAATATTATCTAGGATCACTAAGAGAATAACAAGCACAACATAAAAATCACAAGAGACAATGGACACAAAGCATTTCACTAGGGAAAACCAAGAAGGTGAAAAACCCCGCAACTTCCTCAGAGTTAGAATGAACGCCAATACAAAGATCACAAAGATCAAACCCCAAAAGATAGATGTCTTCAGCAGCTACTCCTCCTCCACTTGTGCGCACTCCTCTCTCTCAACTATGTGAGTTGGATGAGTGAGTGAATGAGTAAAATGAGAGAGACACATTCTCTATTTATACATCAACTTAACCTTCCTTTAACCCTAACTAGGTTGACTTCCTAAGGAAGCCTAATAACCCATCCACATGACTCATACAGGTCCGACCCCACCAAGGTGGTCTAATAACCCATCAAATATAAGTTACGACACTTACAATGTAACTTGTGACACTTGCAAATACAAATGGCGACACTTCCAAACGAAGGAATAATATCTCTGTTGGGGATACAATAAAGTACAAATGTAATGCATACAATATACAAGTGAATATCTTCTGAAGTTACAAATACATCAACACTTAAGAAAAATGTTTTTGGGTGGCCTTTTGTATTTCATACAGTTGATGACCAACTAAGAATCCCCATATACCTGTAATTTATGAATATCCATAGAAAGATCCAACTGTAGTGTACATCTCAAGGATAAGAGTTATACTCTATTATTTGAACTTGATCCAAATGATGCTGCAAATTTGGTCTATTAATGGTCTGAGGTGAAAATAATACCTCTCGCTCCTCCCATCGTTGGCTCCCACTGTGAAGCACCATTGAAAAAGAACCATGGGTAGGGTCTTTCCACTTTCTCAACTATAATAACACGGGTCGGTTTTTGTGCTTTCACCTGGGGCAAGGTATCCAAAATTGCCATATTCTTTAGAGCATAAACAAGTGGAGGAATGATGCAGTCTTCAAAGACTAACTTGTTTTGTGCAAGCCATGTATTCCAAATGATGAAGACTAGAAGAGAGAGGTATTTAGTGGATAAAGGGTCATTTAACCATGATTTGAGAATCCCTTAATCTAATGTATAATCAACCAAATCATACTTATATAAGAGAAATAATAAATAGGTTATTGATGGATTCATCAACAACTCAACAAAGGGAACATATCCCAGGGCCTTCATAAATATGTCGGTGCAGATAATCCCAGACAGTTACTATGTTTGAGAGGGAAATCCAAGTGAATAATTTGGTATTTAATGCACAATTGAATTCCCATAACACAAAGTGCCACCAAGTAGATTTAGGACAATACATTTCCTCGCATAACACTTGTTATCCCAACTTCAGCATATAACATCCATCAGTAGGATTTCTACACCAAATGATTTTGTCTTCATGGTTGGTAACTTAGATATGACTACTCTGCATGGAAGATATGTGGTTTTGTCAATAATTGAATCGTCCTGAGAGAAATGGAAAGCATCTTCTATGAGCCAAGCTTGAATAAACTGAGTGGAGTGTTGGACATCTGAGATCTAAGCTAGCATATAGTATCCCTGGTTCTATAGGGTATCAATCATATGATTTGGAAGATCATGAAAAGAGTTTCCTATCCAGGGTTCAATTCCAAGCCTAACATGTATACCATCCCCAATACTCCATTGAAGCCAATATGTCACCAAATCAAAAGAATCTTGGGAAGCTTTCCACATTGTGGAGATGTTCCGATATGATTTATGTTTGCCTCTAAGCCAGTATTCTATGGAACGTGGGTGAATGTATTTGTAATATATCACCTTAGTCCATAGATTATTTGTATCAAGGAGCCACCAGATGGATTTTGCTGAGAGGGATCTCGAAAAGAGAATAGGATGTTTCAATCCCCATCCCCCCCAAAAATTTGGAAGAGTGAGCCCATCCCATGTGATCCTATGGAAAGTGGAAGGGTCCTTGTTTCCTTTCAACATAATATTGATGCAGATATTTCTAATGCGAGTAAGGATCCCATTTGGAACATGTTCCAGAGTCATACAATAGACCAATATGGCTTCAAGGATGGATTTCAGGAGTATTTATCTCCCACTCTTTGATAGCCAAATATTGCACCATTGATGGACCTTCTTTTCGACCCTACAAAATAACCAAGAAAAATATTTAAACCCATATTCATTTGGCTTGATAGAGAATCCCAGATAGTTGATACCCTAATCAATGTTAATCTCATGTTAGGAGAGTTGTGTTCTAATCTAGTTCTTTTGTGCTTCGTTGAGATTCAGGAAAGAAAAGAACGATGTTAGATTATTCACAGTCATACCTGTAGCTTTAGTGAAAAGCTCCAGTACCTTAATAAACTTTATGATATCCCTTCTTGATTCATCATATAATTTTAGGATGTCCTCAACAAAGAGGAGATGGGTTATACAAATGTTTCCAGCTATCTTGATTCTTATAAAGGAACCATTTGATTTCGCTAAGAGTATATACCTACTTAGTCATTCAACAATGAGTAAAATAGGAATGGTGCTAGTGGGAAACCCTGTCATAGGCCTCGATACAATCTAAAAATACATGTGGTTGATGCATTGATGAGAACTGCATAAGAGACCATCTATACACAAGACATCATCCAATTTTTAATGGATAGATGAAAACCTATTGATAAAAGAACCAACCTCAAATAAGACCAATTCACCTAATCATAGGCCCTCTTGAGATTTGTCTTAATCATAGAAGTTAGGTTCTTTTTCAATTTTGCAAAATTTTTTACTCCATGTGATGTTCCGAAAACATCATGTATGAGTCTGCCATTAAGAAAAGAAAATTGTTCCTTTGATATCCCAGATGACAGGATCCCCTTGATCCTTCTAACTCAAAATTTGCCTGTGAATTTATAGATGTAGTTGCATAAAGATATGGGACTGTAATCATTGAAATATTCACCATTATCCTTCTTTGGTATGAGGGAAATGAATTTAGAATTGAACGTAGCTAGAATCCTCCCTTTTTTCCTTGATTCTTCAATAAGATATAGGTTGTCTTGATCAAATAACTCCATGCAAGCTTCATAGAATTCTACAACCCATCCATATAGACCTGGGATTTTGTCATTATGCATAGTTGCATTGGCTTCCTTAATTTCTTCCATTGTAGTAGGTATCTCTAGGGTATCATTATGCTCTTCAGTTACCATATTTGGATATGTTGCAGTTAAAATCATCATCTATAAAAATGAGATCTCCTGCTCATTCGAGTATACTTTGTTGAAATGATGCATCCTAAGATTGGCCAAATCCTCAAATCATGTGTCTTCGGTGCTTTGGTCATCTTGTAATTTCCATACGGAATTTGGGCTTTTGCGATGTTGAATATAGTTGTGAAAATATCTAGTGTTATTATCACCAACCCGAAGCCAAATAGATCGGCTCTTAAGCATGGTTGAAGCCTCCTCATCTTGGAGCATTTGTCATTTTTTTCTCTAGTCAAAGAATCTCTTGTTTTTGTTGCATCGATGTGTATCCATCTGGGTTCCTGCATTTAAAATCTTCAAGAATATATTCAATACTCCTCAGTTCCAACGTGATTTCATTCCTTTTTTGAGTAATTTATGGGACAACTAATGATTTGATTTTCTTCAGATTATTGTTGAATTGAATCACTGCTGAGGTGGAGCTGTCACTATTTTAGGGGATCCATTCCTTTTTAACCAACTCACGAAACTGCATCACCTTTAGCCATGTGACATCAAACTTAAAACGACTGGGGGGTTTCTGGACACTTTGTTTGAGCTCAAGCAAGATAGGATAGTGATCTGAATCATCCCCAATGCCTACCCATTGACGAATGAGAGCAACAGAATGTAAAGTACCAGGGTTGATGATAAATCTGTCTAGCCTTTTAGCAATGTATGCCTCCCCCATCCTCATGTTCTTCCAAGTGGGTCTCAACTAGATAGGTTGAATGTCCATCAAGGAAAGTTCAACAAGTTTCCTGCTAAAATATTCTACTAAAGGATATTGTTGAACATGTTGTCCCAAAATCTCCAATTCACCCAGAGTAAAATTTAAATCCCCCCCACAAATGATGTGATCAACAATTAAAAAAATTGCACCAAAAATTCTATCCCAGTAACCCAATATTTGTTTATGGGGCATGCAAATGTTGATAAAGGAGTAGGCTAGTCTTGCTTCTCAAGAGAAAATTACTGCTCCTAACCAAGATGAGACGGCCCAACTATTTATGCATAGGAATTGGTTGGTAATCCAACCAATAATCAGTCCTCCCGATCGTCCAATGGAATCTACACAAATATAATCCCATCTAGGTAAGAGTCTTATGAGGTCCTCTATAATCAAATCACTGCTCACCAAAGATTCCTGTAGCAGAACAACTTGGGGTCGATAAACACTCAATAACCCTTTGAGGGCCATTTTTTTAGGGCATCCCAAGCCCTCAGTAATTCAAAGATAGAAATAGCTTTAAGGAACCCGAGCTCTGGTTTTGATTTCTCTAAGTGACCCTTTGATGCTAATTTGATGGCCAACATTAATGTCCAAGATAACCTGTTGTCTGGCGGATTCCATGACGGATCTACAACCTCTTAATATGGGTGAAGAGGAGGAAAACCCTCTGATACCCCCTATTCCTCTTAATGAATATTGTACAAATTTATTTTATTATTTTTTTAATAAAAAACTATTTATATCCCATATCTACAACATTGCTATTATTTTTTTCACCAAGAAAGATTGTGTATCTACAACATTGTTATTATATAATACCCACTTGATATTAAAAAATAACCATTATATTAAGTTTATTAGGAGATTGAAATAATTTTATTAGGATATTCAACATTACATATGAGTTGATGATGCTTTGGATTTTGGAAGCAAGAAGAACATTCAGATTCAAATTCAATTTCTACAAAATCAACTTCACTCTCAACAACCATTTTTTTTCAACAAACTGTGATGCATCTTTTGTGGAAAGTTGGAAAGCTTTTCAATGATTTTGATTGCATTTCACCAATCATATTATTAAGATTTGATTTTTTTTCCTATGAGCCAATATGTTTGAGTAAATATTTCAAGGACATTCTCATTTTGTTACACTTTTTCAATAATGTTGAAAAAAATGGTTGGTGCCAACAATTATTGGAATTGGAGTATCTTTAATCATATTGATTCCTAGATATAAATAGGAGGATGACAACTTATTTAAATTATATCAATTTGAGAAAATTATTAAAGAATTATTGGGATACCAAAGTATTTTACGTACATAAGCATATTTATAGGCGGGTTTTCGCAATACCAATAACATGTGAACCTAGGTGCTTAGAGTTTGATGTGTTAGTATTAGGTTTTGGGGATTCTAAGAAATGAACATGACAATGCTAGAAATCGACCATTAACTAAATTTTCTATTAGTTGATCAATAAACTCAACTAATAATTAGATTTTATATTAGTTGATGTACAAACAACATGTGAACCTAGGTACATATTTATGGGTGGGTTTTCACAATACCAATAACATGTGAACCTAGGTGCTTAGAGCTTGATGGGTTAGTTTTAGGTTTTAGGAATTCTAAGAAATGACCATGACAATGCTAGAACTCAACCACTAACTAACTTTTGTATTAGTTGATGGATAAAGTCAACAAATAACTAGATTTTGTACTAGTTAATGTACTAATTCATATTAAAGCCTATTTTAATCATGTTTCTTTTGTTATATTAATTATATACATGAATGGAGTTACTAGCATGCCCATCTCAAAAGAAACCATAATCAAAGCTCAAGACAAGGTTGATAATGTAATAAACATAAATACCCAAATCCAAGGTGATCAAATATAAGTGAATTTCAGATATAATGTTAAAACCATTAAAGAAATTTATAACCTCAAATGAAAATTGGTACCAAAATCATTTTTGGGTTGGTTTGTATAATCGATGGAAACTCTATTATGAAATATACCCTTGATTTTGCAAACACAAAAACTATGATTAATAGAATAAAAAATAAGTATTATTTAGTAGCATCATTTATTATTTTCCAAATGAAAGTGCAACTATAAGCATACTAAAGTTTCTATGTTTATTCTTCATTTTTAGTAATGCATGAAAGATTATATAAAATTACATATGAATTCAATCCCATTGAACGATAAAAAATTTAGAAACCATTCATACTTTCACATCTATTATTTCATATATATAAACATAAAATATGATATTTGTATGAAACAAATTTTGTCAACATAAATCCACTACTAGCAAGGAATCCATAATCATGGTGAACTTGTCATAGCTTACCAAAAACCTTACTCAGCTACCATTTAGGTTCTCATAGCCCTAATGAAGACTTATTTTTTTGACCCTTGACACTTTGCTTGCATTATTTTATTTTCTGCCTTGGAATACACACACACACACAAACTTATCAAAAACCTTTTCCTACTTATAGGAGGTGTAAATAACCCCTATATTTGTGTTACCCTTGTTGTTTTGAATATAGTATTTCATGGTTGGACTTGGGTATCCCACCATGTGGGTGTTCCCATGAAGATGGGTAACACTTTTTGGAAAATAGAGGGCGTGAGTATGGAAAAAAATGAGCTCGATCGATGGCTTAACCAAGCGATCGATTGAGCTATTTAAAAATTATTCATCGATGGTTAGGGAAACACTTGATTGAGGGTTAAGAAAACCCTTGATCTATCTTTTTTAAATAGCTCAATTGAGCTATTGTCACTAGTAAAAGATACAGAGAAGTCCAACAGAAAACTATAGAAAGTAAAAAGTAGCTTGATCGAGCAAATAGCTCGATTGAGCTTTTAGTTTAACTACAGATAAAACCTCGATTGATCTATTTAAAATTGTGCTCGAAATCTCGATTGAGAGTTTTTAAGACCTCGATCAAGTTAATAGCTCAATCTAGGGATTGAAAAACAGGATTTTAGCTCGGTTTTCTGCAAATTCAATGTTATTGGCCTCTTTTACATGCCTAAACCCTATCTAGGGATGCACCTTAGGTGGCATACTTCATACTGATGGATTCGTCAATGAATCGTGTATCCATTGGCATATAATTTATGGGTTTCTTCGTTCATATGATATTTGTTTTAATTTTCTTTTCGAACTTACACTTACAAAACCAGGTCCAAAACATCGAATCAACACAAACAAAAACCTACAACTTAAAAATTATACAACCAAAAAATTTTAAAAAATGTATATGCCCTTGATCAACGCATCCTCTTCAAAAGGGTATTTTTTGTTTTTCAACTTTTGTAACAAGTAAAAACAACTGTGTGCACACATTTTTGTATGAAATGTGATTAAAATTTTCAATGGTCATTTTCAAAAATTAATAAAAAATATAATTTTCCAACATAAATTTTAAAAAATATGTATGCCCCAGTGCATTCTGTGTAGATTATGTTCATATTTGTTTTTTCAAAAATTATGCATTTATAACTAGATTATTTTACATGCACACAAGCCACTTGTTAACTTTTCCTGAAATTTCTAATAGAAAAACTATCATTAAATGCAACTTTGGCATATTAAATAATTTTCTCAAAAATCAAATCTAAATTATTACACTTGTGGCATGAAAATATTATCAAAAATCAAATCTAAACTATTACACTTGAGATCCACTTTCTCATTTGCAGGGCCACTTGAAAGTGCAAGCAAAGAGGATACTCATGGCTCAGGTACAATATATCACAAGAAACTTGAAACTGAAACAAATCTCTCTAATTTTACTAAAAAACATCAAAAATTCAAATATCCAAACTAATAAATACACAATTTAGTCATTTTCTCTTGTTTTGGAGGGAAATATTGTTGAATTTATCTCAAGTATTATGTTCAAATTTTTTAAATTTTATGTCAAATTTTCTAAAAAATGATTCCGATTTAGTCTTTACTGTGATTTAAAGTGTGTTTCAGATATGCAATTCCATTCTATTCAATTAATTTATAGGCCTAAAGGTTCTTGAAAATAGTAAAATATGTTTTTCATTTTTTTAAGAATTCCCTTGCAAATTAGTAATTAAACTTCTTAAATCTTGTGAAATCAGTCAAAATTCCAACTATTGAAATTGAAATGAAGGATCTAAATGATAAATATGTCCTAAAAGATTTATATCTAAGGAAGATTGAAAGAAAAGTTGAATTCAAAGCCAAAAAAACATCGAATTATGTCATTTTCCATGATTTTTTGAGGTTTTCAACGTTAATATTTTCAAATGAGTTGCTCCCAAATTATTTCAAATATTGTCCTAAATGATCCTAACATATTTATATGGGATTCTACAAGTCTACAAAGTCCAAATTATAACTAAATTGAATCCTAAAATAGTGAATTACAGTTTCTTGTTTTTTGACATTTTTTTGCAAATTAAGAACACAAATCTTCAATTCATTTATGAAATCATCAAATGGAGGTATGATTAAGGATCTAAAGGTAATATCCCATATTTCCTATCCCATAAGAAGAGAAAAATTGGAAATAAACTCAAGATCTGAGTCAAAATAGGGTCAAACCTCACTTCTTGGGCAAGTACCCTACTGTCTCCACTATAGTCCGCATACATAGGATAAGTACGCCCCCTAAGCTCTATGTAGGTCGTGTACATATAAGCACAGGGTAAATACATGACTGTCTGCATTGTAGGGTGTGTTCCACTCGACTGTTAGGTCTGTAAGGTGCATACAGCTACGGGGAAATCAAGAAAGATAGATCTACATGATAAAAAAACACTAATTTTTTCCGCTAAATGATTAATTATGATGCACAGTAAGGATTTAAAGGAATTTAGACAGAATTAGAGAAAATATTTAGAGGATCTAATGGGAAAACACCAAAATAAAGGGAAATAAATTCAATAAAATGTAAAACCTTCCCAGTATGGTCGCCAATATGTTAGTAGAGAATTCTACAGCTTAATTCCATGGATATCTCTCTCATTTCTATTAGTTGGTGAAGCTAAATTGACAGAAAATGAAGGTAATTATCTTATTTTCCTAAGAATCAAAGCAATTTTCATGATTTTGAGAAGGGGGGAAGGGAGGAGATTACCTCTTACAGTGTGCCAATTGGTGAAGATCCTTGATGCTTGATTTTTACAAGCCTTTAGGCTTCCATTACCAGCAACTTACCATGCATCCTTACCTCTAGAATGCATCCTTACTTATACTTCTACCAACAATAACTTGAAAAAATATTGAAAATAACTAGCAATTTTGAATTTGCAAACAACTTGGAAGGAAAATTTGAATTAAAAAATGGGGGGGAAACTGAAATAATTCGTATAAGTTCAAAGGAGAATGATACTTACAACCTTGCCTTGAAGATTCCATCCTTCTCCCTTGATTTTCTCCACTCCTCTACCATCCATGCCTTTGATGCCCAAAACACTTTGTAGTAGAAAAGCCTTTTGCCTTCAATCCCACAGCATAACCTTTCTCTCACTTTCTGTCTTTTACTTTTCCCCTAATGCATCCTTTTATAGCATTGAGAATTGGGAATTCAGGAATCAAACTTAAATGTAGGATAATAACTATTTCCCAATTTTTGATTATTTTTCATCAAAAACCCACATTCTATGGTTTTTTTGGGATTTTTATGTCACAAATCCATAATTTCAGCCACACTTAACACATATGCCATGCATTTCTTCCCACTTTCAACTGGTTAAGACTGGATCTGGGTGTTCAAGTGGGTAGTTCAATTACTGAACCTTTCCTCTTTAGTTCACTCAATCCTTCCAATTATGGGAGTAGTGGTCAGATAAGAGAGGATTGTCTCTTATTGTACTTTAAGTTCTATATTCATGTTGTGGGCGAATGGTAAAATGTGTTTCTGACCTTCACTACTCAAGGGTGTTAATTTGATTGTTAACACCTTCCATTACTTTTTTCTCTTAGTTTTACTTTTGTTACCATCATGCAAATATAATTTCAAGAGTTCTACATCCATTGATCATTGGCCTCATTGTTTATAAAACTACAATTAAAAAGGAAGATAAATGCTTCTTTTTGTCAAAGATATAGAGATTCCTCTATAGCGAAAAAGGCCAACTCACTTTTTCCCTAATTTCTTTTGGCCAACTTGCAAAAAAAATCAGAGAGAGTACACAAATATTATATACAAATTGGAGAAGAAGCTAAAGAAAAGGAAAATTTACCTTCTCCCAATTTGTGATTTCAACACTTCACCTTCTTCAAATTTGTGATACCAAACTTTATCTTCTCCTAATTTGTGATCTCAAGAAATGAAGTGTTTTTTTTTGCCCGATCATTTTTCAATTCTTGCAAGGAGAAAAATAAAATAGTCAACTCTGTTCAAGCGTCAATCATTCAACAAAAATAGTTAAAAAAGGAAAATGTCACATAAGCAATGTTCAAGATCCACATGAAATATTAGCGTCCCTTAAATGATGTTTGAGGAAAAAAATGTCGATTGTTTATCGATTTTTCTACCCAATGCACTTCATTTGAACTTGCAAAGGTGGATTGCCAATGGAATGTCGGTTGAAATGTCGAATTTAGACCCAAAATATAGTAGTGTGTTATTTTTTTATTGTTGTATTGACGAGCAAAATTTTTTTCGTTGTTGTTGTATCAACGATCCCTCCTCTTTATTGGAAACGATATCAATGGGCTCATTGTTTCCCCCACATTATATACGTTGGCATAGAAATTTAATTTCTTCACCATTGTTGTAGTGAGGAAAATACTTTTCCTCACCGAAACATTGATGGAGAAATGACTTTTATATCATTTCCTTATCCCATTTTTCATTGATCTAATACATTTTACTCTTGATGTATGAAAGGATAATTTTTTCTCTCATCGAAACAATTGCTCGGGTTCACTTATTGCATGATAAAGAATATTTTCCATTGAAACATTGGCTGGGAAAAGTGATTTATCCACTAACATTTTAATGTTAAATTGACTTTTTGCATTGAAAACATGAACAAAAAAAATTCTAGAGCGTGGAGACTTGAAATTATTAAGACTGAAAAGAGACAAGTCCTAGAAATCGAAAAATTGTTCAAACTCAATAGTTTACAAAGATAGTTTAATTACAAGTATCAAGGGGACTAATGGTTTCCTTAAAAACCATGCCAAGATACAAATGAGTGGTAGAAAAACTGGGAAAAGGGAGCATTAGTCTTAAAATGAATATGAAATCAACATGCCAACTAGAATACCAAAACTAGTGATCTTATATTTCAAAATTTTAGGTGGGATCACACGTTACATAACTTGGGTATTTTTTTAGGGTTCAAGACAGCCTCACCTATTAAACCTGCTCCTCAGCTTGGTCTCCTTCCACTTGTTCCTGCACTTTAGAATTCAAGTTCCTGAGCCCCACAAGAGATGTCTATTGGATAGTGTCTTTACCCGTATCCCATGAGGCTATTGAGTGACCAATACACGAGAGACTCTCTTGAGTGAAATCCAATATTAAGTTGTGATGCAGAGAGAATTCAATAGCCAACTTCTCCAACCAATTCCCTAAATCACAACCTTAACTTCTAACCATTTGTTATTCTAATCCAATAATTCGATATGGATGATGAGTCACTCCATTTATTTCTCCAATCCATCCATCTAAGACTTCATTCAATAGGGAACCTTCTTGATGTATGTTACCCCAGTCATGACCCAACTCACTTCAAATACATAGTCTAGGTTCTTATCGATAGCCCCTCCCAAGTATTTGAGAAATTCATTCTTCCTTATTGATGAATGGAGGTACAAAAAGTAGAGCCTAAAACCCCTCCTCCCAAAGGAATTAAAAACCAGACAGAAAATTCCAGTTCCACCAAAATAATGAAGAGAAATTATCAAGGAATTTATGACCCCTGGAGTTCTATGACCGAGAGAAGCTATACCTTGGCCTGGGGATGACACCTTTATCTTTCCCCTCCTTATCCAACACGCTATGATTTTAAATCATATATCCCGAAATTCCATGAATTATCCCACCTACTCGATATAGATCATGGGGTGAAACCATAATTGTATCCATGAGATCTTATATAAAAAGGACCGCAAAGGGCCAAGGGAAACCAATGGTGTGAGAGATCACTTGCTCGAATGAATTGCATAAGGATTTGGGTGTAGGTGAAAGATATTGAATTGAAACATGGGAGATGCATATCATGCATTCCTCATAAAAAAATCATTTTTATTCTTATTCATGAAATAAAAACTCCCTTTACAATCCTTAGTTAATATGAGATTTCCCATTTCCCTTTGAGTTTTTTTTAATTTTATGGTTCCCATATTCTTTCTATTGATTCCTCATTTTTAACAAGCACACCTTTGCTTAGCTTGACTATGGAATTACCTAGTTTATCTATGATGTTATCTTTATGCCTTCTAATATGCAAAAATCTAACCTTGTTAACACATCAAAGATTACTATTGATTCTAGTGAAGATATTGTTTTGTAATTTTCCATTCTTCACATTGTATGTTTTTTCCTATTTAATAACTTGCAATGAGTCCCCAAAGATTTGAATTTGGAGTAGCCCAATATTATTGACAAATTATGTCCCTAGTTACAATGCATACATTTCCGCATATGTGTTGGAAGTAAACCCTAATCCCAAAGAGTACATTAATACTTCTTGTCCACCTAGGTCAATGAGGAGCCCCCCCCCCCACCCCCCCAATGTCACCCCTGGATTACCTCTAGAAGAACCATCAAAGAACAATTTATAATTTCACTACCTATTTCGCCAACAAAGATATTCTTCTTGATTTACATATATTCACCACTCTAGAAAAGGAGAAGTGAGATGAAATTTGGACCAAAGGTAGCTCCCTAATAAGGTTCCACTTACCCAATTCTACTCCCTATAAGAAAGAGGTTCATTATATATACCTATTAAGCCCTTTGTGAATGTTTCCTTGCATGCTGTAAATTGAGAACTTTGATATGCATTTACCAATAGGAGAAGTTTGGGAATGATATGCTAGGTTCAGAGGAAGTAGATGAATGGTGAACACTTCAATTCTATGTTGAGGACGTGAATCAGTCATTTAAAGTATAATTACTTTCTTAAACACAGTGATGAACGTAGTACAATTAATCATGTTTATCATTTTAGTCATGTTGTAATAATCCAAGTTCTTGACGAATGCTAGAAAGATAGCCAGTAAGTGCTTGAATGAATGGATGAGTGATATTCATTTCAGTGCCTTAACGTTTCCGAGATTTTCCAAGTAGAGGATAATTATGAGTGATTCGCAGTTCCAGTAGAAGATTCACAACACTAGGAAACCCTTGGTACAGCCTGCAGTGTTTCCTCCACCGCGCAGTACTGCTCGCAACATATATCTTGTTGTGCACCGCATCACTCTGCCCCGTAGCGTACTCCTTCTGTCCCGTGCTACGCAGCTTGCTTAGATAAACAACTCATCATTTAATGTGGAAACCTGATTCCGCAGTTCCCCATAAAGATACACCTCGAGTGAGACCTCAACCTGCTCACAGGTTGTTGCCAAAAGGGCCAGTGAGAAGGGGTTTTGTTGGTAAAAGGAAGAACCGCAAAGAACCTAGGTCTAATTGGAAACCTCTAGGTCAGTTTAAGCCAACAAATGGTTTTGTTGCCGCGCTGAAATCCATGATGAGTTGAAATGGTTCTGTTGCTGCGCTAGAATCCATGATGAGTTGAAATGGTTTCGTTGAGTTGCAATTACGATGTGTGAAGAAGAATATCAGTTCCCGGAAAGATCTGACTATTGGCATCCTAAAAAGACAGAAATCCAAGCTTGGTGGGATAAGACCATAAGTGATTTTAACAGACAAGAAAATAGACATCCGCGTCTAAGCAACACACAGTGGTCAGATAGATATCTGTTAGATGACATTCACGAGATCTTTTGGGCATCGTTTCCAAACAAGCTGCATGCGTGGATTTCGTGGCTCGCAGAGAAGAAAAACTATTTCCAAGGAGGAGTTCCTACAGGGTGGACTCCCGAGCTCACAGCGTAGCTTAAAGCGTTAGACAACCTGTTGTCATGCGCAGTTGATTATTGGGTTGATCATATGCTAGAAGGCTTTGTAACAGAATTTGCTGTAGACACACCCAAATCCTACAGCCAAGCAGAAGCAAATTTTTTTGGAGGATTCCACAGTAAGTTTCTGAACAATCTCAGTCTATGCATTAAGATGTTGTTAGCTGAGAAAGGTGTTCTAAGAATGCAGTAATATGCTTGAAGTTTGTCATGATAAACAATACATATATTGATTCTGATGAAGAGACACATACTCTTAGAAGTGGTAAGAGATATAAAATTAATAAAGATCCGAAAGGCCCTAAACTTCATATAGATACTGAGATCCCCTGCGATCTTGATAGCAAAGTTGCACAACCATTTACCCCTAAGAATTCGCCGGCTACACAAACCGTGCCACCCTTATCTCAGAACACACCCGCTACGCAACCCACCACATAGAAGAATCAGCCTAGTCCATCTCTCCCGATAGTCCCATTTGTATTCACTAGGCAGATCCCTTTGCAACAGCCACGCACTAATCCCAGTGCCCCACCACCTAGTAGCACAATGGAAAATGCTAATATGAAACTGCCAATATTCATAGGAACTGGCCTAGAAGACCCTGATCAACATTGGCTCCTTTGTGAAGTCGTTTGGGGTGTAAGACAAATCTAGGATGATGCTGTGAAGCAAGCACAGCTCATCACCACTTTTAGGGATAGAGTGCTACATTGGTTTATGAAATACTCTACCGTACAGCTGAGAACCCTCACAGAAATTAAAGTCACACTGGTGGAAAAGTTCAAGAAACCTAAGTTTGAGTCTTAGTGTATAAATGAGTTGAAGGAAATAAAGCAGAGGCCAACTGAAATGGTCTAGGAATTTGATAAAAAATTTAAGACCTTACTAGACCAAGTAAGCTTTGTTATACCACCAGAACAACATAAAGAATGGTTCATTGCTACGCTATTACCTCATATCAGATTACCATTGATGCAGTAGAAGGTTCTATCCCAGACAGAGGCCTTGGAAATTGCAATGAAGCTGGAAGCTTCACCGATTGGTGATACTAGTTCTGGGATGTCTGAGATCCAGAACCAGCTGACCACCCTGACACTTGAACTGCAAAGTATGAAAAATGGTAAAGAAAAAAGATATGAACCTAGACAGGAGGTCTGCTGTAAAAGTTGTAAACGAGAAGGTCATGACCGCGAGCATTTCCCTCTATTCCGTGACTATATTAACAGTGGTGCACCTAACCCATTAAATCAGAATTAGGTGCCATGGTGTGAAATTTGTAGAACCATAGGACACAGACCTGAAGACTGTTACCTCATCCAGAAATATGTGAAAACTCCTAAGAATTTATACTACAATTTATGTAAATCAGTTGGACATGATGAATCCAACTGCTGCGCATATGAATTAATGAATGAAAGAAAAAGGGATATGGACTCAATGCGAGGTGCTGGCTTGTACCGCATACAAGAAGATACCCAGCCGAAACAAGAAAATGCACAATATGACCAAGGAGGATACAGAGGTTGTTGTGGTGGATACCGCGGCAGAGGAAGAAATGCTGGTCTAGCACAAGGAAGAGGCCGCGACCAAGTCATTTGCTATAACTGTGGCCAACCAGGGCACGTGTCTAGAGATTGTGTTAACCCATGCACTACATGCAATTATTGTAAATCATTTGAGCATGTCATTGAATATTTCCTAGTATTAGAGGTGGAAATGCAGAAGAGAAGACGAATAGAGGCTCTGAATCCAAACGTCCAGTGGATCACAGTAGAGAATATACCATTCGATCCAAGCATTAACGTGGTCACACGTAGTGGCGCTGAGACAGGCCGCGATAGAGGAGCATAAACTTCAACATTAGGGGAATCACATACAAAGAAGGATCCCCTTGAAATAGTATGGATAAGGAAATCTCCAGGTAAATCACCCACTCTTAACCTACAGAAGAACAAGGAGATCTTCATTGACGCACGGGATACCTTTAGAGAATAAACAGACAAGTCATCAAGGATCCCGCTGCACAGTGAAACACTGCATGTTGAAGACATGCTAGCTCCATATGAAAAAACAGGTACTACGACAGATGTCTGTACTTTTGTTGCGTAGTTCTTGCGAAGCTGCATGAAGTTACTAAAAAGTGAAAAAGCCATAGTAGAGCTCCAGAAGCTTATCAGCCAGTATGAACCTCAGATTGCAATAGAGACTCCAGATAGCGTTGTACATCATATAAGGAAGCACAAAAGAACAGGCCGAGAGATGAGGCTTATTGTGCAGATAGGAGATTTTGAAATGGATGAAGTCATCCTTGATCTGAGATCAGAAGTGAATGTCTTGACTAAGCAGACATGGCAGCAGATGGGTCGACCAAAGTTGATTTGGTCACCTATCCAATTACGAATGGCTAATGAGGAGAAGGTCATACCTTTTGGCCGCTTAGCTAATGTAGCAGTTGACATTGACGAAGTACAGAGTCATGCAAACTTTGAGGTTATTGAAATTGTGGATGATAGTCAACCTTTTCCAACAATATTCAAAATTGATTGAGCTATGGATAACTTGGATATCATAAACTTGAAGACAAAGAAGATGATCTTTGAAGGGAAACATCTTAGGGTCATCGCACCATTGGATCCTAAAGATGGTGATAGATACAGTGAGCCGATTCAACAGGAATCCCAAGCTCAATATTTAGACCGACTATACCAGCTAACTGTGAACAAGGAAGACTACATTAATCCTACTGCGGATGGTACGCTCAGCTGGCGATGTGACACTTCTTGTATCTCTGACTCAGATACAGGACTGGAGAATTGGCAAAGCCGCATGCATGAAGTATCAGCAAGAAGATGTGCGCAGATTACAAAATCAATGCACTGGATCGGAAAAGAGGTGAGTCCTATTCCCACATATGATGGTTCTGCTAATGTTTACAGTTTCAAAAGGGAATATACTACAGCTATACCAGATGAGCATAGAATGCCAGCTTTAGATATAGCATTGCACGATGCACCTGCTATATGGTGGAATGCACACAAGAAAACATTGACCACTTGGGATCAATGCAGAACTAAGATGCAGATCCGATTCACCGAAAAGGTTACTTTACCCTTTGAAAAGTATAATGGACAGATAGACCCTAGTCAGCACATTAAAATTTGTTCAAAGGCATGGATCGAAAGACCACTTACAGAATGGGTACATTTATTTGTACATACATTGGATGCGAGTATCCTAGAGAAATGGTACCTCGACCTGGAGTTGCGCAGTGAACTCACTGATTGGGAGTTGCTCGCTACGAACTTCCGGAAGGACTTCAGTTTTGAAGATGAGAATCCATTAATCCATGAAACATTACAGCTAATCAAGAAGCGCGTATTCCAAGATGAATGTCATCATCAAAACATAACATTACAGGAGTTTTTTGGGACAGAGTGCATTCCTGCGCACCTACAGTCAGAATGAAAGGAACATGAAGAGCACTTGATGGAGTGTTACAACTTAGCTGAAGATACCAATGATACAAATGAAGACGATGAGGATGACCCGCGCAACATAGATATACCAGAATCAGAAGGCACACGTGAGGTAGAAGGACCTCCGTTAGAAATCCCAGATATGACTGGACCAGTAAAAACACAAAAGTGATTATTGGCATAGACAAAGAGCCGAAGTTCACATCAATAGGATATTATTGGGACGATCAAACTATTGCAGAAATCGCAGATACCTTACATGTGTATCAGGAACTATTTCCAACAAAATTTACAGAAATGAAAGGAATTTTGGGAGACCTAGGGGTCATGAAAATAACTTTAAAACCAAGTGCTAAGCCTGTCAAGAAGAGGCCATACATATTGAATCCACGCTATAAGGAAAAAGTCCACGCAGAGCTAGATAAGATGCTAGAAGTAGGAATCATTGAACCAGTTGAAGAATCCGAATGGATTAGCCCCATGGTTGTTCAAGACAAGAAAGAAAAAGGCGAGATCAGGATTTGTGTGGATCTCAGAAAGTTGAATGATGCTTCCATGCATGACCCATTTCCTACTCCATTCACAGACGAAGTGCTTGATAACGTTGGCGGAAATGAGGCATCTTCTTTCACTGATGGTTTCTCTGGTTATCATCAGATCAGGATTGATCCTGTGGATAGGCATAAGACGACATTTGCTACAGAATGGGGGTCATTCCAGTACACCGTCATACCTTTTGGGCTGAAGAACACACCTACCATATTCTCTAGAGTCGTCGTCGCAGCATTTAAAGATTTTATGCACAAGTTTTTAGAAGCATATTTTGATGATTGGACTGTATTTGGTCTATTGAAAAATCATTGCGCGAACCTCCGCATGATGCTTGAGAAATGTCGATAGCATCAAATATCCTTGAATTTGAAAAAGTTTATTTTCTGTGTGCCTTATGGAATTTTACTTGGCCACATTGTCTGTAAACAAGGACTGATGGTAGATCCTATGAAGATTGCAGTTATTGCAAACTTACCAACAACAAATTCAGTCAAGATGTTGCGATCTGCATTAGGCCATACTGGATATTAGAGGAAATTTATAAGGGGTTATGCATAGATAACCGCAGCAATGGAAAAGCTGCTGAAGAAAGACGCAACATTCATTTGGAACGCAGAATGCGAATAGGGTTTTGACACATTAAAAGAAAAGATGGTCACTGCGTCGATTCTAGTCTTTCTAGACTGGACAACGCCATTCCATGTCCATGTTGATGCATCATGTATTTCCCTGGGGATCATGTTAGCTCAGCCAGGAGAGGGAGGTATTGACCACCCTATTGCATTTTCTAGCAGAAAGCTTTCGACAACAGAAAAGAACTATACTACTACTAAGAGGGAAGGCCTTGCGATGGTATATGCCCTACAGAAATTTAGACACTACTTGTTGGGATCGCACTTCCTTATGTTTACTGACCATTCTACATTGAAATATTCGGTCAACAAGCCAATGTTAGGGGTACAGATATGCCGATGGCTACTGCTGTTCCAGGAATATGACTTTGAAATTATTGTCAAGCCAGGTAGACTGAACTTGGGACCTGATCATCTGTCAAGGATCGAGTCAGGAGAGGAGCTGATGAATTTTGAAGACAGTTTGCCTGATGCGTAGTTATTTAGTATACAGGTTACTGATGATTATTACAAGGATATCATTGATTTCCTAACCACAAGGCTGGCACCCCAGGAATTCTCAGTCCAACAGAAAAAACAGTTAGTGGTGCACGTTGTGGACTTCACTATAATTGCAGGTTAGTTATACAAACTTGGGCTGGATGAAGTCCTGCGTAGGTGCGTACTCGATCATGAGAAGCCATTTATTCTAGTCGACGCACACTAAGGAATCGCGGGAGGTCACTATGCAAGAAGAGCTACTGCACATAAGATATTGCGCGCAGGGCTATGGTGGCCTACGATCCATAAAGACGCCAAAGAACATTGCAGGAATAGTGATGTCTATCAAAGTATAGGAAAACCATCACACCGAGATGAGATGTCATTGAAGCCACAGTTAACATTGCAGCCATTTGAAAAATGGGCAATAGACTTTGTGGGTCCTATAAACCCACTAGGAAAAAGAACGGGTGCAAGGTATATTATTACTGCCACAGATTACCTCACCAGATGGGCAGAAGCAAAACCAGTTAAGGACTGCAGTGCCAGTACGACTGCGCAGTTTATTTTTGAAGAAACACTCACCAGATTTGGCTTTCCGAAGATTTTGATGAGTGACCAAGGTACTCACTTTCTGAACAAGACGATTGAGGCGCTTACAGAGGAATTCCACATTCGTCATTAGTGCAGTACTCCATATCATCCACAGGAGAATGGTACTGTAGAGGATTTCAATAAAATTTTGGAGAACGCATTCACTAAGGTGTGCAATGTAAATAGAGACGATTGGGACCTATGCGTCTCATCTGTGCTATGGGCATACAGGACAACATGCAAGAAATTGACTGTATAGACATCCTTTCGGTTGGTTTATGGGAAGGAGGCTATAATGCCTATGGAATATATTGTCCCTAGTCTGAGAATCACTACATTTACAGGGATGGCAGACTGTGAAGCTCTAGAAGAAAGATTACTACATTTACTGGGCTTGGAGGAAGATTGCTTCATCGCAAGCTTCCACCAGCAAGCTCAGAAGGACTGCGAGAAAGCATGGCATGATCGACATGTAAAGAACAAGTGTTTTCAGGTAGGTGATCTAGTCCTCCTGTATGATAGCAAATTCATGAAATTCCCTGGTAAATTTAAAATGCATTGGCTTGGCCCATATACTGTGATGCATGTTACTAACACTGGTGTAGTCCAGTTAGCCAATTTAGCTGGCAATACTTTGCCAACTTTGATAAATGGAAGTAGGCTAAAACTATACCATGATAGCACTACTTGGCAGAACCCTGAATAACGAACCGAGGAAGGAAGTTCTAAGTGTCAAGTATAGTTGAAAGTGGACACTAGAAATGTAAAGGAGTTTGTACATGTATGATAAAAGGAAGAAGGTATGATAGGAAGAATGATCTATGCACTGCACAGCACTGTTGAAGCTGCACGGGGAAAAAAAGAGAGAGAAAAAGAAGAAGAAAAATATATATAGTGGAAGCCACGCAGTTGGAAATTTTTGGCACTGCGAAGCAACCGCGCAGTTGGAAATTTTCGGCACTGCGAAGTATCCACGTAGGGTTGCATATGGCTTGCCGCGTAGTACCCAGAGAAAAATAGCCGTTGCATGGCTTTTCAGAAAAATAGCCGTTAGATGGCTGTTGCAGTAACCGCTTCAACATTTAAAGAAAAGATAGCTGTTCTGAGCATGATGACAACAGAAAGGACCGAAGGATCCACTCAAATTCACCAACGGACACCACATTAAATGTTTATCTGGCCGTTGAAGGGCACGCTAGAGGGTCTACTGCGTCTATAAATAACACCGTTGGGAGACTCGTTGTTAATATTTAATATGCTAAGATAGAAAATAGTAGCATTACATTCCATTTCACAATAATAGCATATACAGGATCACTGAAGAAACAACAAGCATAGCATAAACACAAGAGACACAGATTTATCCTGGGAAACCCTCATGGGGTAGAAAACCCAGTAAAGCTTCCTCAATATAGATGACCAACAATATACAAAGATGCAAACCAAAGACATGATCTCCTTCTCCACCATCGCAGACCTCTCCTCCACAAGTGCGCCTCTCTCAAGTGTGTGTGTGTATCAAATGAGGAACATACCTCCTCTATTTATACACTACACTGACATGTATTTTACACAAGTACATGTAGACTCGTATTTAACCATTAGGTTAAATACCCTATTATAACTGACTGGGTCGACCCCCACATGGTGGGTCTAATAACCCTAGTTACCACAACCAATTCAGAGGAATAAACATCTCCGGATTCATAGTATAATCACATCGGAGGTATGGAACATCTCCGAAATAAATAATATACAAATATAATATTCTTAGAAGTTACAATATTCAACACTCCCCCTTAACGAGAAAGATATTATAACAACATCTGCAGGAGCAACGAGTCATACATCATACATGATACATCTATAAATCATTGGAAGCTTTCTTAACATCATCAGTAACTCAGCCAGTTACTGGAACATCAACATCTTTAGTACTGAGTCTTTATCTTCTACAACACTCGAACAACTATAGCAACATCAACGTCTGGATCCTCACAATCATCAACATCGTCATCTAGACCATCACGATCAGCATCATCGTCATTATACGATCATCAGCATTGTCATCACACGATCATCAACATCATCATCTCACGATCATCAGCATCATCATCACACGATCATCAGCATCGTCATCACACGATCATCAGCATCGTCATCTCACGATCAACAGCATCGTCATCTCACGATCAACAGCATCGTCATCACACGATCAGCAGCATCGTCATCACACGATCAATAGCATCATCATCACACGATCATCAACATCGTCATATCACGATCAGTAGCATCGTCATCACACGATCAGCAGCATCGTCATCACACGATCAGCAGCATCGTCATCTATACACATGATCCTTCCTTTCAGAATTAATGGATCAATCTCATCACAATCATATTTAAGACTATCCTTCCTTTCAGAATTACTGGATTTACTGTCTAAGGATGATTAGTCCAACCACAATCATATTTAAGACTATCCTTCCTTTCAGAATTACTGGATTTACTGTCTAAGGATGATTAATCCAACCACAATCGCATTTAAGACTATCCTTCCTTTCAGAATTACTGGATTTACTGTCTAAGGATGATTAATCCAACCACAATCGCATTTAAGACTATCCTTCCTTTCGGAATTACTGGATTTACCGTCTAAGGATGATTAATCCAATCATGTGCATTTTGAACCAAGGTCCAGGGATGATGTAGTCCTATCCTCTATTCTCAGAGACACCTGTCTATGGCTCACTTTAGAACTTGAGTTCAAGGATGATCCAATCCTCATCTGTCCACCAAGGACTTTATTCTCGGAGACCTCACATCTACGGCTCTCTTTAGGTCTGAAAGTCCAGGGATGATCCAATCCCCTCAAGTCTACCAAGGACTTCATTCTTGGAGACCTCACGTCTACGGCTCTATTTAGGACTGAAAGTCCAGGGATGATCCAATCCCCTCAAGTCCACCAAGGACTTCATTCTCGGAGACCTCACGTCTACGGCTCTCTTTAGGACTGAAAGTCCAGGGATGATCCAATCCCCTCAAGTCCACCAAGGACTTCATTCTCGGAGACCTCACGTCTACGGCTCTCTTTAGGACTGAAAGTCCAGGGATGATCCAATCCCCTCAAGTCCACCAAGGACTTCATTCTCGGAGACCTCACGTCTATGGCTCTCTTTAGGACTGAAAGTCCAGGGATGATCCAATCCCCTCAAGTCCACCAAGGACTTCATTCTCGGAGACCTCACATCTACGGCTCTCTTTAGGACTGAAAGTCCAGGGATGATCCAATCCCCTCAATTCGACCAAGGACTTCATTCTCAAAGACCTCACGCCTACGGCTCTCTTTAGGACTGAAAGTCCAGGGATGATCCAATCCCCTCAATTCCACCAAGGACTTCATTCTCGGAGACCTCACGTCTACGACTCTCTTTAGGACTGAAAGTCCAGGGATGATCCAATCCCCTCAAGTCCACCAAGGACTTCATTCTCGGAGACCTCGCGTCTATGGCTCACTTTAGGACTAAAAGTCTAGAGATGATCCAATCCCCTCAACTGTCCACTAAGGACTTCATTCTCGGAGACCTCACGTCTACGTCTCACTTTAGGACTGAAAGTCCAGGGATGATCCAATCCCCTCAAGTCCACCAAGGACTTCATTCTCGGAGACCTCACGTCTACGGCTCACTTTAGGACTGAAAGTCCAGGGATGATCCAATCCCCTCAACTGTCCACTAAGGACTTCATTTTCGAAGACCTCATGTCTACGGCTCACTTTAGAACTTAAGTTCAAGGATGATCCAATCCTCATCTGTATTCACATCTATACAGGTACAAATGTCCAAGAGCATGTATCACATCAAAACATGTATACATCACATCAAAACATGTATACATCTAGCATGTATTCTCACTAATACATCTAACATCAAAGCATGTATACATCACCTCAAAACATGTATACATCTAGCATGTATTCTCATTAATACATCTAACATCAAAACATGTATACATCACATCAAAACATGTATACATATAAAATAAAAGATATATAAGAGTTCTAAATCTAAATAATTGTAAGTAGCTAAGTACAACAAAATAAAATTTAAGGGACAGAATTGTTATCAAATACTATACTACTCCCCCTTTCGAGGAGGTTCCTTCTGGACTATACCAAGCTTGTCTCGGAAGTATTCAAACTTTATTCGAGACAAAGGTTTAGTCAGGATATCGGCAATCTGATCCTCAAAGCTTATATACTCGAGCTTGATAGCTCCTCTCTGCACCATGTCTCGTATATAGAAGTATCGGATCTCAATGTGTTTTGACTTATCGTGGAACACAGGATATTCGTACATCTTAATGCAGCTTTGATTATCATACATAATCACAGTGGGATCCATTTCTAAGTCAAACACTCCATATAAAAGCTTCTGAAGCCATACTGCTTCACAGCTGGCAGAGCAGACAGCCATATATTCTACTTCAGCAGTACTGAGAGCTACACTAGAATGTTTCTTGCTGAACCATGAGATCATGGCAGATTCAAGACTATAACATCCACCTAATGTACTCTTTCTGTCTGAGACATTTCTTGCCCAATCAGAATTTGAGTAACCATGTAAACGGAGTTCATGACCTCCAAGGTAATATAGACCAAAAATCTAATGTACCTTTTAGGTACCTCACTACATGTTTTGTAGCTATTAAGTGAACCTTTCTAGGTTCTACTAGATACTGACTTAGGGTATTTACAGCAAAGCATATATCTGGCCTAGTATTTGTTAAATACATCAAAGACCCAATGATTTGTCTATATAGGGTTAGGTCCACTAAGTACGATGAGTCATTAACTAACAACTTCAAGTTGGAGTCCATGGGAGTGGCCATGGCTTTATACTCCAACATATCAAATCTTTTTAGAAACTTCACAGCATACTTACCTTGATTTAAAAGATTCCTTTTGGATCTTGCCATACTTCTAGACCTAAGAAGTAGTGCATTAATCCGAGATCTTTCATTTTCATTTCTGCAGCCATTTTCATGACTTGTTTCTCATTCCTTGTCAGAAATAGATCATTGTCATACAATAATGGTATGATAGGTTCATCATCCACAACCTTAAGGTAAAGGTTAGGAATAGTTTTACTTCTAGTAAAGCCCAAGCTTTGTCATGAAGCTGTCAATTGTTCATTATTCACACTCAGCATTGAGTGATCTTCTGCATATCTATCTGTGCCATCTGTCGTCAGATGGGTCTACTAATATGAGCCTCAAAATCATTCGAACTTTGTGGTGAGTTCCTTCTTGCATCCATGTCATATGTGTATAGAACCCATATTCAACCTTGTAGAAAAGGTTGAGATCCACATCACCCATGATGATCATTAAGCTCATCAATTGACTACCGATCCTGGGAACCCATACAGAACCTGATTACATTATTAAGAGAATGGTCTTATCTAGTCCCTTGGAGCAAAACATCTCATCATGATTCTCTTCCTCTTTCTAAGAGAATCTCTTAACCACAAGCTTTCTATAGTGTGTTTGATTTGTAAATCTTTTGTTGAACATCCATCGCTTGTTCAGAGTTCATCATTCATCATGATCTTTCCTACAAATAAAAATTAAGTACATGATTAGTAATACTTCATAATCATCAAATCATATTGACATGATAACCTACTATGCATACAGATATCATTTACATAGTTATGCAACTATTTTGACCAATACTTTGGCACAACACTTTCCCATATCCTGTATGCATACAGTGGCTATCTAGATGCCTTCCATCTCTACCAGAACATACTATCGAGAGTGTGCACAGCTCTCAGTATGTCAACAAAGAGGTTTCATTCTAGACAAGCAACAATGGAATGTTTGTCCAATTTACCAATCATATGCATATTAGTAGTATACTGTTCAATGCTTTATGAATGTTTACACTCAGCATGATATATCATAGGAATACAAATATGCATACAAGCAATATCATTTACTATTTCTAATAACAACTCAAATACTTATCTTTTATGTTTGTGTGGTTGTCTCCCGCTTGATCTTCTGTATGTCTTCTGAACTTCTATTCATTCTGTACCACTATGCATGCTCAAGTGTACACTAGTGTCATCCTCATGATCTCATACACAAACATACATTCATTAGTATATTCTCAATATTATCAAAACATTCTAATTCTAAATAATCTTGAATATGTACAGTCATGATTATTAGTATTCAGGGTTTCAAGGAAGTCTTCTTTTACTCATGCATATTCTTGTTTGATCTAGTATGCATAAACCCTTGATTACTAACCAATCATACCAAGTATACTTACACAAGGTAAGATTCTAACATGACATAGGAAAACATACCTGGATTAGTATACCTGCTTAGTTATGTACAACATACCTAAACAATCTCTTCAATGATTTAGAGATCCTGAGCTAGAACCTCCATGTCTCGTAGGTTAAACATAATATAACAAAGTCATACATACCTCGTGAGTCTTTGTCTTCATGTTGTCATGGTCATGGAACTTGATTTGTCTTTTGTGATGTACCTGTGTCTTGTTAGCAGACAACATCAACCTTACACAACACCATAATGCATAAGTACAATCATATAGCCCTAATGAATGTCTTCGATCATTCACATGCATTCATATTGTTACTAGGGTGATAAGACAATTAATAACATTAATCAAGATTGTACTAATAAATAACATGAAGACAAACACATTATGAACTTAATCAAGAATCAGATTTCAAGGCATACCTGAACCTCCTTAAGTCATACATGTCGAGACCTTTTGTAGTCTTCTTATGTAAGGCCTTAGCCTCAACTCCCCCTGAAACTTGATTTGGAGCTTGATTAGGGTTTGCTAGAGAAACCCTAAAAATTCAGTCTTTGACTTTCACACTTCTGAATGGATGGAAGAATGTGTCTTGTTGAGCTGATCAATCTAGCATTCTTCAATTTTGAAATCTCCGAAATTTGACCCCTCAAAATTGCCTTCGAAACTTCTGGATCTTCTGGACAGGAACCCGAACTAGGGTTTGATGAAGCCCGGTCTTCTACCCAACCAAAAATTTGATCTTGGTCTCTAAATTTCAATTTTCCTGAGTAGCATTCAGCCATGGACTTTGATTCCAAAAATTCTAACTTTCTCCGAAACCCTAAATTCCAGAAGCCATGAATAAAGGTGCACCAAAAATAATTCTGTTTTGACAGAAATATGCACCTGATTGTTCCTGCTATAACTCTGAAATTTCTTCTCCACAGGGTCTGAAAACGTTTTTTGCGGTAGCCTGACCTGTCATCTTTCCATCCTGATAGGTCTGACCTCAATAGGATTTTCTGAGAGAGAGTTATGCCAAGTGTCGCAACGTGACCTGTTTATGGGATAAAACAGGAGAGCGAACTTGTACAGCTTGCCATGTGTCACTGTTTGAACTTCAGCCTCTGAAAACGTTTCCTGAGATATCTCGCCCTGTTATCTTTCCATATTGACAGGTCTGACCTCAATTGGACTCTCTGAGAGAGAGTTATGCCAAGTGTCGCAACGTGACCTGTTTATGGGATAAAACAGGAGAGCGAATTTGTACGGCGTGCCACGTGTCACTGGTTCACCTTCGGCCTCTGAAAAAGTTTTCTGAGATAGTACAGTCTGTTTACTACCTATCACTTTTTACGAAATTTCATTTGGAGTTTCCTAGCCCAAGTTATGACCTTTTTTCCAAGGTGACCTGATTTTGACTGAGATCTGGAAGAGGCAGAAACCCTAACTTGTACTAATCATAACTCATAAAGTAAAACGAATCTGAGGGTTCCCTTTTGACACAAGGTACCTGGGGAAGTTATCTTTGACCTGTAAACTTTTCAGACCCTGAACCTTCGCAGAAATGGATTTATAGCGAAAGTTCCACAATGAATGGTTTTTTCTATGTAAAACCCTAAGCTTCAAATTGTCGTAAGTAAAGCAAGTGTCGTAAGTGCCATACCTTGTCTTCCTTCAGGTTATCTATGATACCATGTTAAGATTTAATATGCTAAGACAGAAAATAGTAGCATTACATTCCATTTCACAATAATAGCATATACAGGATCACTGAAGAAACAACAAGCATAGCATAAACACAAGAGACACAAATTTATCCTGGGAAACCCTCATGGGGTAGAAAACCCAGTAAAGCTTCCTCAATATAGATGAACAGCAATATACAAAGATGCAAACCAAAGACATGATTTCCTTCTCCACCATAGCAGACCTCTCCTCCACAAGTGCGCCTCTCTCAAGTGTGTGTGTGTATCAAATAAGGAACATACCTCCTCTATTTATACACTACACTGACATGTATTTTACACAAGTACATGTAGGCTCGTATTTAACCATTAGGTTAAATACCCTATTATAACTGACTGGGCCGACCCCCACATGGTGGGTCTAATAACCCTAGTTACCACAACCAATTCGGAGGAATAAACATCTCCGGATTCATAGTATAATCACATCGGAGGTATGGAACATCTCCGGAATAAATAATATACAAATATAATATTCTTAGAAGTTACAATATTCAAGACTCGTGGGCGTTACCAAGCACTTAGAATTTTCTTGTGATTAACCTCTCGGAGCTAGTAGCCATCTGTTTTCTATCTGCCTTAGTTGCTACCTCATTTGTGAATGTCCAAACCATCCTTTAGAGAAGAAGAACTGACCCTTCAAGAAGCCCTAAGGATCTTTAAGCAAGGAGGGATACAGCAGTTAATGAAAACCCTAGTCAAGAAGGTCGCCATAGATCAAGGTGGAGGATCCTGCAGATCACCAAGAATTAATCCCACGATGCAGGAAAAACCAAAAGACAAGGGAAAAGTGGTAACGACACCTTAATTCAATATCATAAAGTTGGGATCCTCGTCACATAAAGCACCAGTATTTTAGATAGAACCTCTAAAGATGACACCTGAATATATCTCTCTGTGGGCACTGAATGCCCCTGTGTTTAAATTGCTCAAGACTGCGAGATACGACATCCTGCTGCCGCCTATGTCAAAGCATGTAAATGTTGGTAAGAATCTGCTGGGAAAGATAGCATATTGTAAATGGGAGGATTATGACATCTTGGGAATGAAGAAAGACAAGCCAAATGTTCCCAAATACCCAGATTTTCAACCAGACCAGTATATGTGCTGGAAGAAGGATGCCAAGGGAACTCTCAACTTGGTAGCTGACAGTTGGTTAGAACCTGTTGTTCAGTCAGGGCTACTGAACTTGCTGAGATTGCCACATTTTGACCGCTCTCCAGAACTGAATGTTGTGGTTCGCACACTCATGGCGCGAATCCACCAAGGTTATCTATGGATGGATAGAAATATTGACATTAACATTGATTTGATCCACCGCATCATCGGGTTAAGCAAGCACTGTAAGGATACGAAGCATTTCTTTTAGGGGAAGAGCAAAGAAAAAGACACTGTGGAGAAGATGAAGAAGACCCACTTTGTGGTAAAGGGTGAAAGAGGATTCTCGACATAAGACATAGCGGACCAAGCAACAAGATTTGTAATGCAGTTGCTCGCAGGCAAGATGCTTAAAACAGCTAGGCCTTTGGAGGTGCCTGCGGGCACAATACTCCTTGGTGTCGCAGCGGCCGAAGCTATGGAAGGAGATTATGTGGGCCCGTTATGGATCCCAAGGATCCTAGAGGGTTTAAATTTGTCAACCTCTGGGAAAACACAAATCTAGAGCATCGGCATGCAACCCCAGAAGTCTTTTACCAGTACTATATGCAGCCACGCGACGCAATCATGAAGACACCCCGCATCACAAAGCAGGTCACGGCAAAGTATATCCGCATCATCGACTTAGAGGTGGATATGAAATGTATATTCATATCGCTGAAAGAACAAACGAGGAAACCGGAGTGGTTCCCAGGAAAGTACAACATGTACGAGCAGGATATTGAGGACCTCATGAAAGATTGGCCAGTAGAATTCCGCATAGAGGTCATGGACATGGAGACAGATTCCGAAGAAGATGAGCCAATCCCGCTCTCATGCCCAATCATTGAAGAAACAGGGAAGAGAAAACAAGCTAAGACTTTGCAGAAGCCAAAGTCAAGGAAAAAGGTGAAGGCTACAAAGATTCAATCGGAGGCAGTCCTCAATGATGATGACTATGAGATGATAGCCGAAACAATTTCAGAGCAGATGAAGGAGCTGATGGTAGCTAAAGAAAAGAAGGACAAGGTCATCCACAATGACTTGCACCAGATGAGGCTTGCAATGCAAGGCCTAATGAAGAAAATCGACGATGTCCAGAAAAGCCTTATTGTGCTGTAGGAAGCAGGGGCTGAAAGGAGGTCGGTAGGAACCTCATAGCAAGGAAGCCAGCAGCTAGCAATAATGCTTCCATCGAAGACTAGGATTGTCCATGTGGACCCATTGGCTGTTGCGTTTCCAATAGCAGAGCAAGTGGCCTTGGACACAATGGGAGTCGAGAGAGTAGAGCTCAACTTAGCCAAAATCCCGTTACCAAGATTGCACTTCATCCACACACAGATCATGCAGGAGATGCATGAATGGACGATTGAAGCGATGAAGTTACAAGCAAAGCTCACCACAGCAAACAGACAAATTCAGCAGAAGGCATAAGTACATCTACGCAACGAGCAGGACCGCCGACATAATTTGGAGACCACCATATCCAATGTGGTGAAGGATATTAAAGACATAGAAATCCAGGATGATCCTGCAGACATAGTTCTGAGGATCAGAGATAAGGTGAGATCCTTGCAGTCGGAGATGTAGGACAAATAAATTTACTATGAAGCTGATATTGCTACATTGAAGGAGAAGCTAAATAAGCAGGCACCATTAAACTAATAGCAGGTCAGAGAGCAAGTAGTCAGCGCCGCCTCAAAAAGCATCACAAGTGAGATGGCTAAGTGCCAATTTGTCTTGGATAAGGTTTCGCACGCAATCATGACCCTTGAAGAGGATCAAGGGTTGCTGCAAGTCTAGACCGTGGTACAAGAAAAATAGACCGCGCTAGACAAGTTGAATGCAGAGGTGAAAGCTCTGCCACCTAGAGAAAGGCTGCCGAGATACAAGGAGATATCTAGCTTAAAGAAATAAGTACAAGACTTATGACAAAAAGAGACTGAGATGGATAATCAGTCGCAGCAGCTCCTAGAGAATGCCATGGTGGTATCACAGTAGATTGAAGATAAGTTAATCGAACTGTGCGATAACCAGGAGCAGGTACAAGATCAAATTGGAAAAGAAATAACTCCAACACTACTTGAGACAATTAAACAAGTTGAGGAGGATACAAGAGAAGCAGTGGTGCAGTTGTGCAGCACATATGATGAGTTCACGGCCAAGTTTGTCCCACTAGTCGTGGCGCAGAGTGAGACAGCTGAAACAATCAGTGGCTCGGGGATGAGCCACATATAATTGTTAGGGGCATGTTAGGCCCAGGTTGAGTTATAGTTTTGGGAAGCACCTTTTTGAGGCAGGCAGGGAAAGCTGAGCTGAGCGCAGCTCAGAAACACAATTTTGGCTAAGTATTGAGGATGCTGTGAAGTTGCGCGCAGCATCCAACTTTTAACGAGACTTCGGAGTTGTGCGCAGCGTCGAAGTTTTGGTTGTGATGTGAAGACTGGTACTGCGCAGAAGTAGTGCTGCGGAGTTAGGAGGCCGCGTGGAGCCATCAAATCGGTGTGCTGGACAAGTATCAAGTGTAGCTACCGACTCGACCGGTAGCAGCCAATTTTGGAAAGATACTTCAGGATTGCCAAGCGGCGGACGTAGGTAAAACAGGAAGGCGGCCACGCGTGGGTTGTTAAGGAAAGCGATGTTTGGCACGTGCAGAAGGAAAAACCGTTAGAGAGAAACGGTTCAGCAGTAGCATCCTGTAGGCACGCATGCGACAGGAAGGCCGATAGTGATAGAATGAGGACGTGGAGATCCGCCATGATCAAGCAGACACTACCAGGAGCCAGCAAGCCGGTTTGGAAAACCGGTTCAATTTTGGAAACCCTTAGGGTTTTGGGTTTTAGGTCTTCGACATTGTATAGACATGACCTTCGGGCATGATCTATTTAAGAAGACATTTTGTATGGGATGGGGGTTCGCTTTTGTGGGTTGTTCTCTCTCTGTATTATTGTTATGCTTTTGTTTTGAGAACTTAAGGAGACACCCTTTTTGTACTGTAAAATCTCTCTGAGCTAAGAATATTGTAAAGGCTCTGCAGCTGTGTGCGCAGAGACCTAGCCGAGAGAAGGAGAGTCTGTAGCTGAGTGCACAGACTAAGAAAGGTTTCCCCATCCCTTTTGAAAGAAATATATTACCAACCGTTCTTATGGACGTAGCTTTCCATCCGGGGAAGTGAACCATGTTAAATCCTATGTTATGTGATGATGTGTATGAATGAATGATTGTCTGTATTTTCTGTAGAATGAATACTTGAATGTTTCCTTGCATGCTGTAAATTGAGAACTCTGATATGCATTTACCAATAGGATAAGTTTGGGAATGATATGCTAGGTTCCAAGGAAGCAGATGAATGGTGAACACTTCAATTCTATGTTAAGGCCGTGAATCAGTCATTTAAAGTATAATTACTTTCTTAAACACAGTGACGAATGCAGTACAGTTAATCATGTTTATCATTTTAGTCATGTTGTAATAATCCAAGTTCGTGACAAATGTTAGAAAGATAACCAGCAAGTTCTTGAATGAATGGATGAGTGATATTCATTTCAGTGCCTTAACGTTTCCAAGATTTTCCAAGTAGAGGATAATTGTGAGTGATTCGCAGTTCCAGTAGAAGATTCGCAGTAGTAAGAAACCCTTGGTGCGGCCCACAATGTTTCCTCCACCGCGTAGTACTGCTTGCAGCATATATCTTGTTGCGCACTGCATCAATCTTCCCCATAGCGCACTCCTTCTGTCCCGCACTACGCAACTTGCTCAGATAAACAACTCATCATTTATTGTTGAAACCTAATTCCACAGTACCCCATAAAGATATACCTCAGGTGAGACCTCAACCTACTCACAGGTTGTTGCCGAAAGGGCCGGTGTGAAGGGGTTTTGTTGGTAAAAGGAAGAACCGCAAAGAACATGGGTCTAATTGGAAACCTCTAGGTCAGTTTAAGACAACATTAGTCTAAAGGATATGTTAGGATAAGTTAACCATGGGAAGGGTAATTTAAATTAAATGTAAGCTAATCTAGCCTAGGATATCCTATGTTAGTTAGGGTAGGATAGAGTGGGATAGGTTGGATAGGGTAAGGAAATGTAATGTAGCATAAGGTATAGATTACTAAGCTATGTGGGTATATGCTAGGCTATTCTAAGCTACATTATGGTAGGGTAAGAAATCTTAGGTTACGATAGTGTAGGCTTAGTTAGGTTAGGTTAGGATAGGCTTCGCTAGATTATGCTAGTATTTGTTATGATAGGTTAGGTTTGTCCATGATTTTGTAGCCTGTTCTAGCAGAATTATTATAGGCTAGGATATCCTAAGGATGTTAAGTAGGTTACCTTAGTCTAGTCTATGTTATGCTAAGGTAGTATAGGGTAAGGTAGGGTAGGGTAGAGTAAGTTAGATTTGGCATCGGCTATGCTAGGTTATGCAATATTACATTAGGTTATGGTAGGAAGTTAAAGAAAACCTAATCGATTAATTTACTTGAGCGCCCATTATAACAAGGACAAATCCATATATTTCCTTAAAGGATATAAATATTTATTATTTATTAATACCTATTTACTTTTTGAGATATAACAGGAATGTATATAAATACAGGTAAGGGATGATAAGTCATGTCCTTCAAGAAAATGTATGACTATCAAAAATTAAAATATAATAAATGTAGAATATTTACCTATATTACTATTTGTACAACACATGTGAGTATATATGATACTGTCATGATAATATACTAAGTATATTACAAATGGCATATCCTAAGTCTTTCCATCATATCTTTGTAACTATTGCAAGGCCACATCTAAGTAGTGGTATAGATCCTTAGTTTTAGGGCCCATTACTATGAACCCCGTCATTGGTCTAGCCTCATTATCATGACACGCAGGTGGTATCCTATATCAACTAGTATATCCAACACTCTACTAATGTCAACTAAGCATGTATCCGAGTGTGTGTGTGTGTGTCCATATTTATCATATACTTTCCCACCCAATCCATGGATGCATATACTTCCTTACTAGGTGGTCCACGAGGAATGTGCTCAACCATAGCTTCCATACCTAAGCCTTGAGCCTTTAATGGGATATTCAAAAGAAACAACTCATGATCTTCACGATGCAAAAAATGAGCCTAATCAAAACCCTTTGTGTCATGACTCTCCTTAAGTACCTGCAACTATGAATGCCCCTCGTATGGAATCGCTGCAAGAGGATCCTCCCTCAACCATGAGTTCCACTCATTCCCTCATGTGTCACAATTTCCAAATATTATTGAGTTTCCACTGTAAGTGATGACAAACAAATTGGTAACAAAGATCCTCAACCTCCCTTTCCTTGTCTTCAGTGAACTTGAGAGTAAGATCCCTATCGATGAATAGCTACAAGTAATCCAATTTTATCCTTTCCAATGCTTTTTTGATTGGTTGTAGTTCAATACTAGTGATCCCATTTGCAACTCCATGTTTCCTTTCCTCAATATAAGACTTCCTAATAATATATTCTAAGTATCTTTGAGTATCCTCAAGCCTTATTAATACTAACAAAATCTTCTCCTTTGAGACCAATAATTGGCCCTTCAAGTCATGTGCTACTGAAATCCTTTCTTCATATTCCTCATAGTGGCCTAGGCTATCCCACCATTGATTCTTTGATACCATTGTAAGGACACTACCCTCATAAAAACCACTTGGATCACTAGATGATACCATGCAATCTCCAAAAGGTGGGATAGCATCATGGTCAAGCACTACTTCATCAAGGAAACTCTTCTCTCCACAAGGCCTATCAAAGATGTTCTCTAAGTTAACATCAAAGAGACTTGTGTCCCCCATACCATCAGCAACATTTGCTTCTTATTCATCCTAAATATCCTTTGTGATCTCAGATTCTAATTCCCCATGAGCATCCATGTTCTCATTCATAGGAGAAGAAACATATGAAGAGTCAACATTTTCCTCATTTTTAGAAGGATCAGAATCTTTAGAAACTAGTACCTTTTTCCTTGGCACCTTCACCTTCTTTTCCATTAATACATGGGTTTCATACCACTCAGGATGCTTAATGGTACAAAAATACTTGAATGAGATGGATGCATGAAATTATTAAGGATTTAAGAGCATTAATAAATATGAGAGATAAATAATAGAAGATAATCAAAGAAACCACATAACAATAGACACACAATGTTTACATGGAAAACCCAAATTCGGAAAACAACCATAATAGATCTATTATCTCCCTTGACCGAAACCGATCAAGCCAAGCTAAGTGAGATAACTAGTGCTCACATCTAGGACACATTACAATGGAGTATGCCAAGCCCTTTATAGGCTTCATTACATGCAATACCATAGGACAATACCATGGGCCACCAAATACCATTGGCCACCAAATAGCATGGAACACCAAATACCATTGGTAAAAAATTACCATGTGCCCAAAAAATGTGTCGAGACCTAAACTAACCTACACTAACCTACCCTAATATAATTAACCTATCTTATCTTGAACTAGATAGTTATAGCCTAACCCCATATAGCCTAGATTAACCTAACCCACCCCACCCTGCCCTATACTAAGGCTAGCCTAATCTATCCTTGCAAGACCTTTCCTAGCCTATCATAGCCTTAACCTAACCAACCCTAGGTTAAATTATCGTATCATAAAATTTCCAAACCTAGCTTATCCTAGCATAGGATAACCTATCGTAGAATACCCTAACTTAGCTTATCCTACCTAACATAACCTAGCCTAACCTAACCTAATCTCCTCTATATTAATCTAACCTACCCTATCTTATCCTACAATAACCAAACCTAACCTATCTTAATGCACACTAGCCTAATCTAACCTAACCTTTCCTATCTTAACTTTCCCATTTTAACCTAACCCTATCTATCTAAGGTTAACCTAACCAACTCTAACCTAGGATACTCTATCCTAACCTGTCATGCCCTAGCCTCCCCTACTGTAACATAACTTAAGATACATTGTCCAATCTTAACCTACCCTATACTACCCTCGCTTAATCTAACCTAACCTACCAAGCATATCCCTCGAATACCTTAGCTTACCCTAACATTTCTTAGCCTCATCTAGTCTTCTCTTGTCACATCCCCAAATTTCGTAAAAATTTAAAATTTTTCTAAGCGGTCTATTCGTCCATAAATGCTTATGCGGAAATATAAAGTCTGAGCATTTAAATTTACTGTTTAAATAAAAAGCAATATTTAAACAACTCATAAATTATCATTAATTAGTTAATTGTCTGAATGATAATAAAATAGGAAATACCGTAATACTCAGATATGCAATCATCAATTTTTATATGTCGTAACGATATTTAGCCCCATCTATAACTCTATATATTTGAATGATGTGATACTTGCTATTCTATGCAACCTCTTTATCCCCCTTTAGCCATTTATAGAAATAAGAGAACAACCTTCTGCTAAAATAGATAATTTGCTTTAACAATACATGTCTATGTAAGCACAACAATTTTATTTAAATCAAACAACATTTTAGCTGTAAAACATGTACAATCCTAAATCTCAAATACCTTGCCTGGTCAAATAGAAAATCAACTTCAATTTATAGTTTATCAACCATTTTTTCATAGTCATGCAATTCATAGTATCTAACACATTCCTCTTTGTTTACATTTGAATATTTCTATCTTAAATATATTTACTCATCATATAGATTCCTAATAACTCATATAAGTCATATCCAATAGAATAAGTACATCTAGGTATTCAACATATAAACATATGAACAAGTGATCCACCAGGTACACATATAAATTATCAATCCCATCACAAGTACATACATACACAAGAAACCAAAGACATACACAGGAGACCAAAGGTAACGTGGTTCACCCGAACTCGGACTACATCCACAAAGGGTTGTGTTTGTATTATTTAATCAAAGGAGGAGATTACATTAAGTAACATGGTTATTGCAACCAATACCTTTCTACTTTCTCAGCCTCTCTCATAAAGAGTACTAAAATATACATTAAATTTTTAGGGAAAATCCTCATAAGAATACTTCCTTATTCTAAAGATTTATACTCAACAACATAACCTATATGTAATTCATTAACATTAATGTCTTACTTGGTCCAAACTTTACCGATGGTCTATAACCTCTAAATATTCTCTTATCCTAAGAGTTTATAACATATATATATTATGTTTATCATAATTGACGAATCTAACCTTTACTTTATGTTCTCTTATTCCAACATGCTATTATAATTAACAAATCTAACCTTTACTTTATGTTCTCTTATACCAACATGTTATTATAATTAACAAGTCTAACCTTTAATTTATGTTCTCTTATACCAAGAGCTTGTAACCTATGTGTTTATTTAAAAGTGTCTCCTAACGATACTACGATCGATCTCTATATAATACCCAAATGTTTACACCAATATATACATTTCAATATTGTAAATAAGAGAATTCTTCTCACACTTTATCATACATTAAAATATGTATATAAAGGAATCTACCTATTTTAGGATGGTTAGTATAACCTCCAAGTCTGAATCGTGGTAGCATTATACACCGAGAATTTAAAATTTATAAACCTAATTCTTCCTACGAACTATCTCATGTGGCAGAGGTAAAAATAATTTAATGCTCTACGTAATTATCCACAGAGATCGTATCTACAGGTCAGGACCTCTATGCGGCCTTTACGAAAACATAAATCTAAGATATATACATAGTTCTATAGTAGGCGGAGATCAAGATTCGACAGTGTGCAAGCATGCATTCTCATATATTAAGTAGACATTGCGATTCAGTATCACATGGAAGTATAATCGGATCGCTGTGTTTTGCATGTATCAAACACACTATGTATATGCACATTTAAAATAACTTACCATGTCGAGTTTATGGAGAATTCAGAGGAGAGAAAAATAAGTCATACAGCGATTGTACTACGACCACGTTTAGCAAAAATACAACACACACTGACTACACCTTAGATCGTTTAGTAAAAGGCATAACTCACGGTTGAGGTTGAGACATAGGTTCGGGATCCACAAGGATCGATCCTTAACATAATGGTGGTAGAAATATGAGCCTCATTCAAGGATCAATCTAGCAGCATAAAATTAATATGACGAAGGAAAGAAATCACCCTACAGAGATCTTGTTAAACCCCTTGAGAAAAACAAAGTAGCGGCATTATTTTCTTCTAAAATGTTGGGCAGGGATCGGATTTCAGTTTTAAAACAATGCAAGAAAGACAATATCTCTATGACACCATGTGCAACTCTAAACTACTGAAAGGAGATCGATTCCATACACAAATTAAATGCAGAAGACAAGATACTGACTATAAAATCTCTATCTTGTTAAATATAATTGCTCTATCTTGTTAAGGGAATGTAGAGATCACTTACCTGAGTACTGCTCCGTAGAATTTACGGCTAACAACCTGAGTTGGGACTCAGTACCATTCACAAGGATTAGGGATTAGCGTAATAAAAAGTTGGTTTCTAGCTGTCCTTCAGCATTTGCGCAACAAATCTCCACTACTGGCATCCGAATTCCTCCCTATCATCAACAATACTAAAAAATGACAGAGCATCACCACGCCGAGCTACTGACTGTAAACAAAACTGGTGCACTATAACTCAGTAAGAAATGACAACGATCCGGCTCAAATAAAACATTCAAACTATGGTGACCCCCAAAGCCCATGAGGACAGACGTTCTCCATTTTTCAGCATATAAAGTAGACAGTGATTCCTTGCTAAATGAAAACAATATTCACATTATGGTGAACCTCAATGCCCATGAGGACAGAGGTTCTTCATTTAAAATAATTAAGATTAAGGAAATGAGGATTTATCACCTAACTCGTACGCAGAGGTTATTTTGATCTCATTTCATGCTAAGAAAACAAGCACCGCAACCCCAACTAAACTCGTACGCAGAGGAAATGAGGATTTATCACCTAACTCGTACGCAGAGGAAATGAGGATTTATCACCTAACTCGTACGCAGAGGAAATGAGGATTTATCACCTAACTCGTACGCAGAGGTTATTTTGATCTCATTTCATGCTAAGAAAACAAGCACCGCAACCCCAACTAAACGCTCTACTATAAACCCTAACAATAAAAAATAATAACAATGAAATTTAACTTCAAACAACAACGATCGCCTCCCATTTGCAAGTAGAGAAGGCGTAATACATAATTCTCACGGATTTGGGATCGTCCCTCACTTGCAACCAGAGCTAAAAGAAAACACATAGAAAAAAAAATGTATACTTCAATATTAAAATCTAGAAACGTAGGGCTCTTAAATAAGGCGCCCAATTTGGTGAGGTGTAGGTTCTGGAGGAAATAGGTGGCGGTGTAACACTAAATGGGCCAGATGGTAGCCTTACGAACTCAGCGATCTTCCCATGCAGGAGACAAACCACTTGTCAAAAGATATAAAGGAGAATTCACTAAAAACGGATTTGCCTTTTTAGAAGGAAAAATATTCCTTCTAGTTACAAAATTTTATTGTACAAATAAAAAAAAAATTACTTTACCATATATAGATATAGATATACAAATTATCCATCATTATTCATATAATTTGTCCATGATTATTTATATATATTATATATAAATAATATCCTTCTAGTCATGACATATATATAAATATATATTTAATATGTATTTCTAGATTATTGTCAACACTTTTATTTACCTTTTATATGTATATATTACATATAAATAAATTCATATTTTAATAATCAAACATACATATGTATGATTTGTTTACCCTTCATTAAATATGTTATATTGTTAACTTAATTATTATGTAATACTATATATATAATATATATGTATGTGGTTTCCTCATCCATGGTAAGGTCTAGCATCGTCCTTGTAGTCAGGACGACTTCTTTTTCTTCTTTAAGGATTTAGTGGTGACATAGCCTTAAGTCCCCTAAGTATAAATACATTTTTCGACCTAGGATTTTAAAATATTTTCAAAGTCCACTGGTGGGGCCTTGGCCTTGAGCTCCTCACCATGGCCGTTTACAAAGTTAAAAATTACATTTACAATAACGGTCAAAATTGAGGGATGTTACATCTCTGGCCTATCCTTATCTTAAACTTAACCTAACCAACCTTATCCTAACATAACCTAACCTAGCATATATTATCATATCCTAAACTAGTTCACCCTAAACTAACCTAGCATAGCCTAATTTTTCCTAATGTACCCTAACTTAGCCTATCCTACCTAGCATAACCTACATTATCCTATATTCACCTAACCTAACCTACTCTAACCCTAGATTACCTTAGTCAAACCTATTCTACCCTATGTCAGCCTACATTAGCCTAGAATAACCTACTTTAATCCAACCTTCCATAACCAAACCCAACCTAACATATCCTACCCAAAATGAACCTATGATAACCTATCTGAGTTTAACCCAATCTAACCTACACTAACCTACCCTAATATAATTAACCTATCTTATCTTGAACTAGATAATCATAGCCTAACCCCATATAGCCTAGATTTACCTACCCCACCCCACCCTGCCCTATACTTAGTCTAGACTAATCTATCCTTGTAAGACCTTTCCTAGCCTATCATAGCCTTAACCTAACCAACTCTAGGTTAAATTATCATATCATAAAATTTCCAAACCTAGCTTAACCTAGCATAGGCTAACCTATCATAGAATATCCTAACTTAGCCTATCCTACCTAACATAACCTATCCTAACCTCCTCTATTTTAATCTAAATTACCCTATCTTATCCTACCATAACCAAACCTAACCTATCTTAATGCACACTAGCCTAATCTAACCTAACCTTTCCTATCTTGACTTTCCCATTCTAACCTAACCCTATCTATTTAAGGTTAACCTAACCCTATCTATATAAGGTTAATCTAACCCACTCTAACCTATGATACTCTATCCTAACCTGCCATTGCCTAGCCCACCGTACTATAACATAACTTAAGATACATTGTCCAATCTTAACCTACGCTATACTACCCTCGCTTAATCTAACCTAACCTACCAAGCATATCCCTGAAATACCTTAGCTTACCCTAACATTTCTTAGCCTAATCTAGTCTTCTCTGACCTATCCTTATCTTAAACTTAACCTAACCAACCTTATCCTAACATAACCTAACCTAGCATATATTATCATATCCTAAACTAGTTCACCCTAAATTAACCTAGCATAGCCTGATTTTTCCTAATGTACCCTAACTTAGCCTATCCTACCTAGCATAACCTATTGTAACCTACATTATCCTATCATCACCTAACCTAGCCTACTCTAACCCTAGATTACCTTAGTCAAACCTATTCTACCCTATGTGAGACTACATTAGCCTAGAATAACCTACTTTAAGCCAACCTTCCATAACCAAACCCAACCTAACATATCCTACCCAAAATTAACCTATGATAACCTAGCTCAGTTTAACCCAATCTAACCTACACTAACCTACTCTAATATAATTAACCTAGCTTATCTTGAACTAGATAATTATAGCCTAACCCCATATAGCCTAGATTAACCTAACCCACCCCACCATGCCCTATCCTAACCTAGATTATCATATCATATTGTAACCTATCTTACCCTAAATAAACATAACATACTCTATCTTATCCTTTCCTTCCTAACATAACCTACCATATCCTAGGTTGACTTAACCAATTCTGGCCTAGCCTGACCTATCCCAACCTAGCTTAACCTAACCTATCCTAATCTAACCTAGCCTAACCTAGCATGACCTAACTTAAGTGAACTTAAGATAGCTTAATCTAGCCTAACTTGGCTTAACCTAACCTACCCTACCTATCCTAATCTAACTTAACCTAACCTAGCGTAACATAGCTTAACCTACCCTAACCTACCATAACTTAACATTTCTTATCCTACACTAAACATGGCTTACCTTGACTTACAAAAACTTAACATAACTTAATTTATCATTTTCTAACCTATCCAAACCATAACCTAACCCACCCTATCCTATCCTACCTTAAACTATCCTAATGTACCATATCTAGACTACCTTAACCTAGCCTAACATACTTAGCCTACCTAACATTACCTTGACCTAGTGTAACTTAACTAGCCCATTCTATCATATCCCAACTTAGCCTACCCTACCTATCCTAACTTAGAATAACCTAACATATCCTAACCTATAGTAAACTAACCTAGCTTGACCTATCCTACACAATCCCTATCCTACCTTATCTTACCCTAACTTAGCCTAACATACCCTAACCTAGCATGGGAAATATACCCTCACATTATCCTAACCCACCATATCTTATCCTAGCCTATGGTAATCTAACCTTAGACTACACTAACCTACCCTAATGTAGCCATACCTAACCTATCCCAACCTAACAACACTTAACCTAGCCTACCTTACAATAAATTAGCCTAACTAGCCCATTCTAGAATAACCCAATTGAGCTTATCTTACCTAGCCTAAATTATCTTAACTTAACCTAGCCGAACCTACATTAACATTGCATAGGCTAACATAAAATACCTTAGCTTAACCTAACTTATCCTAACATTCCCTAACATAGCCTAGAATATAACCTGAACTAGACTAATTTCCCTACCCTAGATTAACCCAACCTATCCTACCTAGCATAACCTAACTTCACCTATGCTCATTTACCCTAGCTTAACCAAACACACCCTACCCTAAAGATGGCCTACCTTAGCTCACTTATCCTATCCTAGGCTATCACAACTTGACCTAAATTAGCCTATCCTACCTTAACTTACCCTAACCTAGCCTAACCTAGGTAGCCTAACTTAGCTTAAACTAGCCTATGTAACCTAGCCTATCCTAACCCTATCCTGCCTTAGCTTACACTAACCTAACTTAGACTATCCCAACCTAACCTAGCCTAGCCTACCCAACACTATGATGGCCTCACCTAACTCGACTTAGCCTAACTTAGCTTAACCTAACTTAGCCTAACTTAGCTTAACCTAACCTAGCCTACCCAACACTATGATGGCCTCACAAACACAGACTCAGACACAAACTCGGTCTTGAACAACACATAGACTCAAACACAAACCACATTACATCCAGAATCGTTCTCAAATGACACACAGGCTCCAACTCAGAAACAGACTCCGAACCAAACCAAAACCACACACAGACTCAAACATACAACCAGAGCGACATACAAAATAGAGAATAGGTAGACTGGGAGGATGAAAATGTGAACAAGAGGGTAAGATTTGAAATATATAGCCTCCCTTCAACGAATAAATAACCTCTCTTCAACAAATAAATAGTTCCCTTCCTTTTTCCTTTCTCTAATCAACCCTCTTAACACGTAATACAGATTAAAAACCATGTAAGTTTTGAAATATATACCACATCTCTTCAATGGATAAATAGCTTCCCTTCAAGGAATAAATAGTTCCCTACTTTTTTCCTTTCTCTAATCAACCCTCTTAATAGGTAATGCGGATTAAAAACCATGTAAGTTTTGAAATATATACCATTTGTAGGTTACATCACACAAAATTCCTTTCTCTAATCAACCCTTTTAACACGTAACACAGATTCTCAATGCTCCCAATGCTTTTGCTGTTTTGATTTCAAATTTAATTATAATCTTGGACACATGAGCCAAATTTCTCATTGTTCCATTTTATTCTAGCTTTTCAGGGACCACCTATTAGAGGCTCCCATCCTTTTATTTTATATTGTGTTTTTCTTAAATAAAGATATGACGCGGCAGCATTTCCTTCTAGAACATTGCCCAAAATTTCAAGTGTAAGATATGATTAATGTATATGCAATTCGAAGCCAGATTTTGATACACATATCCATTGATCCGTCACATTACATTAACGACATCTATATTTAGCATTACTGTTTGGTTTACATTTTACCCTGAACTACTCTATTTATATTTTGCATTAGTGTAATATCGGGTTCTTTTCAACATTGTGAAATTTTGGCATTAAAGTTATATTTATACACTGTTTTAATTTTTTGAGAATGGAGGGCATGTTAGATATATTTATAAATTGTTTTACTTCAATTGGATTAGTTTTAGTTTTTATCCATTTATTACATAGCACCTCAACCATTTTCTATTGAACTTTCAGTTATTTAAAATATCATAACTCATGTAAATTTTTTCTTAATAATGAAATTATGATTTATTAGTTATTCTAGTAGAGTAATATTGTTTGTTATTCTTGAATAAAGAATATCAAAATATGTTTAAAAAACCATTATGGAAAAACCCTTAAGAAAATTGTTTATGCTTTAGGTGACTTTGGTGTTAGTTTAGATGACATCCATTGAATCCACACTTAATATTGTGAAATCCATAGGGAATCATGGTAGATTGGTTTGGGCACTACATTTTACATTTTTTTCCTGTGCCTTTGAAATTGGTTGGGCATGTACAATCACTATCATCTTTTAGCTTTGAAGGAAGATTTCTTTCGTGATGGTTTAATTCATGCCTCAACTAAAGAAAAATACAAAGGGGTTTTTATAAAGATTGGTCTCTATGTGTTCACATGGTTGAGAAATACCTAGGGCCTCCACTAGAGGAATCACACCTTGTTACTAACATTATTGATGCACCGTGAGGATATCCAATTGCAAAATTCATGATGTAGATGCATTCGTTTGCTTCAACCTAAATATAAAATTATTTAGAACTCTAATATGACAGATCCATCCAATTTTGTTGATTTTCCAACTTGATAAACCCCACCCTACCCAACCAACTCACCGTGTGCTTTTTTCCAAGTTGATTTCTACAATCTTTATTTGGAGGTAATGGCCATCATTTTGATGATAATAAATATCTCATAAAAATCATAAAAACTATTGTATTGAATGGAAAGCACAAATGTCCCATACTTTGGAATTTAAGAAACCCATCTAGTTATTCTAATATGTGTTTGGGTCGTGCTTTCAGTGATTTCATTAACAAAAGGGACCTCTATAATTCTTCTTTCAACCTACAAGATATGAAACAAATCTATTCCTTCTTAGGGTTTGTTTAGACCATTAAAATTAGGGACACATCACTTGAGCTAAAGCTAGTGACACCTTTAGTGATCATTGTTTCTACTGATTTTCTTAAAAGTTAATTTCTGGAGCAAGGTAGTGGAGGGATCATCCACACTAGTAGGAATATTTAACACTGAAAAGAGGAATGGGAGCACACTTAGGGGACACTGACTGAAAAAAGGGGTTCAAAGGAACACTAACCTTAGGTTATTAAGAGTTGGAAGTGCAGCGAAAAGAAGCGAGAACGAAGAGGAATAGGGACAAAGGAGAAGGGAGTACCACTATTGGTCTCCCCGACGAGCAGATGAATATGCTATTTGACACAATGACAACTGTGGCAGAAGAAAACCGAGCAAAAGTGATTCCTAGGTTATTCGGAGTTGGAAGCACAGTGACAAAAAGGTAGAACAAAGAGGAATAGGGACAAAGGAGAAGGGAGTACCAGTAACCATGTTGGATTAGGTTAGATTTGATTTTCATTGATTCCTCCCTACTTTTGGTCACTGAATGGAAACAAAACAGGATTTTTGCTAGGAATATTTAACAATGCTAATATTATAGTGGTTTCTTAATCAATCCCAAGCAAGTGGTGGTGTCCTCCATCTTCAGTGTAGTCTTGAGGAAGTGTCCTAGTCATCTTGTAGGAATAATAATTGTCCTGGCATTCTTAGGGGGGGGAATTGGCATCTATCATTTGTGGTATATTGGTTTTGATAAATACCAAATATATTCTTAAGCTGGCATTTGTACCGTTAGATTCTTTGTTTCTTGCACCCTTTTTATTGGAAGTAACTAGCCAAGATTAGTTAAATATTATCAATTGCATGCTAAGTAAAATCAACATTCTTATTTGGATAAACATTTCCATTGTTATAACTAGACAATTTACAGGGCATTGGACTATAGAAAGGATGGGGAAATAATGCACATAATGCACTTGACATGGTACATTTACTCTTGGAGGTGTTGTAGGAACCTGATGCAATTGCTTTAGAGAAGATTTTAGAAAAAGTTCCTAATGTATTAAATGTGGTAATATTCTCACCTCATGGTTATCTCATCCAAGCAGATGTTTTGGGATTACCAGAGAACACTGGTGGACATGTAATTTTTAGCTTATGTGTTCTTTTATAAAACATTTTCTTCATGTAATTTTGATGACAATCATAGTTGTTGCTGGTTTGTTAGTTCACATGAAAAAAAATTTATTTTGGAAAAAACCTTTCTTGAAAATTATTCAATGATCCTCTTTATTTGGTTTCCAATAATTTCTTTCATGATATTAAAGCACTAAAAAATGTAGAGATATAAAGGAATGCACCATGAGACCAAACACAATATCTATCCTCCCTTAAGAACTCCATCTTATTATTCTTCCAAACACAGGTTTTGTACATATTGGATCAAGTTAAAGCACTGGAAGAAGAATTCCTTAGCAGAATTGAACAACAAGGACTGGAAATTACACCTCGAATCCTTGTGGTAAGATGCCATTGTGTACTATATTAATGTACATTAGTTTTTAATTTTAGCATTTAGAAAATCAATTGTTCATTTGGAAATAGAATGCAAAGGTAGATATTTTTTTGTAAACTCCAAATCGACTAGGTCTATTTGTGAGTGCATAATTGTGTACCTTGATTTGATGATTTTCATGTATTTTAGGTGACTCGTCTTATCACTAAGACCCAAGGGACTAAATGCAATGAAAAAAATTGAGTATTTTCTACACAAAATATTCAGGTATATTGTGCATACCCTTTAAAATAGAGAAAGGGGTTATGTTGAGAAATGTGACCTCGGTCAACAGGGGTTCGCCTCACTGTCGACACATACCGTAGTATCCCTGGGCACCGGCCTGGGCAGGTTGGAGCCCACCTAGTAACACCCGCAGAGAGGATGAGGTCTCACCTGAGGCATCCAGGAAGAGCAGACGGAACCATGTTTCCACCGAGGGACGAGGCGAGTTGTGGATATAGGGACTAGCTCTATTGTATTACTTAAACTAAAAATTTAAACACTCGACATGGAGTTATAACATATTACTTAATCGCAGCATTTATCATCCCAGCAACAGTAAGCAAACATTGCATCAAGAAAATATAACAACATTCATATATTGCAACATTGCACAAAGATCGTACCAAAACATCATCATTATATTATTGTTACTGTCGTATACCAAAAACAAAACATAGATCTCCGTCCATATGCATCTCCTTCTCTCTTCTCGCTATGCATGAGTATCTATCGCTATGTATGTATGCCTATCTAACACTTACAACTATCATCTATTTATAGGCTTCTGCCATTACAATATTTGTCCACTTACTAACGACTTCCTAATCAACACTATGGACAAATGCCCCAATATCTAACTGACTCGGTCCAAGTGACCCAAAAACCCGCATACCGCGGTACAACTAACTCAATATTACATAACATGTGGTCCAAGTGACCCAAAACTCGCCAACCACGGTATAACTTAACACAAAATATCCCTTTCGCGACCTCATCCGATGTGTCGCAGTGTCGACAGTACTGCGACATTTCCTCATCGAACCGTCTGCCAACAGGCCCCCAACACAATCTTGTGGCTCGCCCTCGAACCACATCAACTGCTGGACATCGTACACGTTGTCGTCTTTACTTTGAAGCCTATATATTGCTGAACGATATTGCTACAACTGTTCTTGATGTCTGGATCACACGATGTTGTCATGCTCCTTCTGCTACACTGATCATTGTGTCGCTATCCTGTAAGTCTTACCCAAAAACGGCCATCCCCCAACTTGCTGTCATGTACATCTCAAACTCATCCTCAAGTCTGTGTGAATGTGACAGACGGGAAGGAAAAGAGGATGAATAGTACCAAGGTGCAAATTTAGTAGATGAATCTGGCACATCTATTTCGCATCGACAAATGGATCCTACTATGGTCGGGGAGCTATCGCCCCAACCACCTCATTGGTAAAAAAAAGCGCAACCCTTTGAACAACTACTGCTTACTTAAAGGTACTGGACCGGCCCTCAGTGCGGTCAGACAATAGTGCAAGTGCACCCGCCATGTCGAGGTGCTTAGGGACACTTGTCGTTTGGGCTCGCAGGGCCCCTGGGGTGATACCACGGGAGATAAAGTGAATCATTTCCACAGCCTCCTTGGAATTCCTCACAATTCAAATCGCAAACTGATCTAACAACATAACCACTCTATATCTGAAAGACTTCATTGTATTGAACTACCGCCTGCCTCTGCTACTTATAGCCAGACCATTCCCAGGTCATGACGGTGGGAATGATGCCCCAATACCTCGCATTTGCGTGTATGAACCCACTGATTGATGCAGTGGGTGGTGACCACGTTGCCATCAACGATCCCACGTGTCGACGTGTGAGAAATATCCTCACATCTTTTGGGTCGTATCGGCCCGGCGTGCCATGTGCAAAACATACCGTCGTCAGGTGGTAACTAGGCCGACTTTGTCAGGTGCAATCTTGTCAGGTGCAATCATGTATAGGGATGATGGCACAGGGTCGCACTATATTAGCGCGACAGTAGTCACAACATTTCCCCGTACCCCCAAATCGCCGTAATCATCACAAAATCCTACACTAACTTCACCAAGAACACAAATCCGTCATCAAGCTAGTCTGCTGAGCATCCGGATTCACCATTAATGCCCATCATTCGAACAGTGTCGTTAATTAACTGTCTCAACTTTTGGCATTTATTATTGATTTGACCTAGCCACTACGCTGCCATGTGTCTCTGACCATTCCCAATTTGCAATAGAAGCCTTCCCGCTTCCGCATTCCATCTTCTGTTGGTGTGCCATCTGCCACCAAGCAACCTACAACACACACTTTTTTTTTTTCAATGCGACTCAGGCATCCCACTATTCCAAGCTTGAGCGATAGGGTTTTAACCTGTGACCATTTACCAGCTTAGGGAGCATCACCCCATCCAACTGCTGCAACTGAACCACGCCAGCTGAAGTAATACTACTGATGCGATAGGGACCCAACCAATGCATTTGTAATTCCCCTGGATGTTTCATAAACTTGCTGTCGTATAATAACACCAAGTCGCCTTGCTGAAACTGTTTACTTTTGATGTGGCGATCGTGCCATGCCTTTTGGCGATCCTTCTTGACCCCTTGGTGGAAGCCAGTGATAAATCAATCTTCTTCTAGCTGTACCAGTTGCGATAGATGTTCATTTAATGCTGTGACATCATCCATACCCGTAATAGCCGCAACCCGCAGACTTGAAACAATGTAATCCATTGGCATAATTACTTCTTTCCCATATACCTGCCTAAAAGGTGTCTGACCAGTCAACCTTTTACATGTGGTGCGATAGGCCCACAACACTGTAGGGATTTTCAGATCCCAGTAGTCGCGGTTCGCATTGCACACCTTTGTCAATGCATGCTCCAAGACCTTGTTAAACACCTCCACCATCCCATTCTCTTGTGGGTGATAGGGTGTACTCTTCTTATGCTGTATCTGCAACTCTTCCGTCAATGCGATGATAGTGCGATTAAGAAAGTGGCTGCCTTGATCACTCAACAATGTATTGGGGCAGCCGAAGAGAGTGATAATGTGATCAAACAAAAATTGAGCAGCTGTTGCTGTGGAACAATCAACGACAGGTGCCACCACGGCCCACCGGGTTAAATATTCTATCGCCGTGATGATATACGACGCACCTGTGCATTTCCCTGGTGGATTGATCGGTCCTACAAAATCCACGGCCCATTTGTCGAACGGTTGCAATGTAAATTAAGGCATCAACGACATCTCATTGCATTTGGATGGTTTGCCAGTTTGCTGACAAATATTGCAAGACCGCACATAGTCTATCGTGTCATTATGTAATGTGGGACACCAAATCCCTGCACGTAGGACCTTCCTGGCCATCGCCTGACCATCATAGTGTCCTCCTGCTACTCCTCCATGTGCTTCGGCTAGTATCAGTGCTTTCTCATGCGGCAAGACACATCTGTGCAATATCTCATCAGCGCCCATTTTGTACAACTCTCTTGCGATGAGCTAGAAGTCAGTAGCCTTGACTACCAATTGCTTCTTTTTACTAGTGGTGAACTCATCTTGTGCAGTTCCCATGGTCAGAAACTGGATGATGTCATCAAAATAGTTATCAGTGACATCAACCTTAAATAGTTGGGCATCCGGCAACCCGTCTTCGATATTAGTCGGTTCCTCCCCTATGTCAATCTGTGATAAATGATCTGGTCCAGCATTCAACTGTCCAGGTTTCACAATGACTTCAAAATCAAACTCTTGAAACAGAAGTAGCCAATGGCATATCTTCCCCCCAACACAGGCTTATTGACCAAGTATTTCAACGCTGAATGATCGGTGGACATTTTAAAGTTCCCACCCAACAAATAATGCCTAAATTTCTGTAGCACATAAACCATGGCTAGATCTTCCCACTCCGTGGTAGTGTAATTTTGCTCTGTAGAGGACAGCTTCCGACTGGAAAACGCAATGGGATGATCAAGGTCGCCTTCTCTAGGTTGAGCCAACACAACACCTAATGCAAGTGAGGAGGCATCAACATGGACATGGAATTCCTTACTCCAGTCCAGAAAGACCAACATCAGTGCCGACACCATCTTCGCCTTGAGCGTTTCGAAGCTATCCTGACATTCCGGGCTCCACTGGAATGCCGCATCCTTCTTCAACAATTTTTCCATAGGGGAAGTAATAACACCATAACCCGTGATAAACTTGTGGTAATACCTCGTATGACCCAAAGTCGCTCGCAACTGCTTAACGGTGGTTGGCGGTTGTAAACCCAAAATGAGTGCAATTTTGGCTGGATCAACCAGCAATCCCTGTTTGCACACGATATGACCCGGCAATATCCCAAACGGTGCACACAAAATACATTTCTTCAAATTCAGTGATATCTGGTGCTGTTGGCATTGCTCAAGCATTAACCGCAAATTGGCCAAATGATCACGAATCAACCCATAAACTATCCAATCATCCATATATACCTGCAAAAATTTCTGAATAAAATATTTGAGTGTGGCAACAATGACCCGGGAGAATATTGCAGGTGCATTCTTCAAACCAAACGGCATTACTGTGTACTGAAAGTAACCCCATTCAGTAACGAAAGTTGTCTTATGGTGATCTTCCTCGGTAATGTGAATCTGATGGTATCTAGAGAATCCATCAGTGAATGAGTACATCTCCTGGCCTCCCACCCCTTCAAGTACTTCATCAGTAAATGGGGTCGGAAAAGGGTCATGCAAGTAGGCATCATTCAACTTCCTCAAGTCGACACAAATGCGCACTTCTCCTGTTTTCTTGTCCTACACCACCATAGGAATGATCCATTTGGACTCTTCCACAGGTTCAATAATACCAGCATCCAAGATGTGATCAAGTTCCGCCTTGACCTTTTCCTGATGTCGTGGATTTAGCAGATAAGGTTGTTGTCGGACAGGCCTAGCATCGGGTTTTAAGGGAATCTTTATCTCTCCTAACTCACCTAAGATTCCCTTCATTTCGAAAAACTTCATGGGAAACACATCTTGAAACTCATGAAGTAACTCAGTAACCCTACTCATCATCTAATCATCCCAATAATCCCCAACATTAGCAAACTTGGGAGTAGCCTCTGTACCGATATTCATCTTGTGAAGCTGCAATGGTTGACCGAACGGAGTATTTGGCGTGACAAGTGATACCACATCGTGACTTCCTTCAGATTCAGGAATGTTAATGTTCTGGGGGTCATCATCATCTTCTAGCCCACAGCTGATGTTGAAGCACTCCATGAGAGACTACATCTAACAATATGTGTGCGGGTCGACAGGGTAGGCCGCTGGAACAACCTAAAGTACTATGTCGCAGATGAGCTATAAGGCGTTATTGACATCAGGGTTGGCATCCAGAAAAGTGAACATATGAGTAAAACAGACCGTCAACTCCCCCCATGTTGTAATTTCTCTATGCAATTTGGCTGCAGTATACCATGAGTGTGGCATCTCATCTAAAGTATGGATAAAAGAATGGACCCACTCATATCTGGGTCGTGCTACCCATAACCATTGGCATTCCATCACATGATCACTAGGATTATTCCGGCCATCATACTTGCCAGTGTGATAAACCTCAGTATCGCCAAACTGAACCATCATTAACCTCCGACACTGTGACCAACCATTAATGGATTTCTTATGTGTATCCCACCAGCATGCTGGAGCAGCCTTCAGTGCTTCCTCCAATGCCAGCAATTGTTGTGGTTCTGAGACCCATTCTTCAAATTCCGTCAAAAAGTCGGTTAAGCCAGGAAACCCTTCATAGACAAGCAATGTGACCGTTTCTGTCACAACATGACATAAATATTGCATAACTAAGCCACATTTTCGGAGCAGTACTTCATGCAACCGGTTCTGCTAATTTTCTAAGGCATCATCGGAATCAAAAGACGCAGAGCTCTCACTGCACCATCCCAACTCACCATTGGCGGTAGGGTGAATGTAGTCCTCAGAAATATTGAATGCATGGTCCCATCCAGCGGGATCATCATCTCTGACAGGCTCAACATATCGGTGTCCTTCAGCCGGATCCAATGGGGCTATGACTCTGAAATCACAATTCTCAAAGGTCATCATGCGTCAGTTGAAATTGATTACTACTCCACTATCATTAGCCCATCCAATCCCCAATAGCACAGGATAGGAGCTTCCTCCCTCAACCACTTCGATGACATCGAATTCAACATAAGTCTTCATACCCTCAATATCAGCCATTAGCCGTGGAATCCGTCCAATGGGTGTTACTTTTGCATGGTTAGCTAACCTGAGCTGTACAGGAGACCAACTCAATGGGGTACTCCCCATTTTTTGCCATGCCTACTTGGTTAAGATGTTAACATCCGAACCAAGGTCAAGAATAACATATTCAACATCATATTCACCAATCTGAATATTCATTCGCATCTCCTTTCCAGTCTTCCTTCGCTGTAAAGAGTTTACTGCAGACTCCTGCCATCCTTTCAGAAAGCACTGCAACCATCCCTCAATCTCAACTAGGGTAGCCGGGTCTCAAGCCAATAATAGATAGCTTTCAAGAAACTTTTTCAATGTCCTCAGTGTTGGCAGCCGATCAACGTCTGATGTAGTATCAAATACAGGTGGCATATCGCAAACAATAGCCTTACCACGGTCTTTCTCCGAAGTGCGACGTGCCTCCAGGAATGTCTCCCGCTCTGTGTCAATGTTGAAAGGTACCATCTTCTGACCATCTAACTGAATCAGTGGCCGCGAACTATCTTCCCTAGTCGTCTTGCCTCCACAAGTGACAACAGCCACCAAAGCATCTTGTGGTCGCGGTTCTGTAGAAATGGTTGCAATATTTGCACCTTGCGTCTGGTTCTGCTACAAATTCCCCGGTGATTGACATTTTGATTGGCGTTCGGCAGTGTTCGCGGGGGCTAGTTTTGTACTAGTTGCTGTACCTGATTCTATATTGGTTGCTATGGCTAGGCCTGGTTCTGCAGCTGTAGAGCATTCCCATCCTGCCATTGTGCAATCAACTATGGACAATTCTCAACCGTATGATCATTACCAAAATAGAACGTACATTGATTTTGTAGTAGCAGGCAGTTGCGCTAATAATACCCCCATATCGCATAATGGTAACATTGAACAGGTCTACGACCACCTCGGCCTCCTCCTCCACGACCAAATCTGCCACTGCGTCTGCCCCGGTACCCTCCTCGGTAGCCACCCTATTGCTGGTACGGAGGTTGGTTAAACTATTGTTGCATTGGTGCTGGTGGTATCCCTTGCCCTTGTGGTGCATACTGCGGTTGCTGTACATACTACGGTTGTGGGGGAGTCATCTGCATCAGAGTATATTGCGGCATGAACTACTACGGTTACTGTTGTTGTGGTGCAAATTGCATCTGCGGTTGAGGTAGCGGCTGAGCTACCTGCGGTTGCAGTTGTGGTTGTTGCACGATACGCTGATCGTCCTTGACATAGAATGCATCACACATTCTTTCTTGTAGAAACCCATATGCACGGTAATATTTGTCATCATGACCCACCGACTTGCAAAATGTGCAGTAAAGATTTCGTGGGGTTGTGACCATTTTTTGCATATACGGGCAGTTATCGTGACGGTGCCCAAACACCTAGAAAATGCGACACCATGGCATATTTCCACCATTCAACGGGTTTGGTGCACCTGACACCAAATATTTATGAAAATCCAGGCAATTGTCCTTCGTATGCACTTCTCCTCGGCATCGCGTACACCATACTTCATCGCATTGTTCCTTGTTCTTCTTCAAATATTGCAACTGTATAGTCAGGTTAGCGAGCTGTGTCTGTATCTGCGACATCCCAGCTATATTATATCCAATTGGTGACGCCTCCAATCACATTGCAATCTCTAGAGCTTCGCTAGGCGTCGATATGTTTTGCTGCACCAACTGCAGCTGTATGTGGGGTAGCAGTGCCGCAATGGACCATTCTTTATGTTGGACGATGCTCATATCGAAACCAACCTTTGCCTTCAGCGTCTTGAATCGCTAGTCGAAATCCCATACCGTCTCATTGGGATACTGCTTAATTTCCTTCAATTTAGTAATATATTGAGCCTCAGACTTGGGCCGTCTAAATTCAACAATAATCCCATCCCGAATATCATCCAGTGACTTCACTAGGGCTCTCGTAGGGACTAGAATAAACTTCATGAACCAATCTAATGCATAACCTCGCAGAGTTGTGGCTAACTGTCCTTTCTTAGCATCGGCATCAGTGATCTGTTTCATGGTCCAGACTGCTTCACACAAAAACCAATACTGTTCTAGGTTGTCTGTCACACTTCCATGGAGCAATGGTAACTTAGCATCATCACCCACCATTTTGGGCTGCCTTCCTCCTATCACTATACTACTACCAATTAAATTCCGTGGAATTGATGAACTTGGCAGTGTCGAAGTGTTATTTCTTGTTGTTTGTGAGTCAGTGAGCGGAGGTGTGGGTACGTTGGCACCGAGGTTTGGTCCTGCCTCTATCCTGGGCGTAGCCTGGTCATCCCTGTCAGGACTGTGAGGTTGCTTCGTCCCGTGTGGTCATCCTTCGCGGTTTTGTGGTCCGATCATAGTAGGACCTTCTCCTGTCCTCTACCTCTTCTCCTGTCGAAACCTCACTCCTCCTCTTGTAAGACCACTCTCTTCCTCGGCTTCGCTCACAGTCTCCTCATGGTCTGCACCCATATACCCCTTACCATTCCATGTACCGTTACCCGACAGTCACGGTACCCACGGCCTCCACCCACCAGTCTATCTACTGATCAATATGCATCTTCAATATACCCTTCTCGTAGATTAGCATCTTAATCGACAGTTGGCGCGACAACAAAAACCTTCCCCTTGGTCCGCGGAAGAAGTATCGTTCAACTTCACTATAGTATTTCTGCATGTCGACCACAAATTCAGTGATATATCCTTCCAAGATGCTATTGAGCCAAACTTCGATAGCCCGTGATGCCTTATTATCGACTTTCTGTAGCTCCTGAATCAACTCCGGGGTCCAAGTCGTCGGCTCACCACCCTGGAAATTCCTCTTCCAGAAGGTTAGCTTTGACAACCACTCATACAGAATGACCAGGAATTCACAGAAAAACCCTTCGTGTGGACCGTCGTGAATATGCCTTCCCAACCAGTGATCTACTGTCAGTCGTGTGTTCTGACTCTCTTCTTCAACAAACTCCCATAATTTCTGATCGAACCAGCTCTGTATCTCTAGCTGCGTCGGGTACCACAACATGACCTCCTTTCACTCTGCACACGGTCTCGGAAATGGAACCGTTTGTTGAGCAACGCGACCTCGGTCGATAGGGGTTCGCCTTACTGTCGACACATACCGCAGTCTCCCTGGGCACCGGCCCGGGTAGGTTGGAGCCCACCCAGCAACACCCGCATAGTGGATGAGGTCTCGCCCGAGGCATCAAGAAGAGCAGACGGAACCATGTTTCCACCGAGGGAGGAGGTGAGTTGTGGCTACAGGGACTAGCTCTATTGCAATACTTAAACAAAAACATTAAACACTCGACATGGAGTTATAACATATTACTTAATCGTAGCATTTATCATCCCAGCAACAGTAAGCAGACATTGCATCAAGAAAATATAACAACATTCATATATCACAACATTGCACAAAGATCGTACCAAAAAATCATCATTATATTACTGTTACCGTAATATACCAGAAACAAAACATAGATCTCCATCCATATGCATCTCCTTCTCTCTTCCCGCTATGTAGGTGTATCTATCGCTATCTATGTATGCCTATCTAACACTTACAACTCTCATCTATTTATAGGCTTCTGCCATTACAATATTTGTCCACTTACTAACGACTTCCTAACCGACACTATGGACAAATGACCCAATATCTGACTGACTCGGTCGAAATGACCCAAAAACCCGCATACCATGGTACAACTGACTCAATATTACATAACATGTGGTCCAAGTGACCCAAAACACGCCAACCACGGTATACTTTAACACAAAATATCCCTTCCGCAACCTCATCTGATGTGTCGCAGCGTCAGCAGTACTGTGACATTTCCTCATCGAACCGCCTGCCAATAGGTTATGCAATGTTGGGTTTCTAGATTTAATGTTTGGCCTTATCTTGAAAAGTTTGTTAGGCAATTCCCATGCCTATCATGGTTTTTTTCCTAGATTTTCCATTTCTATATGTCCATTATGCACATAACTCCCTAGATGGAAAACAATGAAATGCAAAACTTTCTCAAGCTATTGAAATCTTTCACTTCAACATATAAATATTTTTAGGCTTAAAATTTTATGCATTACATTTTATTTAAGTTCACCAATATGTAGTTACCATTTTCTCCATGTTATGTTGAATACCTAGTTTTCTCATGTGTGGACTTATTATGTATATATATTCAGGATGCAACAAATTAAATAATTGAAGTGTTGCAAGGGAAACTGGACCTAATTATTGGGAATTATAGTGATGGACCTAATTTTACTAACCCTCATATCAATGAAACATAGTACATGCATTGGAAAAGACCAAATATGCCAATTCAGACCTAAATAGGAAAAAGTTCGATGAAAAGTATCATTTCTCTTGGCAATTCACTGTTGATATTCTTGCAATGAATAATGTTGATTTCACCATTTCAATCACATACCAATCACTAGTGCAAAATGATGAATTAATGACTAAAAAAATGACTAATATTCAACTATAAACAACTATTTTTGAGTCGGTGACTAATAATAGCGAATTTCCACTATCTTATAGCTAGTCGTATTTCACTAGTCATTAATTGGATGCCGTATTAGTCATTGATTTAGTCATTGATAGTCACTAATTTAGTCATTGACTGCCACAATTAATGACCAAATATACGACTAAATAAACTACTAGATGATAACATATTAATGGCTAAGCTAAATATGATTAAACGTTAGGCGCGCTATAAGATACTAATAGTTGTATATATGTGAAGATAGTCATTTTCTTAGCACTAATTTATGATAGGGTATGGAGGAATCGAACCGACAATCTCCTACCTATAATTAGGTAGGTTCTCTAACATTGAGCTAGCACCCTTTAAGAAGTCGTTATTGCTTGACAATGATGATATTCAAACAAATTTTGCATCATTCAAGCATACAAAATAATGATTACCAAGTTACTATACATCTATAGTCAATGTTGGCATTGTTAAGCTCTTCAAAATCATAATATTGCATATAATGTTTATCAATTAATTGTTGTTACACCTTTTGGTGAATTCAAACATTTATAACATTGTACTATAATAAGTAATGGAAGAAGCACAACCAAGTAAAAACTAAAAAATCAATAAAACTAATGGTGTTATATGAAGGCAATACATGACTAGCTTACAACCATAAATAACATGAGATAGTGTGGTTGCTTTCACAATTGAACCCTCACCCCCATACATACACAATAAAAATCGCTAGCTCATCCCCTGCATATAAAAATATACATAATAATAAGGAAAAACAAGTGGTAGTTTATTAACTCTTGAGAAAACTTACAAACAAATGGTGGTTTCTTAATCAATGTTTCTCTTTTTTAATCTCACCCTTAGACAATGCCCATAAGAATTATATCCATCACAACCATGAATTGCATCTTTTGCATTTTAGGCATCCTCAAACTGAAAAAGAAGAAGATATTATAGAGAAGACACATCACAAGACAATATCAAAATCAATTATAATGAAAAACATGATCTTTTAAAGATGTACAAACAAGTTATAAATACTTATGTCAGAATAGTGAAATAACATAGCTCAATGAAACAGTAACCAGAGGGTCAAAGAGGTCCTTTCAGATCAATGCTAACAATAGACTCATACTGCTTCAAAAGACAAATAACATCACAAAACTATTGTCAAAATATAAAGAAAAATCATGAAAAAGATGCAGTGTAATTTGGATACCAAGAGATCATTGTCTAATAGGCATAACACCAACCAAATAGAAACCAAAAGTACAAATATAGATAGACTACAATTGATCTAAAGACAACATTGTAATTAACTCAATTGTATCATGTGTAAAAAGAAAAAGCATGAAAATGTTGCAGTCTAATTTGGATACCAAGAGATCATTCTCTAATAGGAATAACACCAACCAAATAGAAGCCAAAAGTACAAATATAGCTAGACTACAATTGATCTAAAGACAACATTGTAATTAACTCAATTGTATCATGTGTAAACTGTCATTTTTTTGTTAATTTCCGAATACACATATATATCCCAATCATCTTGTCTAAAATCAAACTAAAATAATTCATTATGTTTGAAAAGTTCAAAAACAATTGTATCTCTCATGGCCACTTCTAATCTATCCCCTAATAAAATATGCTCACAGTTAATTGAAAGGAAGGGTGTCAAAACTAACATGCATCTGTGTTCTTGCTAATTCAATAGGAGAACATGTAATACATGCCAATGACCATGCAATTGATCCTGCTACGGAGCATATGGAGTAAATTGGGGTGCATTCTTACTTGAAAAGCTCTCAAGCCAATCTCAAAAAATGTCATAGAAAGGTAAATATATTCCTACCTGATTGACAAAAAAATGTATAATCATTTTTAAAAGAGACCAATAACATTTCTAAATAATGTATCTAGAAATACAAAAATAAATGTATAATCATGTTTCAAAAAATACCAATAATATTCCCAAAGAAATATATCTAGAGATGGAGTAGCAAATCAAAATCTGTTCAAGCAACTCTTTCAAAACTATCAAACAAGAAATGGTCAAATAAGAAAATGCAGTGTAACACTAATAAAAAAGAATATACATACATATCTATGTACTATAAAATAGAATTACGTATAACCAGAAATATGGAATCCATATCCCGGTCAGCCCATGTGTACAACTTCTTTCAAATAAATCTGCTTCTTCATTTCATAGTCTCCCAAATCTCAAAACTGAATATTTTTTTTGTCGATCAACAATTGCTAGCACAACCAATAGCCATCATCCAAAATATAGAAGCAACCCACTATTTCATGCCATACACCATCTAGGATCCTCTGGCTAAGAATTATAACTAACAAATTCCATTTTATCAAAACATTATTCACACAGAAGTCCTGAAAATTCCACCATAATCTACAGTACTAAATGGTTTTCTATTCCACAAAAGTGAGAACCGATTCAATATTTGAGACTTTGAGACTACTAAAGTATGTTTTCAAGAAGAATACTTATAGTAGGCACGAGAAATGTTAAACGTGCATTGGTACCTCTCTATAGGAAAGAGAAGCATTCCTATAAATGTCAATGGAACACAATTAGAATTCTATGTAGAAGCACATACATTTTGAAGTCACACAGTATATGAAATATCAGTCTGCAATAACAAATGAAACATTTCAAATAAGTGATGAATTAAAACACACCTGCCGAATAATCGAGTAAAAGACATCTAGAGTTCCCTTATATCCAAAACAACTGGGAGGAAAAGGTAGAGTCATCCCAAAAGAATCTCCCCGAGGACAGATTGGAGGACACTCCACTCCAGCAAACACCTATAGAAACAATTTGGCAAAGGAATGGATATTGAAAATTAAATCTCAATAAAAACATGGAATTAAAAAAATCAAAAAATTACAACATACAACATTGTAAATTCTAGGCTAAGTTAACAGGTTACAAACTTGAACAAAAAATATGAATTTAATGATTTTGATAGAAGACTAATAAAGCTTTATTAAGTTCACCAAACTACTTGGATCAAGAGTTATAGATTTAAACTTAGGTTAATGATAATAAAATTCCCAATATTTTTCTCACCTCATAAGGATTTTTTTCAAATTCAACATCAATTGCACTTAGGATTGCAGGCTTGACATCACCAAAATATGCCTTAATATTTGCAAAATGATAACAGTTTATCAGTATAGAGTCAAAAGCAAGGCTTCCTATCCTGATATCATGCCCAACTTAAATTTATATCCAAAAAGTTAACCTAGAGAACAATAAAGAGTAATAGTCTAGTAGGAACACATTTAACTGCATTTACAAACAATTGTAAGCAATGCCGAGTTGGTGCATCATCTTTTATTTTGGGTGCAATCATTTTAGAGCATTCAATTTATCAATGTTGCAAGATATGTCCATGTCCCTCTGGTTATACTACGAGTAAAAAACCTTCTCATATTAGCCATTGGTCAAGGGCCCATTACCAGTTTCTTCATCTCTCCCAGAGTGTCTTGGACAGTGGATGTTGGGAGCACTACATCTTCAGTCTCTTCTAGTAGTAACTATTTCCACCTAGGATCACCCAGCATATCTCTATTAGGCTCGATCTTTCTCTAGATAATATCCTCCAAGAGTTTATCAGTGGCCACACGGTGGATTCTTCTTTTGAGCTCATTATGATGTGATATGGATCTGTTGTTGCACCCTCATTATGATGCTATACAAATCTATTGCTGATGTAATGAAGGTGTCATTATCTATTGTGCGTACTGCAGCTGCTATAAAATATTGTCCAAGGAACACATTCCAACAAATTGCACCTTCAAAATATAATAATGCACCTCTTATTTACATGGTTACTTTTGTAATCTATATAGGATGGTCTTGAACTCCATCCAATAAAAAAAAGATGTCCATAATGATAATTTGCACTAGTTAAATTACCATAATAATCATCCCCAAATAAATGAGAAGGGCTTCAAAATATGTTATTTCATATAACAAACAAACAAAAAGCATAGGGAGTAATTTGGGATCTTAGTGGTAAGTTACAAGAACAACACATGCCTAGAAACCAACCTAAATTCTATCACCGGTAGGTTGGATCCATATTCAAGTGGGAGTGGACAAAAAGAAGCCCTACATAGTTTTTGACACAAATTAAGGCAGCCCCTTGTTTGTTAATTTTTTGTAGAAGGTATCCATCTTGCAAGTCTTCCACAAAATGAAAAGTGAAGGAATGGGATAAAGTGTTGCCACAAAATGAAAAATGAAGGGAAGGCATAAAAGTATTTCCATGTGTATAGATATGCTCCTAATATTTCATGTAACTTTGACAAAAATTTGTAGCAAGAATAATAAACACAAGTATTGGAAAAGGCTTTATTGCACTAAGAATGATTTGAGGCATGAGAGGATAAGCCAACTTTGTGTGGAAAGATGGAAAAAATTGATGAGTATTTTTCATGTTACAACATTTGGCTCCATGTGGGGATGGTGTCTCCCTGTGAGGCACCAAGAGCTATAGACGAAGTGCCTTATCCATTCCAATCCAATCCCTGTTCATCTTTGTTAACCTGTAAATGTATGAACTTGGATGTAACTACTTTCCTGAAAACATTTATTTGCTTCCTGTACCTGCTCATCACTACTGAAAGCATATTGTATATACAAAGTTACAAACTGAAATGAACTGATCCGAAAACTCAAAGTAGATGCTTAGCTATGAGCTTATTAATGTCTCTTACTCTAACCATCTCCACACATCTAATCAGACTTCCAGTGAAACCATGCAAGCATTGGTCTTCCTGAATGAACCTTTCTTTCACCTTTAATCGTCAAATAAATAGTAGTATGGATAATTGTAAATCTATATAAAGACTAAATCCATACTAAAAAAGTGTATGAATAGTGAAAGAGTTAAATTGCTAGAGACTTGCAAGTAAACTGCCATGGGATCTTCAAAATCATGAAAGATTACCTTCTGTCCATCATTAAAATTTTCTTCTTGTTATAAATAACTGAGCTTCCTTTCTGGAATCTTTGCTTCCTTGATATGTTCTTCCATTTGTGCTTCCAATGAAATGAAGGAAGAAAATAACATGCTAACTTCATCCTTATAAACTAGAATTGATTCTTGTCCTAGTTCAACAAGTTGTTTATCCTTGGAACAAGTGACAACAGTGTCTTTGTCTGAAAATCCTCATTAGAATCTTCATACTCATCATAAACCGGTCTGTTGATAATCATAAAAATTGTTGAACATGCTGATCTGGAAATTTGATTTTCCTCATTATCCTAAATCCCTGATATTCATCATGCCTGGGTTGACTGCAAGAAATTTCTGAAGATGTTAATTTCGAAATCTGTCTATCTTCAATCTTTTGATAGTCTACTTGGACATTAGATTCTCTATAAGTGTTCCAAGCAACAAATTGCTCATCAAATTCATGATTTTCATTCACAAAAATAGGGGTAAGTACATCTTTAAGATAATTAACGTAAACATTATTATACTCCTGTTCATAATTGTCATACATGGGTTCATTGATTTTTGAAATTCATGTACATAGAGACAAACAAATCTGTCCTACAAGTTCTTGAAAATTAGCAAAAGAATCATCAATAGTCTTATCATTAGACTCTAAAATTAGACTTCAACCCCAATTTTATTTAACTGTTGGTGTGACCTCATTATGATGTGATATGGATCTGCTATTGAACCCTCATTATGATGCTATACAATCTGATGTTGTTATAATGAAGGTGTCGTTATCTGTTGTGCATATTGCAGCTGCTGTAAAAGACTATCCAAGGTACACATTCCAACAAATTGCACCTTCAAAATATAATAATGCACCTCTTCTTTACATGGTTACTTTTGTAATCTATATAGGATGGTATTGAACTCCATCCAATAAAAAAAAGATGTCCATGACGATAATTTTCACTAGTTAAATTACCACAATAATAATCCCCAAATAAATGATAAGGGCTTCAAAATATGTTATTTTATATAACAAACAAAAAAAACATACGGAGTAATTTGGGCTCTTAGTGTTAAGTTACAAAAAAAACACATGCTTGGAAACCAACCTAAATTATATCACCGACAGGTTGGCTCCATATTCAAGTGGGAGTGGACAAAAAGCCCTACATAGTTTTTGACACAATTTAAGGCAGCCCCTTGTTTGTGAATTTTTTGCATAAGGTATCCATCTCGCAAGTCTTCCAAGAAACGAAAAGTGAAAGGATGGGATAAAACTGTTTCCATAAAATAAGGGAAGTCATAAAAGGGTTGCCATGGGTACATATATACTCCTAATATTTCATGTAACTTTGACAAAACGTTGTAGCAAGAATAATGAACACAAGTATTGGAAAAGGCTTTATTGCACAAAGAATGATTTGAGTCATGAGAGGATAAGCCAACTTTGTGTGGAAAGATGGACAAAATTGATGAGGATTTTTCATGTTACAACATTTGGCTCCACATGGGGATGGTGTCTCCCTGTGAGGAACCAAGAGCTATAGACTAAGTTCCTTATCCATTCTGATTCAATCTCTGTTCATCTTTGTTAACCTGTAAATGTTTGAACCTGCATGTGACTACTTTCTTAAAAACATTGCTTTGCTTCCTGTATTTGCTCATCACTACTGCAAGCATATTGTATATACAAACTGAAATGAACTCATCTGAAAACTCAAAGCAGATGCTTACCTATGAGCTTATTAATGTCTCTTACTCTAACCATCTCCACACATCTAATCAGACTTCCAGTGAAACCATGCAAGCATTGGTCTTCCTGAATGAACCTTTCTTTCACCTTTAATCATCAAAATAAATAGCAATATGGATAATTGTAAATCTATATAAAGACTAAATCCATACTAAAAAAGTGTATGAATAGTGAAAGAGTTAAATTGCTAGAGACTTGCAAGTAAACTGCCATGGGATCTTCAAAATCATGAAAGATTACCTTTTGTCCATCATTGAAATTTTCTTCTTGTTATAAATAATTGACCTGCCTTTCTGGAATCTCTGTTTCCTTGATAAGGTGATGTTCTTCGACTTGTGCTTCCAATGAAATGAAGGAAGAAAATAGTATGCTGACTTCATATTTATAAACTAGAACTGATTCTTGTCCTATTTCAACAAGCTCTTTATCCTTGGAACAAGTGACAACAGTGTCTCTGTCTGAAAATCCTCATCAGAATCTTCATACTCATCATAAACTGGTCCACTGATAACCATAAAAATTGTTGAGCATGCTGATCTAGAAATTCGATTTTCCTCATTATCCTTAATCCCTGATATTCATCATGCCTTGGTTGACTGCAAGAAATTTCTGAAGATTTTAATTTAGAAATCTATCTATCTTCAATCTTTTGATAGTCTACTTAGACAATAGATTCTCTATAAGTGTTCCAAGCAAAAAATTGGTCATCAAATTCATGATTTTCATTCACAATAATAGGAGTCAGTACATCTTTAAGATAATCAACATAAACATTATTATACTCCTGTTCATAATTGTCATGCTTGGGTTCATTTATTTTCGAAATTCCTGTACATAGGCAAATAAATTTGTCCTACAAGTTCCTGAAAATTAGAAAAAGAATCATCAATAGACTTATCATTAGACTCTAAACTTAGACTTGTACCCCAGTTTTATTTAACTGTTGTTGTGCGCTCATTATGATGTGATATGGATTTGTTGCTACACCCTCATTATGATGCTATACAAATATGATGTTGTTGTAATGAAGGTGTTGTTATCTGTTGTGCGTACTACAACTGCTGTAAAAGACTATCCAAGGTACACATTCCAACAAATTGGACCTTCAAAACAACTCATAATTAGCACTTGTTTCATCAGTTAATTAATTAGGTGAATTCATTGGACCTTTTATTTATCTACTGCCAGTTCTCCAAAGCTATATCGATGGAAATATAAATTATCATTAATCTACAAAAGAATTAGGATAAATTAAATCTACTGGAATGTTGGGAATTTTGGATGACATATAAATTTGTTTCCTCACACAGAGCACTACCTGGTTATGTGTTTTCTAGAAAAACACAATAAATCACGCACAAAAAATGTGCTTTGCCCTCATAAGTAGTATATGATTCACCGACAACATACTATTATTATTGGTATTTCACACCTCAACGAACTAAAACCTACCACTCTTTACCTATGCCTTCACTAGTACTCCTAAAAATAGAATTTAAAAGTAATAAAAAGTAAATTTAAAAGTAATAAAAATAGAATTAAAAAAAAAATAGAGACCTCGCAAGAAACCCTAAGGAGTCGCCCTTAGTCATTGCTGTGCATATTATTTCTGCCCAAAACTCTAATTTTTGTTCACCTACGAGTCTAACTGCCCTTTCACCCATTAACAACCTCCATAGGGTTTCATCAGTAGCTCTCTGAATTACACCATCGTTGTACAACCCCAACGGAATCCTTGTTTACTGCTCATTGCTGTCGCATAGCAATAATGGTTGTAAGAAGGGAATACCAATGTTGTTTACTAAGGGTGGATGAAAATCAGTTTTGGACATCGCAACAACATACATATATTAATAAAAAGAGGAATCTCTCTCATAGAAGGAAGAACTTGTGTAGTAAGGAAAGTAAGGGTAGTTTTTTAAGCGAACTCATTTGGTCACTAAATTGCCTGCCCTCCCTGAAGGAAATTAGCCCTACTTCGAGCAAGTTCACTATGCCCCTAATAATCAGTTTATTATGCAACGGGACCTTTGATTCAGACACTTCTTATGGATAAGATTATTATCCCAACGAGTTTCATCTCACCACTGTAAAATTAAAGAGAAGAAAAATCAAACTTACTTGAGATCGAAGAGTCATAGGTACTACACTTATCGAGGCCCTCCTTCAGATGATCGTCTCTGCATAATGCGGCCACATCTATGTTGATGGAACACAAACCATTTTTGGATTTAATAGCAGGGATTGGGTTTTAATTCTTCTAGTAGATGGCACATGGACCATTTTTGGATTTCATGGAGGGGATTTGGTTTTCATTTTTAGACTTAATGGTGGGGATAGCACATGACCATTTTTTGATTTAATGGCGGTGATTTGGTTTTCTTTTCTTGACTTAATGGCCAGGATGGAACATGGACCATTTTTTGATTTAATGGCGGGCACATCTTTTGAGTCTAATCCTTTCATTTTATACCATTATACCAAAATCAAACGTCCACAACAAATGCAAATGAAATGTTGTATTTTGTTTTCTATATGATTTTATTAATTATTATTTTAAATGTATTAATATCTCTATATTCTAAAAATAATTATATATATACACCTTTGTTAATTTCTCCTTTGTAATTATTCATAAAGAAGTCTATGATCTACTTGGATCTATCAACTATTATGGCAAAAACTCCTCCCATGTGATCTATGCCATTGACAAAGTGAGAGTGAATAATACCCTTTACACCTCTAACAATTAGGATTCCTTCTAGATTTCCAACTAGATTCACTCTCATTCCAATCTTCTACAAAGGGAGTCTACCATTACGATGAATAGAATGGGTGATAGACAAAACCCTTATCGTAGTCCTTGCTTAAATTAGAAGACTAAAGTAGGCCTACCATTGACAAGAGGACCAATCCATGGACTTCTGATGCATACTATAATATGGCATATAACATGCTCAAAAAATCCAAAACTAGAGATAACATCATTTAAAAAGGAGTTGCAAACTCTAGAAAAAGAATTAGCTAGATCTAATTTACAATCATACCTCTTTCACTATTTATTGTGTGGAATGTACTTCTTTTGGTATAACGATAATATTGTCAGTGATTTTATTTTTCTCCAAAAACCTCCTTGGTTCTAAGATGACATTTGGGAGGATCTTCTTAATCCTATTGGGAATCATCTTGGTTAGGATTTCGTAGGAAGAATTATAGGGAGATATAGACCTAAATGTTTAGAGATATATGGTTCTAGAATCTTTGGGGATCAAATCTATACATGAATAATTAGTGTTTCCTTCTATTTTTGGCCTACTCCTAGTCCAATTAAATGCCTCAATGAGACACCATTTTGTGGACTATATTGCTTATGAAACATGCCCATAATGGTAGGGTGGACAAAGCTCAACAATGCTTAATAACATGCTCGAGCATAATGTTGTCTCGTAGAATGTTGTGATTTTGGATTGCATATAAGGTAGAAAAATCAAGGAGGCTCACAAATTGTTTAAAGAATGCCACAATGGAGATATGCATCATTTCAAGCATGGAGAGCTGCATGTTCTTACATCGGTATTGTTGTTTCTTTATGTGGACCTAACATATACTTGCAGTGGATTTGACATACCACTTACAATTACCAACAAAAATTGCCAACATGTGAGAGCATTCCATCATGGTACCTTTTAAGATTATCATCATAGTTTGGACATTGATCTTCATTTCTCTAAGTGAGTAGTGATGAATTTGATGGATGAAAATAATGTAATATGTGTTTAATGTGTAAAGGAAAAAGGGACAATTAATACAAGGAAAAAAATTGGCCATTTACAAGGTGGGAGGACACATTAATAAAACTCAAAGCCTCGCACATCCAAATATGCCATGTAAGTTATAAGGATAATTTTTCTGCATCAACCTTACCTTAGGCCATAACATTTGTCTCTAGTACTCATGTGACATTAGTAGGTCTATGTCCACCACACAAGCCCTATAAAGGGAATCTTTGTCATGTAAGAGGAATATGGTATTCATTTCAAGTTGAATGGAACACTAAGGATGGCTCTCATGGCGTAGTCCATGTTCTAGGGTAAACATATAAAGTCCTAGGACATAACAATGTCCTCAAGGGATTAGGGCCCATGCATGGGGCCCTAGTCCATAACGTCATCCCTATGTGGGGAATCCTTCAAAATCCAAGATTCCCTTCTTAGAAAACTCATTCTAGATCATATCTTCATGTTTTAGTCCTACATAAGTTTCTTGACATACCTAATAACTATATTAATCCCATTTCATAGATTTTTAGGATAATTAAGAAGCAATATGGATTATGAAATTTATTCTTTGTGTGGTGCTAGGAATCCCCATGGATATAGATATCAAATCAAAGCAAATTACACATCACATTTGGTCAACGATGAAAGGCAAGGGTTCACATGGATCAAGGAACAAGATGGGAGAATTACTTTAGGATAGTGTGGTAATCTCACATGTTTCCACACCACCATGATAGTATTGGTAGCTCCAAGTTGTAAACCATGACTACTCAATGTTCTAAAACATAGACTTTTCACATTAGGGCATAATGCCTTCAAGGAGGTTCTTATATCACAAAATATAAGAAACCATTTTTTCTTGGGACCCTAATTCTAAAAGTACTTCGAAACATTATTAACTATGGGTATTGGATTCGTATGAGGAATTATGAAATGTCATGACTAGGCCTAGAAATTCACATCCCATCCACCCATCAAATGGAAATTTCAAAATTGTGTATAATTATCAGTGCTCAATGAAATGAAATGTTGTAAGGGACATTGAATCAATATAGATAAGCAGTTAATTAATATTAACCAAATTTTCTTATTTATCATAATTATTGATCTGTTGTGTACTTGATAAATACGATAAGAAGGAGTGCCTATATGCTTTTTTCTTTTCTTTTTAGCACTGAGGACTGTATTTTTTATCAGCAATGAATTAAAAGAATGGGCTAAGAAGGTATTTTGTTGGCTTGCATCAATGTTCCGCACTACAAACTTATGTATTTAAAAGAGGATTGGTTAATGCATTCATATTCTTCATGTGGCTATTAACATAGTTTATTGAGAAGATTCTTATATTTGTGAATACTTTCAAGGCCATGCTCATATAAGTGAAACCATGAAGGCGCTGCTGGTTTGGGTAGAGCCCCCTCATAAATATGAAAGTGCCAAGTCAATTGCTAGAATTCTTGGACAATATCAATTACAAGGCTTGGGTTGAGCATTTTAGAATTTTAGATCATTAATTTTCCCGTGGTCATGTTAGAAACCTGCATATCTAGTGTTTACACTTCAAAATGAGTAGTACCACATCCCACTTCCGAGACAAATATACCCCATGGAGGGCCAATATGGTGGTTTGGGACCAGACACATGGACCATGACCCCCATAGTAAGATCTCTAAATCCATTTGCATTGTTAAAATTTAGTAAAATATTGTACAAATTCATTATCAAAATTGCAATTTTTTATTAATGTCAGTGTGACAAAACTAAATATGACCAACATAAATGACTAATTCACATTAATCGTTGTTAGCTAGTCATATTTATATTCCCGTGACTAAATTAGTTATTTATGTTAGTCATTTTTATTTTAGCTACTTGTTATCTAGTCATATATTTTATCCAATGACGAAATTAGTCGTTTTTGTTGGATTATTTAAAATTGCTCAATTTTAGTCATTTATCACTTGAAAAAACAGTGGTGACTAACGTTTTTAGTCGCCTAGTCACTTATCTATCATTTTGTACTAGTGATTAAATTGCAAGAAGGTGAGTTTGGTGCCTTTCCCATTTTTTAGATCATTTTTCTAAATGGAATGCTCTTGTAATACTTTTAATTATTCGATGAGACATTTATGTTAAACCCATATTTATACCTCAATTCTTAAAGGGTGCTAGATCAATGGAAGAGCACCTGCCTTACAGGCAGGAAGTTGGTGGTTTGATTCCTCTGTGCCCAATCATAAATTGGTGACTAAAGAACCGACTAAAATTCACATATACATGACTATTAGTAGCTAATTTCGAGTATCGTATAGAGTGAATAACTTCTAATCGTATTTAGCTTAGTCATTAATAGGTTTCCTTGATTTATCATCTAGTATTTTATTTAGTCATATATTTGGTCATTAATTATGGCAATTAATAACTAAATCAATGACCAAATATACGACTAAATAAGGAAAACAATTAATGACTTAGTTAAATATAACTAATTTAGTCGAGCTATAAGATATTGGAAATTAGCTACTATGAGTCACCGACTCGAAAATAGTCATTTATATGCAAATTTTAGTCATTTTTTAGTCACTAATTTCTCTTTTTGTATTAGTGTATGCTTACACATATCTCTTGCACAAGAAATCAAGAAGAGACATGAAGTAGCCACAGTTGAGTTGAATATAAGCCAAAATGAGAAGAATTCTCTACAAGAAGAGTGTTCACAACTGAAAACTAAAAAAGGTTTAATTGCACAGAAAATAGTGCAGTCAGAAAAGGAAGGAGAAGAAGCAGCTGCAAAAGGAAGTTCATTAAAATAGGGACTGGAGAAAGAACAAAAGGATTCCTGCAAAAAATAGTAGAAGAATTATACAATGCACTTCGAGAAGCTCAAAACAATGATGTTATTTCCCAATAAAGAAAAATTGTGAAAATAGGAGAGGTCATTAAGATATTACATATCAAAATTTGAAGACATACACCAGGAACTCCTCCAGAAGTTGAGACGGGACATGAAAAGGTAAACTGTAATATCCCTCTTTTACAACCCTGTTAATTTATGTAAATGTAAACATTGTTGTACTTGTTTGCTGGTGAGGAGCTTAAGGCCAAGGCCCCACCAGTGAACCTTGTAAGCTAAGTGATTTATGTCCTAGTTGTCTTTGGGCGTACCTGATTTAGGGGACTGAGTTCTTTTTCGACCTGTTGTAGAAGGCACGAATCCTTTGAGGGTGGAGGAGATGAAATGGCTTGGAAGCCATGGGTTGATGACAGATGTTTTCATGGTGCCACAAGCACTTAGTGAACACTAACATTCACCTAAGGTTACTTGAGTTGTTTTCTTTTCAGTTAGTCCTAAAGGAGGGGAACGCTGAAGTTACCCTTAAATGCCGAGAGGCAACAAAAGTCTCCTAAGGCCTAAAACTTAACACTAAGATAATCCTTGCTAAAAGCTTTTAAGTAAAACTAAGAAAATCCTTTGGATGTCCTTGACATCCTAGTCCGAGCAAAGGACATTAGGGGTTTTCTTCATTAAAATCTACTATCTAAATTATTAACGTAAGCTAAACTATTTATCACTTTGAGAAATATTGTTAGTTATAATAATATTTTATAATTATTATACCTATAATGCATTATAATAAAATGCAAAAACATAGATACTTGTATAGAGTTATGATACATTATGATAATGTTTTGTATTTATTTTTATAAATATAAAATATTATTAGTTATATTAATATTTCATAATACCTTATTCTCAAATGCATTAAATTAATAATGCACGTATATTTGAAATATCCTTAATGGAGAAATTCATAGAATTTATTATGGTATTAAGCTATTTATCTCTATATATATGGGTGAGTACTTAATACCATTTAATATTATTAGTTGAATAATATTGCTTTACATAATTTATTGAAGAGATTTATAAATTATAAATTATTATAATGATATTGCAAGAGAAAAACAATTATAGTTTGGTATTAATTATTAAGCGGTAAATATTATATTTTAACTTTGGTTTTAGGTATAAGGTAAAGGCCTCTTTTAGAAGAGTAAAATAGGCTTATAAAATGGAATCAAAGAAAGTAATTTATTTAAGAATGAAAATGAAGTTTTTAAACACAATTTAAGGTTAGAAGATTTTCCTAACTTAAGTATTTACCAAGTTAATGCCTCGAGATTTGTGTAAAAATTATGTTAACTTATGGCTATTTTTAGCCTAAACATTGAGTGAAGAAAGTTAAAAGACTTTTATTATTTTTCTTGTTAATTTCTCTGCCATATTTGTATGGCTCCGTTATGCTTTTTATTTTCTTAATGGAAAGTTGAGAAAGGGTTTATTATTATTTTATATATATCTTTCTTTTAATTGAGTGGTGTGCGTTATATTCTCCTGGGTGGAAATATCTTTTAAAAGGGATGAATGCACAGAGATTTGGGGATTTGCTTTTAACATTTCTGCGAGATCGTTATGAAAGGGGATCGGCTCCCCTTTTGCATGGATAGTGTATTAGCAATCGAGCTTGGGAAGACTCCCTTTAAGCTGGTGGATTGGTATCAGGATCAGTAAATCCCTGTTTATGATTTCTACATGTGAGTTGTTCTTACATCTTTCAATGCTGAGAGGTAAGGTAAATGTCCCTGTACATTTTCGTTGTGATTTATATTATATGTTTGTGTTTTGGATGCCTTGGAATCAATGCACAGAGATAGGGGAAAGGTTCCTGTACATTTTCGATGTGATTTTATTTATACATTTACTCACTTGACTAGCTACGCTGAGATTTGTTTCATATATTGTAGTATATAATGATGCTTGACCTTATAATCCATGCTAGATTTTGTGCATAGCATAGAGGTTGGGAGATCGATTCCCGCATCTCATTTCATTTACAAGATCGGATAAAAATCCTTTGCATGCATTTTGGTTTTATGTATTATATGTATTTATGCTGGGGTATATCCAATACTGAAGGCCATTTGAATGTATGCGCTTGGATTGGGAGAAATCCCTGTAGACTTATTTATTTTTCCTTAATGGTCTATTTTATGCAGCATGTGCATTGTTGTTTGCTTAGAGGCTGTGGGGAAGGGACGACTCAAAGGGAGCCGATCCCTGTGTAATGTTCATTTGCCATTTCTTGTGCTAGTTACTGCTGCGCAAAGGAGGGGGGAGCTTATCATATATCTATATATATATATATTCCTTGGGTAAATCCTTATGCTATTTTTCTTTTGATCAAAGGAGCATAGATTGGGGGAAGGATCCCCGTTCACATTTCCTGGAAGCTTGAAGTATTCAGGTCTTATTTGCTTATTGTGTAATTGTTGTGGATTGCCCACAGTTGGGAGAAATATCCCTTTTTAATTCATGTTTTATATTTATTTATATATTGCTTCTCTTTATGCTTACTGCCTAGAGTTAGGGAAAGATCCGTATTTATATTCATTTGATAAAATGAGTAAGTGTGCATGCTGGATTTCTCATCTTATGCGGTTTCTTTCAATTGCTTCTTTAGTGGTTGCGCACACTTGGGGAAGTAAATCTCTTTTGGGTAAATTATATTCACACTTCTATTTAATTTATTTTACATTGAGCGTGAGGATCCATTGAGGAGAAAAAATGGTGTAAATTATATTTACACTTCTCTTTTAATTTGTTTCACATATTATTATTAATATATGCATTAATGTTGTTATGCGCATGATTGGGAAGATTATATGTTTCATATATTAAATAGGCATTCTATTATTGGAGATTATTCCCTTTACACTATTTGTTCTTATAGTGTATAGTACATACTTAATATTGGTGTTGTATTGCCTAGGGAATTGGGAATTATTCCTCGTACACTATTGTCTTATGTATATATATTATATATAAACATATTATATATATATATATTGGATTGTTTATTGCGTAGGGCCATGAGAAGGGATGGTTCAATAGAATCCAGGTCACTCTTGCTGATATATTATATACATTATATTCAGTCATGATCATTATGTTGTTACTTGATCTCGGTTTCCCTTTAATTGTATAGAATATCTCAATTTTATAAATTATCATGATCGGTAGTGATCACTGTGTGAGAGATTCCCTGTAATGCCTCTAAGATAGAGGGTTGAGTGTTTTGGCAAGTGCTCTTGGTGAGAGGTTTGTGGAAGTAAAAAAATATTGCACACATGGTGTCACGGATTGTATTTATCTATTTGATAATAAAGATGTGACATTTCCTTGGTGGACATAGCCCAAAGAGTTGGGTGAACCACGTATACAGGTCTCTTCCTCATGTGTACTTGATGTATTTAAATTACTTGAGAAATGTGATCTAAAATGGTAAGTGAAATTCGATGAAGAATGTTAAATATCTATTGCGAAAGTTTACATATAAATTGATGGGTTACTTGTGGAGGTTTTTATGGCATAATGACCATGAGAATTATTCGGGGTTTACCCTTTCAGTATTATGATGTACTAATCTATTAAAACTGGATTAATGATGATGTTTATACGAATATGGCTAATTGTGCTTAATGTGTAAATTGTCAAGGAATAAGGTAAGGGTAATGATTGAACAGGTGTTATATGCAATACTAATTGCAACTGGAATACATATATAACCTGGTACATAATATGACTAATACCTTGATTGTTGATGTCGAGGAAAAAATTTTGCATCTCATTCCTTACAACAACAAAGTGGTGATATGGGTATGTTACATAAACAGTGCAATTGAAAGCCTTAAAACTCTGGAATTGAGATGTGTTAAGTTACATGAAGAAAGTGTTCAATTATGGACAATCCTGGTCAAGGATGAGCAGCTGAAAGAAGTGGATAAGAGGCTTCAGACTGCACAATACTTAGAACAAAAGATCAGTGATAGTTTGGACGGTCTTTGAATAGTTGAGATGACAAGCAAAATGAGAGATTGTAAGAGGCATCAACAAGAAGTAAACAAGATATGGGAAGAACAGTGAAAGGTTATTGAAAGACTTGAACCTTTACAAGAAGAAGCTTCTAGCATTATAGAATATTTTCCTGTGCTGCAAAATGAAATTAAGGAAGCAATCATAGCTCTTAAATTAGTTCCTAATGAAAATGTGGAAGCAACTATTGTGGGTAAAGAAGAAGAGCTAGAGAAAAAGTTGCATCTATAAAAACAAGTCCGCAAAAGATTAAATCTATTATTCATACATGAATATAGGAAGTAGATCTCCATAAAAACAAAATCATAAATACAGGGGGATTCATCTGTGAACAGTGAATGAAGGCCGACGCAAAACAAAATGAAAGAAGAACAAAAAATTGTGTTGCAAGTAATGGAACCTCTTTTCCATTGATGTCAAAGGAGGAGAAGATGCATGAAGTTGAGGCATAATGAAAGATGCATGAAGTTGAGGTGTAAATATAAAAATAAATAAATAAGCCAAGGAGAAAAGATGCATGAGAAGCTGTGAAATAGCATAAAGCATAAACAACATGCAGTAAAGTATGACGTTGAATATAGTGCATGAAGAGACACCATGCAGATGCAACAAATGTGAAAGAGTGTGAAGTAGATAGTCCATATGTGTAGAAGTAACACAAAACAAAATATGTAATGATAGAGGTATGCGCAAAAGTTAAAATCCCAAATAACTATGGCAGAGCATATACACAGGGGAAGCACTGTGACAAGTAGAGATGAAACATACAATTCAAGAAGATTATACACAACTTCATAAGGTGTTCACATCAATGCCAAAGGGGGATATTGTTGAACTTTGGTTCTCATTGATGTCAAATAATGTCAAAGAGGATGTCAATTGATTTAGTTTGAGTCATTGATGTCAACTAAGGTCAAATTGGATACAATACAGTAGCTTGAAGAAGTTTATGGAAGCCACTTTGAATACATATATGCACAAGACGATGAAGGATATGGATGCCAGTCTAAAGAAGTATATATAGAAGTTGCATCCAGGGGAAGCACTGTGACAAGTAGAGATGAAGCATACAATTCAAGAAGATTATACACAACTTCATAAGGTGTTCACATCAATGCCAAAGGGGGATATTGTTGAACTTTGGTTGTCGTTTGATGTCAAATAATGTCAAAGAGGATGTCAATTGATTTAGTTTGAGTCATTGATGTCAACTAAGGTCAAAGTGGATACAATACAGTAGGTTGAAGAAGTTTATGGAAGACACTTTGAATATGTATATGCACAAGACGATGAAGGATATGTATGCCATTCTAAAGAAGTATATATAGAAGTTGCATCCATTATAAATATGTGTGTCCAAGGATACATCATGCATGACTAGTATGAAGAATCACATAAGGAAGAGACATCATGCAAATCCAGTTCAAAGAAGTACATAAGTAATGTATCCTACTACATGTGGTACCTACGCAGATATCATGACCATTAAGTCATACGCTCTTAACGTAGCATCCAAATAACCGGTTAGGAAAAGGTACAATGTGCACAAGCAGCCAAGGAGTAGACCAAGCAAAGGTACAAGTGTGCAAGCATGTCGATAAAATATTAGGAAATGCACAAGAAATCCTAAACATTGTATGGTCAAACTTCAGGAGTGCACAAGAAGCAGGTAATGGTTTATGGTTAAGTAGTCTTGAAAGTGTGCAAGTCTTACAAATTAGAAGATGATTTTAGTTAGTGAAACCTGCACAAGTTCCAAGAAGGGTGCATCAGTTGATGATAGTGTATGCGCAAATTCCACAACTAATGACACATCAAGTGCACAATACCCACAAGTGAATGTACCTCATGGGTCAAATTCCCACCAAGTTGAAGATCACATATGCGCAACTTCCACAAAGCATTGATACACCAAGTGCGCAAGTTCCACAAGTGATGGTATAGAAAGGTTTAAAGTCCCACTAATTCAAGGACTAGGTATGCGCAAGTTCTATGAAAGATGGCATGACAAAAGCGCAAGATGAGGTCAAAGTACCACCAAGTCGAGGACCATGGTTGCACAAATTCTACAAAGCAATGGTACATTGAGAGCACAAGACTACAATGATGAGGTGAAAGCTCCACCAAGTCGTAGAACATGGATGTGAAAGACCCACAAAGGATGACATATCAACAACAAAGAACATGACATGTGGCATAGGCATAATCTGTGAAGAAAGGAAGAAGGAATTCCACAACCAACTTGTGGACATACAATCCATGTAGGACATGTATAAATAGAGATGCAAGTTGGATATTTGAAGTAAGCTTGATGGAAAGATCATAGAGATTCAAGTGGAAGATACGGATTTATATTTGGGGCATCAAGGGCTCATGGACTAAAAAACATGATCTAGAGAGGATTTGAGTACGCACATGAAGCAAAATGATTTACTGATGGTGTGCATAATGATGTTGTAGATCTGTGACAGATGCGCAAACATTGAAAGGAACAATCGTAGAATTATGTGCAAGTGTGTGAGGACCGAATGATAGTATTGATGGCAGCATGCAGATAGTCACAGATGATATAAGAGAGGAGCAAAGAGATAGAATCGAAGTATATCAGAAGATGTGCTGAAGTTTGGCTGATGCATGGAGGTTGAATTGAAGCGTGCAAAGTAGAGAAGTCCACCAGCTGCGCGACAACATAATAGTAGTAGAATCTAGTATATATGTCATGATGATGATGATCTAAAGAAAGTTCATTAAACCAAAAGGACGAATCATATGATGCACAACATGTCGCAGATTGTCTAAAATACTATGGCACTTAACAGAATGGACACATCCAAGTAAGTGTGCAATTCCATTCGATACTAGTGCATAATTTTAGAACAACAAGCTATAAATTGAAGCATAGTATTAGTCTATGTAGTGTAGTTGGAAAATAGTACAACTAACTAGTGGCGTAGAATGTAGGAGATGAATTAGCGCACGACATATGAATCGAGTCATCAGTAGAAGTAAAGAATTGAGTGGAATGAAAATTCAAGTGATGTATGCAGCACAGTGACAGTGAATCATATACATACGAAGGTATCACACAACAAAACTAATAACAGAAGATCAGAAGTGTACACGAGTTGGAATATCAGGAAGGCATAATATTATTTTTGATATCTGGGTGGCAGGATGGGGCAAGGAGCAGGAGGTTGGATCCTCTTTCCAGTTGGTGCTAGAGAACATAGGGAGTTGGGGGTTCCTTCAGGTCGGTTCCTGTAAAACTAGGGAGTCGGTGCCTCCTTCTAGTTGGTGTTGGTAAACACAAGAATTCAATTCTTCCTTGAATGTATTCTTTTCATTACAAAAAATAATTCAGTGGTTTTCTCTCAGTTGGGTTTCCATGTCAAAATCCTGGGTGTTCTGTGTTCTTTGTCTTGGTGCATATGTTGATGAATATTTCATTTATGTTGGATGCATAAATAAAGATCAATACTAAGTTAAAGACTAATCTGTTAAAGAAGGTAAAAACTGTTGATAACTACACCAATATGGATTGACCACCCCTCTCAGTATTAAATAGATTCCAACAACTTCATTTTTTAATGATTTCTTAACATGAATAATAAAGTGAATGAGAGATGAATAAAACTACCTTTATTTTATCTTGCAAGGTATGAAGGTTTTGTAACATACTTGTTTCCTTGTCTTTTAGTTGCATTTATAGAGAAAGAAACAATCATACATATGCTTTATCAAAATTAGGGGTTAATATATTTGTAGGTCAATGGTTTCTACACTAGTACAAAATGAGAGATAAGTGACCAAAAAAACCGACCAAACTCTGCATATGAATGACAACTTTTGAGTTGGTGACCACTGGTAGCAAATTAGTGGCCACATATCACGCGACCAAACATGTGGTCATATTTATCTTGGTCATTTATAGCTTATCTTGTGGTGATATATTTGGTCATTAATTTGGTAATATATTTGGTCATTAATTATCACAATTAATGACCACATTTTTTGTCACGTGATAAATGACCACTAATTTGCTACCGCCAACTAAAAAATGGTCATTTATATGCATATTTTGGTCATTTTTGGTCACTTATCTCTCATGTTGTATTGGTGGTCATTTATATGCAAATTTTGGTCATATTTTTAGTCATTTATCTCTTTTCAGTGGTTTCAGAATATAAATAGAACATGGTGGAATCAAACCACCAACCTCCTACCTATAAGGAAGGTGCTCTACCATTGAGCTAGCACCCTTAAATAGAATTCCTTATGGGTCATGCACCTTGCAGTTATTAAGAATGCTCTATATCAGAATTTAGAGTAGATTTGTAGTGAATAATTTGGAAGATTTCTTTGTTTGCTTAAATCAAAAGGATGCAGATTCATAGTTATGAGTTATGAGAAGTCTCTACAATGTTTCTTGATAATAAACATCTGCAAATATTACAACCAGTGAATTAATTTGTTGCTTTAGTAGTGCATTTTTTACTAGCATTTAACATGTATCATCACTCAAGTAGCACATAAAGATGTCTTCATAATCCTATATGACACGTCCAATCAAAACTTTCAAAATTGTTCCTACCATAGCTCGAACTTGATTATCACTATCATTAACAAGGTGAGTCACCAATGGTAGGAAAATTGTCTATGCCTGCTCATCTACCATGTTACTGGGAAATTTTAGAATAATCATGTGTAACATTTCCAGTACACCTTCCCTGCCACTTGTATGCACATAGCTGCAGTAAATTTAACTTTTATACATATAATAATAGAACTGAAATATTGGCAATAAATTAATAACACCTTACCTACAATTTGCAACTAAGAAATCCAAGTGTTGTTGAAATCACTTGTCACCAAGAGGGTAGTCAAGAAGAAACTGTAAAATAACTTGACTACATCGCTGGCAAATGGGTAGAGCTTGACTAGTTACCATCAAGCATCCAACTTTAGTGATCAAATCATATAGATCTGGAACCAGTACCTTCCGCCTAACAATTTCCTTCAAAAGTGATAGTGCAATGGTAGTTGAGCTACTCTCTAAATCAATAAAGAGTGGGCATTGGAGAAGAAGCTTTAATTGATCATTTGAGATGGTCTTATTTGCATGTCTCAAAATCATAACAAGTAAATTAACAAAAGATTGCATTACGTGATTGTCACTCTTTCCTGATTTTAGAACCATATTAAAAATTGAGGAGGTAATGTTGCTACTGTGAATATCAATAGATGGAAGGGGAAGTCTCAATAGATGAGCAAGACATTTCACAGAATGTGATGTAACTCCTTAATACTTATATTTCAGATAGTGCCCTAGTAGTTCTATAAAGGAGTCTATTAAATAATGATCACTCTTATCTACTTTGACTTTTTTCAAATGATTTTCAATAAGTCTCAGTGCAAACACTATAATGAAGTAGTTGGTACGGTAACTGCATCAAATAAATCAGCACATTCATTTTTAATCCACTAAATTTTCCTTTGCAACATAGAAAAACATTATGTAATATGTAATCTCATAATGTATAAATCAAAGGTGACAATTTCTAAACATCATTCAAAATGAAGTGTAATGCAAGAAAAAGCATGTGTGTTTCTTCATAGATTTGCAGTGCCTACTAAGAATTCAGACTATACTAGTTGTCCTATATACATGAGGTTCTAGGTAATGTTACTGCTAATTAAAAAAAGATAAGCTTTAGTCATCTCAAATCTAGCTGTCTATCTGTCTATGTGTTTTCTTGAAGTAAAATATAGGAAACTGATAGTTTGGCAAAGAATGTTGAATCCTCCTTACCCATTCATCAACATCATATTGATATGATCCATCTAAAAGTAGTCTTTCAAAATTCTAAGGGTCTGTTAAATTTGATGGATATGTGCATTGCTGGAAGACTAATTACTATCCCGTGGGCATTTATATTGGACCTATCATGGATTAGTTGTATGATACATCAAATTAGGCAAGATGAGTGTGTACAGTGAAGTTTTATCATTTAGGATAAGATACAGTAATTTTATTAATGTTTTATAAATCACCACAAAAGTATGTCAATAGGATTGAAAAACGACATCCAGAAACTAAATATCATTTACTACCCAGCAGATCCATGCAAGCTGTCATTTATCTTTGTGTTAATTAATCCAACCTGATTCTCATTGTGAGCATCATCACAACATTTAATTTGGTTAAAGCTTAGACATTTATGGGCAGCTCCACCAACAAGATAACCTATTTAAAGGTGATCAATCTTGAAGCATGAATACTTTTCCTTCATGGTATTGTCTATTGTTCAAAATTGGAACAACTATTGCTGGAGTTGGTTACTTTATTTTCTAGACACTTTTAAATCAGCTGTCCAAAAAAATCATTTCTAACCAACTAAAACCTTAGTACAACCATTTCCTTTTAGTGCCTAGTCAATTGTCTACGTCATTAACACATTTAAGTAGCTTTCCATTCATTTCAAATCCTCTTAGCTACTTATTTCCTTTCTTGAGGGGTTTACTTTAAAGGATTAATGTCAAACCCCCTTAGCATTCCCCCAGGGTGCCATACATTTCCCATTTGCTAAACTATAAGGCACTCTGTCTCCCACAAATCGGTCCTCTAAGTACTTTGGGAAAGCTGGTCTTCACTATCAAGAACCCAAAAAAGTTTGATTGGGGCCACCTCCCAAGGTTAGTCCGGGTTTACTTTGGTGGATCTAGGAGACCTAAAGAGAGAGGACCTTACTCACATGACACATAAGGATATTGTCCTGAGGTTCCACTGGGTAAATAGCTGATTATTCCTTGCAATAAGGTTGTTAAGTCATGTGACAACACTGTGCATAATTGATTATTACATCATTGTTTTGATTGGATGATTAAGACATAATTCTCATAATCAAGAGCTAATATTCCTAGGTCTATCATATTCGTTGGGATTTCCCTTAGACCTTGTGGTACACCTTGGACTAATTACTAAGTCACGTTATGTCCATGATTTGGGGAACTATTGGTGGGATAAAGTGGCTTTCATCCTCCTCACCAGGGTTTAGACCCCCAATGAGACATTGGCACATTGTGATAAGGTTTGAAGGGTAGGTGAATCCTGGGATAGAGGTACACCCCGATGGAATTTGGGACGCCTGGGCCCCTACTGAGTCACAAGTTATTGGTATATCTGGATTGCAGGATGTTGGATATACTCTTGGGGTTATAGTAGCAACCATCGGATTTGAACGTGTGCCTAGCCCAGGTGATCCCGACGAAGTTACCGATTACATATGGTCAAAAAAAATTACTAAGTCACATTAGTAGTCGCTATCTCTAACTGTAGATTTGGTAATAAGTCTTTTATTGCTTCTTGCTTATATCAGACATCTATCGAATCAAATTTCCATTTGAATTTACCATTGCTATTGTTTTAGTTTAAGTACATCCATTGGCTATTCTTAGACGCCTGGTGTTATGCTATATCTTTATGGTGTTTAAGTTATTTCTAAGTGCATGAGCTTTAATAATATCTTACAATGTACTTAATGAATCTAAATAACTCTAAGATTGCCATATTTTCCATCTAGATCTAAATATTAAAGAATCAATTAAGTTGGGATACCCCCCAGGCTTGCTTGGATTTAGAGATAGGCCTAAAGTGAGAGGCTGACAGTGATGATCAATTTTTCTTGCCACCTCAGTTGTGCTACTAGGTTGGGACTTTTCCCACTTACGTACAAGTTGGGCAGTAACAAGACCTCCACCATGCTGATAAAATTCTGCATTTTAAGCCTACAAGGACCTGGAATAAGACACTCATATACTACTCAAAATAACACATGTGAACTCCATAAAAGAATCCCAAAACAACTCATGTAAAGTTCCTCTGCATGGCAAGAAGACACTTCTTAGCACCCCAATCATGTTGAGTATAGCTCATGCAGAATCACCCAAATCAATCTTCAACGATTGAATTCAAGAATGTTGAAATAAGAGATGTCATCTTCCCAAAAACCATGCTATTCAACCTCTGTCATGCAGTGCTTATCTCTTCCTCAAAATAGAAGAAACTCATGCACAAACTAACCCATAAAAAGAAATCTGAAAACAGTTTAAATGAAGGCGCCATTCTTTAAGTTAAAATCATCCATACAACATGATGAACTTATCCCCTAATAGAAGGGTGCACTGCTTTAAGGTCCAACTTATGCTTCATAGTTGCTAAACTAACTCCCAGAAAAGCACCTAGAATGAAGTGAACTAGAGTGACCCACTCTTGCTATAATAAAAGCAAGGTGAACACAACTAAGACGACGTGCCTCGCTAGAATCTAGGATTAGAAGATTCTAAAATCTCAAAACATGGTTCCTTTGTAAGCAACACAATGCCCCCTTCCAATCTAAATTTAGTATGAAGACGTGATCAAAGATTTAAATTGCTTGTACTTCAACAAATTGCCCTTCACAAAGTCATGAAGATAAGGTTGCTTGCTCTTGAAGGTATCTTCATCATAAAGCATCCATACAACACCTCCATCAACAATAATCTACCAATCACCCTTGCTAATCTGAAATGGCCTAGTAATCACTCAGCAAACAAATCTTGATCTTTCATCAAAGAACCTTCAATTATTGGGTTCCATACAAACCTTGCTTGCAGAGCAAGCAACCACCAAAACAAACTCAATCAGTATTTAAAATAGTGCTGGTGAGGACTTAACATAGCTGAATTTCTTTCCTGCAAATGTCAAACAAAACCAGCATGCTAGGTGTAATTCTCAACCACAAAACGGTCATAAGATTGCAAAAAAAAAACTCAAATACAGAGATGGTACATCACCGGAGTGTGAGGAACTTATTCCAATGGCTAAGATTGTCGATCTCTATTAAAAACAATGTCAAATCATGAGGTGAACTGATACTCGCATAGGCAAACATACCTTCTTCAATAAAAGCAGCCAAATACATTTTTCTTGATGTTCAAGCAACCCTTCCACATACCTTGCTTACGAAAAAAAAACCTCATAATGCCTTTCTTGCTAGAAAGCAAGCATCCTCCTACAAGCAGATACTTCTTCTTAACTAGTCCTCAGATGAACTACGTTGACTGGTTTCCCATTTAACTGTTATGACCTTGTCATCCAACTTGAATTTTGAATGTGTCATATTTTTCATTTCCTTTTTAGCACATCCTTTGTTATGGTACTCAAAAAAGGAAAAACCATGATTCCTTGTTGAATATTTTGGATCCTATAGTTCAAGTAAACCCCATTATAGAAATATCATCAAGTATAACAGTCTTGATTTCTTCCTAAAAGCTCAAATATGGATGCAATTTTGTAAGTCTGAACTTTATATGTCATACCTTTATCAAATCCAAATGTTGAAATCCAGGACCTTGCTCAAAGACAACTTTTGTGAGGTCCTCTTCTTTCAAATTTGACAGGATATTACCAAGGAAAAGCTGATTTTTTGGTTGGGATTCTGATACTCTTTATTTCTTTTCCTGTATTTCAAAAAAATTGTTATTTAAACAGATAGGTAAACTTAAACTATGAAACATGTTAATGATAAAAGGTTCTCAGATGATTTGAAACAGAAATTGTCAACAACCTTAAACTCAAAACCATTCAATGTCTCAATGGCCTTCTTGGCACTCTTTAGATTACTGTAGACACATTCATACTACTTTATCACTATCTTTCTCAGCCTCTTGTTCACACAACCAGAAGTCCAGAGGAATAGATTTGACATACTTATACTTCTCGCTAGCTGGTTCATGCTTGCATGTCATATGTTTGCTTTTATTCTTTATCAAGTTTACATTTACAAACTTCTCATTATGTTGGACAGATTTGGTTTTTATTTGGTTTCCATATTTAGAGATGAGATGGCTTTTTACCATTGTTAGGCATAGGTACATGCCTGAATTTGAGCTAGCATTCCCAAGGTGAAATTGATGTGGGTTTATTGCTTCTTTCTCACCCATGGGACTGCCCATAATTTGTCTGATGGGGATATTTACTGCTGAAACTATGCTTGGACTTTCCCATATATGAGATTCATTGATGTTGGGAGGCTGAAATATCCCCAAAAATGGACAAATTAAGCCTGGATTGAAGGATTGGGCTATTAGAATACCTTAACATGCATAGGATTCCTGGAAATTGTGCCCAGAATTGATCTTTATAGCTATAAGTGGTATTTTTGTTAATGTTGTTTGATGTTGAAGACAAACCCACGAATGTTTTGTGGCTGTAGGTGATTGTAGTATTGTTGCAGAGTGCCTAGACAAAATTAGAAATGCCTAGAACCTGATGTTGTGTAGCCAAGTCTATTTATGATGCTCAGGATTCTATTTTTAGAGTTAGTTGCAGGGTTTATAGAAAGTTGTTAGGGTTTTGAAATAAGGGAGCATCAAATTCCTTTTGATATAACTATGAGCCTATGAGCGAGGAAAAGCAGTAAAGACCAAGGCTTGTTGTGCCCACACATTATGTATTGGGCCATTTATATTTTGAATTTGTTTTATAGAGAACAACTTTGTGTTCTTTTAAATATCTCTATAATTTGTTTTTGTATTGTAATCCATCAATGATTATTCGAGTAGACAATTAATTGTCTAGGTGTCTCTATTTACTGTATTACGAATTTCTATGTACTCAAAGTTGATTTTATATAACTTGATGAATATAAGGAACAACGTTCTCTGTTTGGACAAATTCGTCTCTATTTTGGGAAATCGCCATTTGGTAGAGAAATTTTCTTTGTACACTGTTAGTTGAAGATTGAAGACCATGGAGATCTGAAAAGTATGCTACGCAAAGGATTGGAAGAAATTGCTTTCTGAAAAGTAAGGGAAATTCAATCCCTCATGAAATCACCCTTCTAGAACTATTTTGGTGTATGTGAATTTTGGAATTGAAAATGTATTCACAACGAAGGAATCAAATTCAAATTAATAGATGGACATTCTTCCATGTTTAAGAATTAAATTCATGAGATCTTATATGCCATAAGCTATGCATCTTACCATAAAATGTATGAGGAGAAACATAAGAGATAATGAGTGCTTGGAAAGAGAATAAGTGCTCAGAAGTTTTATTATATATATATATATTGGTTGAGTTTTAAGAACAAGTTTGAATGTGGTGAAAGATGCCTTCTAGGGTGATGTTTTATTTATGAAGCTAACGAATAGTTCAATTTTGAATTAGATAAGGAATGTGTCTGCCCAATCTTGTACAAACACTCAGGCTTGTGAAACACACATATCGAAGTAGAAAGATGATGGTTGAAAAGGAATGGGCATTGTTACTACATTGTGGCATAAGGAATTAATTGCAAACTCAGATACAGTTATCTATGTGGGTTCCATATTATTATAGGTCCATTTGAATGATTTATTATTGGAGAGGTGACATCCATTATCCGTCTAGGTTCCAGATTATTATAGGTCGATTTGAATGATTTATTATTGGAGAGGTGACATCCATAACGCAGAGCCTGTATTGTTATTCTTTTTTAATAAATGGAATTAACCTGATTGTGGGAAGGTGTGTTGAAACACCATTTTGTGGTCATAAGCATTGGAGGATTGTGTGATCATATGAGTGGAGTGTTATGTCTTGACATTACAGGAACCAGAAGTATGGTGTTTGAATATTCTAGATATGGTTTGTAGAAGGAAGAGGATTGGATTTACAGAGAATTAGAGAAGGTCTATGAATAGGCATGCATCACTCTCAGTAACCACCCTCACAAGGTTCCCTTTGCTACTGGTTTTTGAAGTCCTTACTTGTCATTCGGCTAAATTTGATAGCCCAGCATATTGAATATATAATTCTGATTAATTTTAGAAGACATGGACATCTTGTAGGTGTTAGAGACTCCTTTAGAAAGAATTGGAAGAATCATAGAGGAATGTGTTTAATTTGGAGGCTAATATTTCAAGAGAAAATCTTGAGATAGAACTTCTTTTGAAAAACATCAAGGAGCTTAATTGCAAATATGAAATCTTGATTGAGCAAACAGCTAAAGATGCATATGATAAAGAAGAATTATCTAGAAACCTTGCTTATTTTGAGGAAAAATTTCTTGAGCTAGAGTCTAACTTGAAAACTATTAACACTGACACAGAAGGTATGATAAGGAGATTGTTTGATATGGTTGGAGAAGTGTTTGACGGTGAAATTCTTAATGAAAACCCTTCTAGTTACACTACTGAGCATTTGGAAGAATGTCTTAGGAATCTCATAGATAGGTTCAGTGTTCTATCTGAAGAAGTTAGCATGCTTAAAGTAACCAATCAAGAGGAAGTTGTGGGAACTGTTACTCTATCACATAATGCACAAATGCTGTCAAGGCTTTAGGTTGCACTTGATGCAAATGAGCAATAATTATTAGAAGTGCATAGTAAGCAAGAAGAAGCCATTGAAACTGTGGCATCATATAAGAATGAGCAAGATAAACTTATTGAGGAATGGAGAAAATATTCTGAAGAGATGGAAGCTATGAAAAAAGAAAGAGATGCATTCAAAATACAACTTGAGCATTCTAAGCAAAAATTGTCTATGACAAGGGAGAAGTTAAGCATGGCAGTGAAAAAGGGAAAGGTGTAGTTCAACAAAGTGACAGCTTGAAACAACTTGTGGATGAAAAAGCAACAAAACTTGAACAACTGAGAATGGAGCTTCAGGTGCATCAATATGCAAGTAACGAATCTGAACAGAAAATTAGAGACCTATCAAGTGCTCTAAACCACTTTAAAATGATAGAATCATAACTCATATCTTCAAGAAAGCATGCTACAGAGGTAGAGAAATATTAGTTTGAGAGCAATGAAATGATGCAAAGAGTGATGACTGCATTAGATGATATTGGTTCTATTCATCAATTTCAGTTTGGGGATCCTGTGGAGGTGATTGAATGGCTTGGTAAATCATTTCAAAACTTACAAGGTAAAATAGTATCTGTTGAAGAAGATGTTAGGAAATCAAACAGAGTAGCAGAATTGGATGAGGTCCACGCAAGAATGGACACTCTTTAGGATGAGTTAGCAAAGGTAGAAAGTGAAATAGTAACTCTTAAGAAAGAAAAGAATGCATCTGAAGCTGAAAAGGAATATGCCATACTTCGCCTTGATCATACAGTAGCTACTCAAGAATAAGAACAAAATCAGGCATCAATTCAAAACTCTGGACTTCTAAACTTATGCACAGGCCTTGAGCAGTTGAGGAGAGAACAGGCTTGATTACTTCCTCTATTAGCTAATGATTTTCTCAAGAAGTTGTCCATATTTTGAAAAGTATGGAGGATATGTTGCAAGGATTCTTGAATCAACTCGCAGGTTTAAAAGTGCACAAGGTAACTGGTATATTATCAAACCTGTCTGAAGAGGGAAAAAATTTGGGGACTGAAGAACACAAAAATAATACTTTTCAATTTGTTAAACATGTAAACAACAACAACAACAAACAAACACATTGTTACATAAATATGAAAATAAAGCTGATATATAATATGCATAAGATGTCAAGTGGTACACCACACATTAATACTAAAATAAGATATATGTCTTGAGTCATAAGTCCTTACAAGATGATACAAAATCACATCAAAACAAAAAATTGTTCGGATGGTGGAAATAAAAACAACAGATTTCCCCTTGTTTGATTGATGGAAAATGGTTATAGTATCATCAGAGATAAATCCCCTAACTCGCTGTTTCAAAATGAGGGTTAAAAGCAAGAATCTAGTTATAAGGAAAAGTTGATGTTGATAGAGAAATAATTTCCATTAACTCATGATATCTACTGAAATAATTTCTCACAAGGAAAATATCATAATAAATTGCAGCAATAATATCACCGAAGGGTTTAACTCAATATATATTGACTTATCAATGATATGTAGCTTAAAAGTGTAACACTAAGAAAGCCCACAGTTTTTGGTAGATTGGAAGAGGAGGCATAAAAAAAGAAGAAAAAGAAAAAGAAACTAAAAAGGAGTCAAGATGTGTGGCCTCCAAAGGCCCTCCAAATTGGGTTCTAGTCTCCATATGGAATCAATGAGAGTGCATGTCATCTGAGTTTCTAATCTTCAAAAAACCTTCAAGCCAAGCATTTCCCTTCCAAATGGGCCCAAACTCTATCAAAAACCATAGTAACCCTCAACCATGCACCAAATATCCTTAGTCCAAGTCTCTACCATTGAAATCTCCTCAAAGCATGTACAAATCAACCCTCATATGTCCAAATGTGTGGGAAAGGAGGAAAATCTCCACACCATATGTCTAGACATGTGCATGTGGGAAGGGAAGAAACTCTCCACACCATATAAGAGATGCCAAGTGCTAGCCTCCAAGTCAACAAAAGGTGAAGAATCATATGAAGGAAGGCTCAATACAAATTGAATTGTTCATTAAATAATCATCCCAACCCAAAACTCTCCACCAAATGTGTATTAATGTGTCACATCCAAAGTGTGCCCAGATGGTCCCACTTATGGTCCATGAGCTAAGCAAATGACAAAGTGTATATATGTCATGTCAAAATCCCTTCCAATACTTCTAGGACTTTGCCTCAACCTACTGCTTGGTGATAGGGTTACCTCAGTCTTATTGCATGCCTAAGGAAAAACCCTAAACCATTATTCCATTTCAGGTATGTTGCATTATTGGCACACTTATGATGTGGGATCATCTTCAAACATTGTTTATATTCTTCTTCAAAGGATGAACTAGGATATACTCCTCTCCAATTATTCTTCATAAGTGCACTACCTTGAGATATTCCTCAGGTTCCTATTTCACATGCTGCCACATGTTCACTAGTATCATAGTGCTGCAATAGGAACTAGGAAATTCACTCCAGACATTATGTGCCAACTTTATCATTGTGTAACATGTTTACAGGTCTGAGGTTTCTATTACAAGAGATAGGACTACCGCAAGTTAGTGTATGGGTGTCTAGTGAAAACCTTTCCCCAATGCTGATGAAATATGAGAATATGTGGCATGTTGGTTACCTTGCCAACCAACAAATTTACAAGCTGCCTCACACTGCTCCTAACCAATACCACAAAGTGGGGCACGAGGATATGTTGTTATAGATTGTTGACAAAATCTAACAATAATACCCCTGTCGAGTGAATTTCCTAGCTCCCAATTGTTGGTTCAAACTCAGATATGTAATAAATATGGCCTTGATTCAGTGCACTAGACTTTAGAACATTCTTCCAATACAATCACAGTATTCTAGGAGAGTTTCATACATGTCTATGCTTGATCATAACTAGGAAGGCGCACATGTCCCTCCCTATCCTCACAGGTCAACCCTCATATTTTGTGACTGTTTCAGGTCGGTTCCATCCCTTTTTTATGTCACAGATTAGCTTGATCGTTGTTGGGCAATTATTTTGTGATACAAGACTGCTGTTAGTTCCCTTTTACTCACCGTCCATTTTTAGAGAACGATCATTCGTATAAGTACATGTATAGAACAATGGATTATGAAAAAGAATCTATGCTCTCATTTGTGTCCACAACATCCATAATGCCTATCTAGCCACCAACATCCCAATATATTTCGTACATACTATGATCAATTCAACAATATGTACAAATTCGATATGCATTGGGAAACCCAAACTTCTATTCCACAGGTTCCCTAATTTAGAGTGCTTTGGGATCCCTAATTGACAAATCATGTCAAAGAATTTATTTATAGGCACGGTTGGACTCTAAGCACATAATTCCACAAGGATTTAAGACCTAGGAAGGGCTAATTAGAGACAATGAGGGACATGGGTGTCAAGTGGGTACCTATCCAAAGTAATCAACTCCAAGGATTTCAATGCCTAAGCTAAAAAATCAACAGGATGGGACTCAACCTAAGGGTATGTAACATAAGGATGGAACTAAAGGCCAAACTAGCAATCCATTCCAATGCATATAAGTATCACTATAAACTAGAGTAAAAAATCTAAGGACTTGTATGCAATGCATGTTACAGAGAATGATGCAATACATTGTCACTGCAATACGGAGATCATCTAATTTGTAACCTTAAGAAAAACCCGAATGTTTGACATACTTCCCATTTGATGTAACAATAATGCCTATTGGTCTAATCTAAATCAACATATATTGGCACCAATGCAAGTGATTCAAAACAACGAAGGAATAAAGACAGGATTGACCAACTTGTTCCAACTACTTTTACAAGTGGTAACTTTAGCATGCTTCAAAATAAAACTTATATCCATTTCAAAAAATAATGACTACACGTTCTGCAACGATAAATGAACTAAGCTATTCAACAATATGATATTTTTTGTTTCAGACTGTAACTAATCACAAAACCAATAGTGCCACTGAAATAAACATGATATTTGTGATTTCATTCTGGATCATGAGACATGTACATCTACACAAAAAAATGAGAATTTCAACAGATGAAAAGTTATACTCTGTCCCAATTGGACACAAGCCAAACTCAAACGAAAGCTTAAAAATAAACATATCACTAGCTCTCAGTTGTTGTTATACCAGTCCGAAGTATGATTGAAATATATTACTCATTTCCCTGCACAATACAATCATGTCCAGAAGTTCAAATAATGGATAGATTGTAGACAAGATGTGCACTTACCCTTGCTTCAAATGCTACATTGCGATCCAACCTAAATTGTCAGCGTAGATGGAAACACGGTTCCATTGGACCATCCTCTGATTTACCTATTCGCTCAGCGATTTGTCTTCCAGAGGGATTTTGTTGTTGCGCATACCACATGTTCCCATGGAAAACATGGTGATAACTCACCCACTTCTCAATCTCTTTTGAACTGGTAATTGCCCTACTCCCCCAAGCAAGATCGCCTGTATATTTAACAAAACAAAACCCTATTTGTACAAAAGTGTTGAAGATCACATTTCAAAGAAAACAAAATAATCAGGTTAGATTTTAAGAGCAGTGTTCAAGAGCGGTAGATGGTAAAAAATAAAATGATGGAAGAAAACCCTATAATAAGAAAACACCAATTTTATTGAATATTAAATCATGAAGGGCATGGCTCACAAAACAAATATCCAATTTGTGGGTAGGAGGCCCCATTCTCATGTTCATAACTCTATGAGAATAGAATTAAGAAATTTATGAACGCAATAAAAAACCTTTGGTCCCTCCCCCAGAGTCTTGTCATCATCTAAATCATTCATATAACACCAATGGATTTAAAAAAATATCTATATGGGTACTGGATAGAATACAAAAAATTACCCGAAAAATGTCTGAATCAGAGTTATTTTGAATTTTTGTTTCAGTGGGTTTGGAACCATTGTTTGCTCCAAACAATGAATCGGGTTGTTTCTTCTTATACATGTTAACTACAGTTAGAATTAGGGTTTAAGATGGACTATTTGGAACACAAAAATGATTAATTTTGCATAGACATCCATCTTAAATGTAGTAATATAGAAAGGGGGTTTGGTTTACCTCGGTAGGGTGCTACATTGCCTACAAAAGAGAACCCAAGGAGGGATCTTCTGCATAAATATTGCATAAAGCTTCATATAGCTAACAGATATTTGGATAATGGATACTCCAATATGGTTCCCAAAGAAAACTAATGACATGAAATAAAAAAGAACATAAATAAAAATGACATAATCAACACAAAACCAGCTAGGAAGAATTGCTAACGTATTTATTGAATAGTTGTGAGTTGCCAGAACCAAGCCCGTACAATCTTGATTCTACCATCCCTTCGACATGAAATGCCAAATTGCTTATATTATTTCGATCACATAGAAATATTAATCCCTTCATATTGGTTCAATGAGATATATTCCCGTGATCCATGCTCACTTGGATCGATTTACAAGTCAAAATGTAGAATTCCTAAAGCAACCAAAGCTCGGGATTTTACATTTTCTTTCAATATAACACGAAAATATACCCAACACAATAGTCCAGATAAAAAAATAACGTGATTCCAAATAAATACAATGGGATGTGCACCTTGAAAAAGCAAATCATATTCTAGAAGAACTCAACTAGGTATGTGTAAAGCAAGAATGGTGAGCCAACCTTGTCCTTCCCCTGTGCTTGTTACTGCAAATTCTTCTACAAGATGCCCTTGGTATGTTACGATGTTTTGCACTAAGTGAAACCCTGGTTCGGGATTCTATTTGATTTTTGTATTACCTATTTTCATAGGCCCTCGACCAATAGAAATGTAGATAAATCTCTTTCAGAAAGAAAATTATTCCAAAAACATATTTAAACCTTACAATTTCAATAGTCTATGTTGTAATTTTTTGTACCACACAAATTAATTGAAAGAGGTGAAAACAATAGTCTCTTCCAGTAGGGATAAACAAACAATATAATTTATACTCATATATATATTCCAAGCAAGAGCTATGAGTTGGCAATGTGCTTGGCCTTTTCAATAGCTCTTTCTATAAGATGGCAGCTACAAAAGGAGGTGTGATGTTGAATAAATGCATCTTGACTTACATGATGTTTGATAATTCCAAGGGTCTATATCATTGACAAGAACCAAAGCAGGGTTAGTTTTTATTTCCGCTTTCCCTAATATCTCCCACGAAAGCTATAGAAAGAAAACCTAGAAGAAAAGCATCTAATACAATGTCAACAATGAGAATGAAAATGGTGCGATTCCTCCCAATTCTTGATGTAGAACAAGACACATTCACCTACAAGCATTTCAATCATAGGGCACGGAAGAGATGGATCCCCCAATCCTAGCAAATACTTTGTGTTTATTTGTAGAAATGGAGAGGTCAATGCAATAATCAAATAATTTTGGACATGAGAAACTATAAATTGAGAAGAGAGGTTCCTCAAAGAGTGTTATAAATTAAGAATAAAGATCTATAGTTATGGTTTGGAGAAAATAAGTTCTGTGCTCAAAATAGAATCTTTGAGATCACAAGTTGGGTTATTTTGCCAAAATTATTTATACACTATTACAGTCAAAGTAATTAATTGGAATTAATTTATGTGCAAACGTCATAAAGATGCCCAAATGTACAGAAAACCTCATACAAAGGCAAGTCAAACATAACCTCAAATGTAAGCATTATGGAATCAAGACCTTGAAGAATGAAATGGAATGAAATGAATTATATTAATGTTCATGAATGACCAAAATAGGTCAATGGACTAGGAAGAACATTTGAGAACAATCATAAGGAGTTCCTAGAGCATCTCCTAAGAAGTTCTACAATCTGCGGTCAAAGATAAGAAATAAAACTGCCTATCTCACCTTCCACTATAAGGTGAGTGCTTCATAGAGCCTTCTTTCTCCAAACCTGGTTTCAAAATGTATTTTCGTGGAGCCTAGTAATTTGCGATCTAAAGGCAAAAAATTAGTGTCAGAATGGGAACATTATAACTTAATGTGTCCAAGAGAGATCCTAGGCTTGACTGATCACAGTTTGACACATGAATTTTTTGCATTCAGAAATAAATACACCCAAACGCATAGGATGGTACTCACAGTCTTAATCATCGGCTCAATATTTTTTCCAAGGATGCCAATTGCTTTCTCAATAACATGTTGACAAGTGACACATTATTTATGAATTCATTGACAAAAATAACAGAACTTTCCTACTAATTTGTGCATAGACATAGTCATGACACAGAGGAGATTTCCTCGGCTAGTAAACAAAAACCCTACATAAAAAAAATTGAATTCTATGCTTATATAAAAAAATTCATTCCATATGCTTACCTTTAACCAAGACACGGAGATCCATTGTAGAGTAAATCATGTGAATTTCATCCATGGCCATTCCATATCTTCTCAGTCAAGCATAGAAAAACCCTTTCCCAATTTCTACTTCCACCAATTTCTATTTTCCCCCAAATTTTATTTTATTTCAGCTTCTGCCAATTTCTATTTCCCCATTTTTATTTCCCTCCATGTATTTGAATTTTTAAGAATGATTAATATTATTATATTATATATATATTTATATAATATATTTATATTTTAAAACCATATCATATAAATATTATATATATCATATTACATTAATATTATGTTATATTATATTATATTATAAAATGCACATTTTATATTTTTGAGGGTGAGGGGCATATAATTGGTATGTTTTAATAGAATTAGTGATCATAACCAATTTTGTGTAGCATTTTTCTGTTTCCGGTAAGTTATTTGATGGAATTAGACCATGGGAAAAATGGAACTAGTCCTCTTTTTTATAGAAGGTCATCTATAGAATTTATTTCCCTATATATATGTTGAAATGAAATATATTGGAAAAGGTCCAACATCCTAGAAATTTCCCCATATATCGGGACTAGAGAATTTTTTTTGGCTTCCTTCTATGCTCCATCCACTCAATGGCCAAATTTGAGTCTCCAAATACTTGTAGTTGTTGCACACCATTCAAGAGCCTACTGAGACGGTCAAATGACGATGGTTTTGTTCAAACAAAATATGAACACAACGAGTACAACAAGTTGAATGGAGTGACACTAACTTTAGGACATGAGAATTCCAAAAGGGAAAGATGATAAATATAGAATAAGACTCGACTAGTCAACCACGTGTAGAAGAACTCATCTATCACTTGATAAACTATATGCAAGACATTATGTATTATCTAGATATCAACTCACGACACCCATGAAACTAATTAGTAGAGAAATCTCTAAATGAGCATCTCAATGATTCTCCTATCATCTAACACAATAGGCATCAGGATGGCCTCAAATAAACGATCTCTTAGAAGACATGTATTAAACAATAATCCAAGTTGTGTACTATTAATGTTACAATTTACTAAATGGGTCTCCGAATCCATCTACAGTGTTAAAATTTAGTAAATTATACAAATTCATTATCAAAATTATAATTTTCCATTGCCTGAATGACACAACTAAAAATGACCACATAAATGACCAATTGTTGTGTGGTCATTTTTAGTTTAGTTCTTATCTCATGACCAAATTGGTCATTTATCTTGGTCATTTTTAGTTTAGTTCTTATCCCGTTACCAAATTGGTCATTTATCTTGGTCACTTTTAGTCATTTCACTTAAAATTTCTCAATTTTGGTCATTTATCCCTTGAAAAAGTTGTGGTGACCAATTTTTTTGGTTTCTTGGTCACTTATCTCTCATTTTGTACTAATACTATTGGAGGAAAGAGATAGACATATTGAGCAATACTACCATCCTCCCTTCAATTATATTTTAACACATTTGAGATTGTTGTTAGTTTTGTTATGAACAAGTTGAATTATTTGATATATCATACTTCCCCCCCCTTATATTAGTTCAGATTTAAGGAAAAAGAGGGTTTCATCCCTCAAGATATAGGTAGTTAAATTTATGCCATATTAGGGATCCTATTAAGATATAGTGGGATGAATGGATTTTCGGCTCCTAATTTTAAAATTTTGAGAACTGTGTTTGGATGGTTTGGAGAATATATTGAATTTGTTTTAGGCTTGTAAGATCTTATATCTACTTGTAATGCTCTTGATGCATATGCAAAGTGTAATTAGGTTTAGTTAATAAAATTATGATGTTTTAAATTTTTTTTCTCCGTGGAAAAAAAGTTCAGAAGAGTAAATGTCATCATTTTTTTTTCTTATTTAGAGGAAATCATTCAAAAATAATTTAAAAATCGTTTCTAAGATGCTAACTACAGTTACCACTTGTATTGAGTGGGAAAAGTGTATTAGCATACCACCAACTAAGTAAATGTTATCTGATGATTCCTAGTGGATATTCACATCTCAATGTTATCAACAATTAATGAGTGTGATGTAGGAACTTTTGATAGGTACCCATTACGCCATTACGATGAATAATTGTCATTGAAGTGCTTATATGTGATGGAAAAATTTGAGCACTTGTTTGAGGGTTTCATATTGACTTGTTTTGTTGAATGTACAACCATATAATCTTGATTTCCAATTGTGATTTGTTGATCATAGTATAAATTTCCACTCCACATTTTTCCTTTGTAAATCCATGCTTTTATGTTCCCTTTTGTATATGTATAAGAAAAATATACGTTTATAATGGAAAACCCATCCTATTATGCATTGTTTGATGAATTTGTTAATCATTTTGACCTTTTTGTCAAAAACAAATGTGGCCTGCTCCATTTTCCATCCCAGAGAATTATTGTCCATCTTTGACACTTGTTTTGATAACATATTCATTATATTTCTCTCTATTAGTTGGACTATTAGTTTGTATCATTGGAGACTTTGTTGATGATTTTTGACATTTCCCTTAATACCATTTGCATTGGGTTTTCTTCAACTTTAACATGATGTTTTCCATCTTCTTATTCATTTTTTTTACAGGATATTATTTGAAAAAATTATTAGATTTCTCTCCTCACTCTATGACTTTTTGCATATGTTCATTCAAAATTGTGCTTTCTTCGCCAATTCTAAATAGGGTCTTGTGAAGGTTTTCTAAAAGTTACAATTTTAAACTAGGAATCTCTATTTAAACTTGTGTTTCCTTGGCTAGTTGTGAAGAGGTTTGTGTGAAAGTGTTTTGGAGGCTATAATTTGGTAACATTATTTTGAGAGATATTTTATGAACCTCGGTTAGGATGTTGATAGAATTGTCCATATTTATATTCCCTACACAATTAAAGATTAAGGAATTATTAATTTACTATTTGTTTTGAAATTTATTTCTACTTACCACATCTATTGTAATTTTACATTAAGGGGGGGATGCTGGGATGTAGTATTTAGTTGATAAAATACACTCTTAAATGTATCAAAATCTTGGTGACTATAATCGTATCAAGGTTTTCCTTTATGCTAAGTTTCAAAAATTGTGCCCCTAGGTCAATAATGGTTAATTGTGATTCTGTGTTGAAAATAGTTAAGGGGTGCTCTTGTGGTCTTGGTGGGTTAGAATCACACACCTTGTGTTGATGGTCTATGATTATGGATGATGTTAGTAAGGTCCCTTTCTGGTCCCACACTTAGGCATAAAGGGAATGAGTAATGAAGAAACTACTCTATATATATTTGAGGTTTTACATCATTTTTATACTTGGAAGTCCAGCAAAATATATCATTATTGATATCCTAAGGGGTACTTATTGTACTTGTACATATCTCATGCATTGGGTTATTTTTATTATTTTTCATATTTATTATTTGGGTTATAGAATTTTAATCATGAGTTACTGATGACTAATACCATTTATAACCAATGTCATATCCAAAGAATTAGAGCTCATCATCCTCCTGTTTCCATTGAACATCCCAACATGTTATGCTTGTTTGAATGTCTATTTATTTTGGATCCTGATTCTTACATGTTATTAAATATTTTCCAATACTCCATCAAGTTTCCTAGACATGGGGACATAGGAGTGGGGAAACACATTTGGGGCATGTGTGGATAAAACCACCAAAAATTTAGCAAGAAACATGGAGGGCGAGGGATGTTGAGGTCCCTCGCATAGGGGACCCCATATCTAAATGGATATGACTATCTTCATGATTTTTAAATAATGGATTGTAGGATTCACCTTTGTTGTTAGACACTTAAATGTGAATAGTTGGATATCATACCTCTTAAAATTTTGTTGTTAACATTTAAATCCAAACCATCCCAATGAAAACCAAAATAAAAATCATGAATTTGTTTGGTTGATTGGTTGTTGCTACTAGCTTAATCATTGCATCTTGCTTGTAGCTTCCAGTACCTCCTTGGTGTCTTAGAAAAAATAAACACATTCTTCATCTTCCTCTTGTAGCTTGAAACTCTTCATAAAGATAAATTAGTATATCAAAGATAAATTTAAAATGGTAAGTGTAAATGTCAAATAGAGATGGAAAATTATATGTGAGGCATTAGGTTAGGTTAGGAAAATTAAATTTATTTTTGTTTAAAAAATTCATGGGGGGCATCCATATGCTCCCCTTTTTGGGAGGTATTATTGCAATATCAACGTTTTTGGGAAGTGGCATCCAAATGTCGTTTATTTTATGAATTTCTCCCTCCCCATACCAATAAGACATTATTTTATGTTTCATGGAGTTTCACAAAATATCGGATGTGGTGAAACATTTAGCGAGCTTCCAAAACATACTAGGGTTGGGAGGTGCACAAGGAACACATCCCCAACACTCGGGAGCATGTCCCATTGTTAAATTGAGTTTTTCCATTTAAAACTAATGTTTCAAGGAATTTCTTATAATTTTTCAAACAATAAGAATAATTTTGTCTCAAAACTGTTTGAACTTCTTTTACATAGTCATATTTTGTTTTTGTTTAAATCAATTCCCTAATAATTTTTAAAATATTCCAATATTATTTGTCTAATGGTCTTTATACCTTCAATAATAACTCTATTAAAAGTACATTCAAATGATCAAATATGGTAAATTTGATTTCACCTCCCAATTCCCTCTTACAAATCACAAGGGAAATGAACCAATAGGAACAAAATATTTTGTCATGCCATTATATTCTAGTGGTTGAGAGGAACAGATATAGACTTGCATTTCAATACTATTTTGAATTATCTTCTAGTAAAGAGAATATAGAGTAGGCAAGAAAGTGGAGTCTCCATGCTATACTTTTTCCCTATTAGTAATGATTAAGCTACTAGCTTAGACATTGCATATTGCTTGTAGCTTCTACTTTTTCCCTATTAGTAATGATTAAGCTACTAGCTTAGACATTGCATATTGCTTGTAGCTTCTAGTACCTCCTTGGTGTCTTAGCAAAAAGAAACACATTCTTCCTCTTCCTTGGTAGCTTGAAACTCTTAATAAATATAAATTAGTATATCAAAGTTAAATTTCAAATGGTAATTGTAAATGTCAAATAGAGATGGAAAATTATATGTGGAGGCATTATGTTAGGTTAGGAAAATTAATTTAATTTAATTTTTTTATTTAAAAAAATGTTTTAAAAAAATCATGGGGGAAATCCATATGCTCCCCTTTTTGGCAAGTATTATTGGACTTTCAACTTGTTTGGGAGGTGGCATCCACATGCCCTTTATTTTATGAAGTGCTCCCTCCCCATACTAGTAAAACATCATTTTATGTTTCAAGGAGTTTCACAAAAATATTAGATGTGGTGAAACATTTCGCGAGGTTACACAAGATATTCGGGTTGGGAGGTGAACAAGGAGCACATCCCCAGTCATATTTGAACCCCTTTTCCATAGTCATATTTTGTTAGTGTTTAAATCAATTCCCCAATACTTTTTAAAATATTCCAATATTATTTGTCTAGTGGTCTTTATACCTTCACTAATAACTCTATTAAAATTACATTCAAATGCTCAAATATGGTAAATTTGATTTCACCTCCCAAATCCCTCTTACAAATCACAAGGGGAATGACCCAATATGAACAAAATATTGTGTCATGCCATTATATTCTAGTGGTTGAGAGGATTAGATATAGACTTACATTTCAATACTATTTTGAATTATCTTATAGTAAAGAGAATATAGAGTAGACAAGAAAGTGGAGTCTCCATGCTATACTTTTTTCTTATTAGTAATGAGAAAGGTCACTACTCACTACTTGCTTTTTTTTTCTTGAAATATATTTATCTTTGGTGTAGAAACTAGCTTATTATTGATGTAGAAAGCATCAAAATGTATATTTTTCTTTATAAACCAACATTCAATATCCCTTATGTGGAAATCCTAAGATTCTTTGTAATGATCTTTGGAATGACTCAAAATTCATAAAACCAACATGCTTCAAAGAAAAACTATCTTTTGAATGACACGACATAGAAAGTATGTACATTTTAGTAAATGATAGAATATCCCTAATTGTACATGCATTTTTCTATTCATAAACCCATAGCCCAAAAATTCCTCCAAAAACTAAATGACATTTTTTTCCCAATGGATGATATAGAAAGGAAGGTCTACAAACCTTGATTGCCCATGAGGAAACTAAATAAATAAATATATAGTGGCTACAAATGAGATCTTCATGGTTTTTTATCGCATCAGGACTTAATGTTCTCTAAACATATTTTTTTAATCAATAAATGACTTTAAAATAGAATTTGAAGTTACAATGTCAATTGTAGAATCTCTAAATAATCACCTCAAATTATCCTCCTTGGAGCATTTTGTTTCAAATGGCCAAGAATTAGAGTTTTATTTTTTTTTATTATTCTATCAAATGTCCTACTTGGATAGGCCTATTGGTACATATATTAATTTGTTTCTTAATCCTTAGTGGTTTGTCAAATTTTGGTTGTTGAATCTTGACATTTCAAGATGTCTAATTTTTTGACAAATGGAGAAATTTATGTCAAAGAAAGGTTGATCCCTTAAGCCATATATTTATGGTGACTGAATTAAGGCTTTATTCCCTACCATATTAGTTATTATGATCAAAATTCCTTCCATGATATGAAGCTATATTATTTCTTATTGTGTTTTCTATCCTTTTTCATTTGATTTATCATTCATTAGGAATGAGTTAAGTGTTCTTAATCTCACAAGAAACCCTCATTGTCACCCATTTTGAGCTTTCCACACGTCTTAAAATTTTGTAATAAATTTTGTAATATGTTGTTTAGGAATGTATGGAATGGGGGGAATATACCAATCTACCAAAACATTTTGTTCATAAAAAACTATTTTGAAGAAGCTTTTGGAAGAGTGTAATGACCCTTTATTTTAGCTATGTTCTAATAAGAATTAAGCCTCTTGTGTGAAGACATTATTTTAGATGTCACGATAACGATCAATATATTATTTTAGATTTCATGCAAGTGTTCAAAACATTATTTGAGTATAATCGTGTATTTAAAACGATTAATTGAAAATTTTCAAATCACATTTGATACAAATACGAACTATTTTAAATCGAACCTTTTTATTACTTGAACCTCTCATTATAGTGGCCACTTATGACCATTTACACCAACCCATGCTCGAGTGCTTCTAAGTTGAATGATTAACCTACAATAAGCTCCTAACCCAATTTTATTCCACTTTAGGTATGAGCGAAACATTTCAAACATTTTTGTTGAATTTATGTTGAAAAAAATTCTAAATATCCTCAAGAAATTATAATTTGAACTTTATTCTTCTCCGTTTGTCCATTCCCTGAAGTTAAAACTTAATAAATATGCATGGCCTCTTCCTACGGGTTTCACACATGCTTTAATCCTATTAGAAAATTTTATTTACCCTCTAGAAATTTGTTTGGATAATAGAAAATGATAAATTCTTTGAACTTATCATTAGACTTCTTTACTTTAATGACTTTTCAAGTTCATCTCTCACTTTGTTTATTTTTGTTTATTTTCTTGACTACTTTATGATGTTTAGATTCAACTTTAGTTTCTTCTTTAAATATGTGGATTAAAAAAAGGAATCTACTTAGTTTTTAACTTATATTTTTTTTACAAATATTTGTTTTTTCTTAGACATAAATATGTTTAGGTTTAATATTGCATGATGCCCATATATGACTATATTCATGACATTATGTAGATGAATAGAAAATTTTTGAAATCTAACTTTCGTATATTTAGATAGTGGAAATATTTTGAATTTGAGTTAAATATCCTTCACGGTAAGATTTGTTTAAGATAAATATCTAAACATCCTAGCAAATTTCGTTGTTCCCTTACTTGGGTAAGGTTCTATTAGACACAATATTACCGATAACATTTTTTATATATTAATGAATGTATATGAAATATATACCAAGGGTAAGATATGGAAGATGCACCGAAATCTAAATATACAAAACCATAATTTTAGGATAAAAACATTGTAACATTGAAGAAGCGATGCTTACATGCCCCCAACGTCATGTTCCCACCTCCATTACCTTGCTCCAAAAAATTAAATTTTAAGAAAATCACTAGAAACAATGATCAACTAAAGGTGTCACTAGCTTTAGCTTGAAAGTGATGTGTCCCTCATTTAAACTTCCCAAACAAACCTTGAGAAGGCATATCCTTGCTCCAAATCATGTAGTTTTGAAATAAGAATTATAGAGGTCCCTTTTTCCAATAGTATCACTGAAAGCACAACACAAACACATATTGGAAAAACTAGTTAGGTTTCATAAATTCCAATTCTTTCCATTCAATACTACAATTTTATGATTTTTATGAGATATTTATTATCATCAAAATCATGGCCATTACCTCCAAATAAAGCTTGTATAAATCAATTTGGAATAAAAATACAGGGTGAGATAGTTCGCCGAGGGGGTGAGATATCAAAATCAACAAAATTTGGTGGATCTTTAATATTAAATTTTTTAAGCATTTTATCTTCACGTTAATGACAACCAATGCATCTACATCATGAATTTTAGCATTGAATATCCTCATAGTGCATCATTATTGCGAGTAACAAGTTAAATTCTTCTACTCGAGGCTAAGATATTTCCCAACCATGTGAACACATAGAGACCAATCTTTCTAAAACAAACTTGATATTTTTCTTTTGTATAGTCATGAATTAAACTCCCTTCAAAGCTAAAAGATTATAAAGATTGCACATGCCCAACCAATTTCAAAGGCAAAGGAAAAAAATCTAATGGCCAAACCAATCTACAATGATTCCATATGGATTTCACAATATTAGTTCTAGATTCAATGAATGGACATCATCTAAAACAAAGCCAAAGTCACCTAAACCTTAAACAACTTTTTTAATAAGTTGAACCAATAACGCACATTTCCTAATTCCGTAGTGGTGTTTTTCATTAAAAAATGTATGATTTCTTGACTTACCTAAACCATAAACAACTTTTTTAATAAGTTGAACCCGTAACAAGCATTTCCTAATTCTGTAAGTTTTTTAATAAGTTAAACCCATAACACGCATTTCCTAATTCTCTAGTGGTGTTTTTCATTAAAAAGTGTATGGTTTCTTGACTTACCTAAATCATAAACAACATTTCTAATAAGTTGAACCCATAATAGACATTTCCTAATTCTGTAGTAGTGTTTTTCATTAAAAAGTGTATGGTTTCTTGACTTATCAAATAAACAACATTTTTAATAACTTAAACCCATAATAGGCATTTCCTAATTCTGTAGTAATGTTTTTCATAATAAAAAAATGTACAGTTTTTTGACTTATCAAATAATAGACAAATAACGTCATGGATATGGGCATATATATATATATATTTTTAAATAACTTAAACATAACTTATAAATCATTACTTCTAATATTACACACTTGTTACATGAAATTTTGATAACTACTATATTAAAGAACTCATAAATCTTGATTTTATTATTAAGAAAACATTAAACATTGACAATAATTATAATATTTTAAACAAATAAAAGTATAACAAAAATGGTCAAAAGGAAAAATGTATGGATAAAAACTAAAATAAAACAATGTGCTTCATCAATGAAAATGAAAAGGTATAACTAACATACCATCCTCCATTTAAAAAAAAATCACAATTTTAAAACTCCATTATAAAGAAGAAAACACCCTATATTACACACTAGTAAAATGTAAAACAAACTCTTGAGGCTAATTAGAGTAGTTCACGGCAAAATGTAAGCCAAACTCTAATGCTAAATATAGATGCCGTTAACGTAATGTGACGGATCATGTGAAGGAAGCATTGAACACCTGAAATTTTGGACAATATTAGAGAAGGAAAAGCTGCCGCGTCATATCCTTACTTAGAAAAAACACAAAATAAAGTAAAAAATTATGATAAAATAAAAGGATGGGAATGTAACAGGATGTCCCTCAAAAGCTGTCAGAAAGTGGACCGTTGAGAAAATAAAATTTGAAATAAAAAAGCAGGGTAGTTATTTCAAATCTTACATTGTTTCTAACATTTTTGTCCTCCTCATTCTTTCTTTTGTATGTCTGAGTCTCTGTGTGGTTTGAGTCTCAGTCTGTGTGTGTGGTTTGAGAAGGATTCTGGATGTCTAAGTCTGGATGTGGTTTGAGTCTGAGTCTGTGTTTGAGTCTGAGTCTTGTTTTGTTTGAGTGTGATAGAGGAGGAGGATGAACTGAATTTGAGGAATCTGATGAAGCATCCGCTGGAACAAACAACTTCGAAGGAAAGGCAGCCAAACTACTCAACGTCGATCAACGTTGAATGGTACATTTTGTTAGTTTTTTTCTCTGCCATCTGTCAGAAATAGTGATCATGCAAAGCGTTCCCTCTCATTCCCTCAATTTGATGGAAAATATTTTAGGTTCGGCTCTGTTTTGTTGGAAGACCAGCCTTCGCATTTGCATTTGGGTTGGAAAAAAAAACTTCGAAACCCTTCTTCAAGTAAATTGAGCCCTTTGAGACAGGTATGTATGGCTCTGGCTTCTTGTGCCTATCTTTCAATCGTGTTTGCTTAATTAAAATCTCTATATTATCTTTGTTTAGTTACCTAATTTTTCAGTGGTTTCTCAATAACTTAATGTCTCTTTAGTAGTAATTTAATGGCCTGGATCTGTTGAATCTAGCTCTTTAGTAGTATAATGGCCCGCCCCTTTTTTAGACCCACTTGTATTTTCTTATTAGTTAAAAAATCAGGTATTACTTCCTTCCTTAGTTAGCCAGCGCCCACCAGGGAATTTAGTTCCCCATTAGTTTAGCGCGCCTTCGTATTTGTCTTGCCCACTGGCTCGGATCATTAGTTTAAAATACTGATCCTTGCTTGTTCTTTTAGCTCATTTGTTAAATTTAAATAACAAATTTTAAAAATGAAAACGTAGTTATGAAACTTTTTTTAACCTTTGTATCTTATTAAGAATTAGCGGTTTTAGTTTTTATTATCTCTAAATTAGAATTAGACAGAATTAGGGATTTTAGTTTTTAGGGCATGGATTATCGAGTGCGTGGAAGATCTCCATCATTACCATTATATAGTTTCAATAGAATTTTAGGTTTTCGAATTCTATTTGAAAGTTTATAATCTTTGAAAACAGTTCTCTGGTAAAAATAATTCTGATTATTACCGAAAAGTGAATAATCTTTTCGATCAGTGCTTTTGGACTATGTACAACAGAAATTGGTCTTCTTATTATCTCACGGCCCATGTAAACATGCCATATAGTTGAGCCTTGTACATAGTCCAAAGGATGTTTGTAACAGTGAATAAAATATTATCAAAACTCTACAAATATCACCATATTTGGACTCATTCTAAAATTGCTCATCTCTGTATGATAGCGGCCATGGAGGTCCATTGTATGGCATGAAATCTGAACTCTGGTTGATTATATTACTCCTCATTCTAAAATTACCCATATAGATATATTATTTCCTTACCTCATTTAAAATTTTAAATTACATTGAGAAATATTTGTGTTAGTTATGTAAATGAGTAAATTGTCTTTATCTCAGTTATCTCACATTTCTCTCCAGTTAGTTTAACCATCTCAGCCATAAATACTGTTCATCTTTATGGTCGCTATGATATCGGCATATTGCATTAGTAACCCACCTCTCTATGATATCAGCATATTGCATTTAAATATTGTATTTTCTGAGTCAAGATTCGCGAAGACAAAAAAGTCTTTCACTTTTTCTTATAATGAAAATAAATTTGTTTAATGAAATTAAGTCACTTTTTTTTATAATGAAAATAAATTTGTTTAATGAAAATACGTTAACTTATTTGTATGTTTGATTATGTTAAACTATTTCTATTTAAAATGTATTTTTAAACTATGTTTAATGAAAATAATGTAACTTGTTTGTATTTTACGTTAAACTTTTGTAATTTCACAAAATGTATATGCCTTTTTTTCTTCTTTCTTTCTTATATGTTTAGTTTGTTTGTTTATGTTAGTTATTTGTGTGTTGATTATTTTCTTGGTTTGTTCATTTTTTTTTTTCCCCTTCTAGTTTACGTTAGTTATTTTTATGTTGAATATTTTCTTGGTTAGTTTTCCCTTACTTATAAGGATTGTATTTTATATTAAATTTTTGTAATTTTTATTTTAAATTATAAAATGTATATGTATTTTTTTATTTTATTTAATTAATTTCTTTTATAATTATATAAAGAGATATTTTTTTTACTTTAGATAGGTATTTTAGATAGGTGTTTATTATGTGAGGATTGAGATTTAGGTTAAAGTATTAAGTTTAGAATTAAGGTTGGGAATCAATCTTAAGGTTAGTTTTAATGAATTAGACATAAGATTCAAACTTATGGATTTAGGCTTAAGGTTAGCTTAGGGTAAAGTAGGGTAGTATATGCTAGCCTAAGGATACCCCAAGGTTATGGTAGGGTAGGATACATCTACGGTGGCTAGGTTAGTATAGTAAAGGGTAGGTTAGGGGAGGTTAAGTTAGGATAGACTAGGGTAGGTTAATTTAGATGAAGCTAGGCTAGTTTGGTTAATCTAAGTTAGGATAGGTTAGGTTAAGCTAAGTTAGGCTAAGTCAAGCTAGGATAGGATATTGTACATTATGATAGGGTTAGAGTAGGATAGAGTGGGTTAGGTTAATAATAGGATAAATTAGGTAAGGTTATATTAAGCTACACTAATTTAGTGTAAGCTAATGTAGACTATGGTTACTGTTGATAGCTTAGGTTAAGTTAGGTTAGGTGAGGTGGGTTAAGCTAAGATAGGGTTGGTAGCCTAGGTTAGGTAAATATAGGATAGGATAGGTTAGGATAAGCTAGATTGGGCATTGGTAAGCTAGGTAACCTATGTAAGTTATAGTTTTATATGCTAATTTATGGTAGGGTGGGGTAGGGTAGTCTAGATGACGATATGATATGCTACAATAGGATAGGGTAGGTTAGGATAGGATAAGATAGGGCGGATTAGATTAATCTAGGATATATAGGGTTACTCTATAATGGAATAGGTCACCATAGGCTATGTTAGGCTAGATTAGGCTATCATAGGGTAGGCCATGGTAGGGTAGTGTGGGCTAGGATATGTTAGGTTAGGCTAGGTTACATTGGGTTAATCTATGCTAGTTTAGGGCAAGCTAACATAGGATAAGTTAGTGTAAAAATAATTTAAACTATGTTAGGTTGCATAGGTTAGGCTAAGTTAGGGTAAGGTAAGGTAGGATAGGCTAAGTTAGGGTAAGGTAAGGTAGGATAGGCTAAGTTAGGTTTGGTTGTGAGAGGATATGCTAGGATAAGTTTGTGTATGCTAAGGTAGACCAAGTTTAGGTGAGGGTAGGTTAGGTTGAGTTAGTGTAGGTAAGTATAGGTGAAGTTAGGTTATGCTAGGTAGGTTAGGTTGGGTTAATCTAGGGTAGGGTAGGTTAGTCTAGTTTAGGTTATATTCTAAGCTAATTTAAGGAATATTAGGCTAAGTCAGTGTAAGCTAAGGTAGGATAGGTTTAAGTTAGGCTAGGTCACACTAAGCTAGGTTAATGTAGGTTAGGATAGGTTAGGCTAATCTAAGTTAGGCTAGGTATGGTAAGCTAAGTTGAGTTGGGATATAATAGGCTAGTTAAGTTAAGGTAGGTTGGGTAAGGTTAGGTATGCTAGGCTACATTAGGGTAGATTGGAATAGGCTAATGTCATCTAGGTTTAGAGTGGGATAGGTTGCGATATTCTATCTACTTATACATTAGTATATGTTGAGGTAGGCTTGGATAGGGTGGGTTAGGTTAAGGATAGGATAGGTTAGGAAATCATAGACTAGCTTATGGTAAGTTAGGGTAAGCTAAGGTAGGCCATGGTAAGTGTAGGCGAGGATAGGTTAAGTTGGGGTGTGTGAGGGTACATTAACCTAAGTTAGGCTAGGTAGTATAGGTTAGGTTAAGCGAGGTTAGGCTAGCTAGTTTAAGTCAGGTTAAGCTAGGTTAGACTATGTTAGGTTAGGCAAGTTTAGGCTAGGTTACGATAGGTTAGCCTAGGTTAAGTTAATCTAGGTTAGGCAAGGTTAGGCTAGGTTAGCCTTGGTTAAGTTAAGTTGGGTTAGGATAGTTTATGCTCTGTAAGCTTAGCTAAGTTAAGGTTTGCTAGTTGAAGTCAGGGTAAGGTAGGTTAGGATATGATATGATAGTATAGGTTAGGATAGGGTGGGGTAGGGTAAGTTAATTTAAGCTAGGATATATAGGGTTAGTCTATAATGGTCTAGTCTAAGATAAGTTGTTAAATTAGATTAGTGTAGGCTAGGATAGGTTAGGTTGGGTTGGACTAAGTTAGGTTACCATAGGTAGGTTTGGGTAGAATATATTAGGATGGGTTAAGTTACAATAGTTTGTGTTAAACTAGTTTAGGCGATGTTAAAATATGCTAATGTAGGGTAGGATAGGCTATGTTAAGTTAGTCATGGGTTAGAGTAGGCTAGGTTAGTGTAAGATAGGGTACGACATGTTACATTAGGTTATGCTAGGTAAGCTAGGCTAAGTTAGGGTACACTAAGATAAGTTAGGGTATGTTATGCTAATTTAGGGTAAATTAGTTTAGGATATGGTAAGATATGCTAAGTTAGGTTGTGTTAGGTTAAGGCTAGTTATGTTAAGGTTAAGGTTAGCATAGGATAGAAAATCCTAGATTATAATAAGCAATGTTAGGGTAAGCTAAGGTAGGCGATGGGTATGCTAGGTAGTTTTGGTTATGTAAGAGTAGGTTATACTAGGTTAAGTAAGGTTAGGCCAGGTAGGTATATTAGGTTAGGTAAAGAAAGGTTAGTATAGGGTAGGTTAGGTATGGTTCTATGGTAAGCTAGGTCAAGGTATGTTATCCTAAGTTATGGTAGGTTAGGCCAAGGTATGGTAGGTTAGGGTAGGATATTTTAGGGTGGAGTGGGTTAGGTTATGTTAGGATAGATAGGATTAGGTTAGAATGGACAAGGATAAGATATGTTAGGTAAGGCTATATTAGGGTAGGTTGGATTAAGATAGGTTAGGTTTGGTTGTGGTAGTCTAAGGTAAGGTAGGTTGCATTAACATAGGGTAGGGTAGGTTATGTTATGTTAGGTTAGGTTATGCTAGGTAAGTTTGGCTAAGTTCGGGTATGCTAGGTAAGCTAGGGTAGGCTAATTTATGATATGATAAGTTAGGCTAAGATTGCTTATGTTAAGGTTATGAATGGATAGGATAGGCCAAACAAGGCTATATTACGTTATTATAAGTTAAGGTATGTTAAGGTACTTTGGGGTTAGTGTAGTCTAGGTTACACTAGGTAAGGGTAGGTTAGGTTAGGCTCATTTAGTGTAGGTAAGGTTATGTTAGGTTATGCTAGGTAGGAAAGGATAAGTTAGGGTATATTAGGTTAATATGGGGCATGTTAGACTAGGATATGATAGGATAGTCTAGGTCAGGATAGGCTATGATAAGGTGGGTTAGTTTAAGCTAGAGTAGGCTATGGTAGGTTACTTTAGGCTAGGCTAGGGTAAGTTATGTTAGGTTAGTTTAGGTTATTCTAGGTAAAGCTTAATCAAAGCAAAGCTAGGGTATGTATGGTAAGATTATATTACAAAATGCTAGGTCAGACTAGGAGAGGCTAGACTAGGTTTAGGTAGACTGGGTTAGTCTAGCTTAGGGTAGGGAGTTTAGTTTAGGGTTTATTAGGTTGTGTAAGGAAAGGTTAGGATAGAAAAAGTTAGGGTAGGGTAGGCTTAGGATGGGTGTGTTAGGATATCGTAGTGTAGGATTTAGATAGGTGGGTTAGGTTACGTTAGGTTATGCATGGGTTGGTTGGGTTACATTAAGTTGGGGTACAGGGTGCACCACAATAGGCTAGGTTAGTTTAGTTTAGCTCTAGATTATGTTAGGCTATGCAATGTAAGATAAGGTGATGTGAGGTTAGGAAATTGAAGGTGAGGTTAGGTTTAAACGTGTTAATGTATACCATGCTAGGTTAAGATAGGCTTAAGTAGGGTGGGTTGGGATAGGATAATGTAGGAAGGTTAGGTAAGGGTAGTTTAGGATAGGTTATGAAAGGTGATCTAAGGTAAGATTGCGTTACAAAATGATAGGTTAGACTAGCCTTAAGCACAATGGGTTAGTCTAGCTTAGGGCAGGGAGTTTAAATTAGGGTTTGTTACGTTGTGTAAGGAAAGGTTAGGATAGATCAAGTTACATTAGGTTAGGCTTGGGATGTGTGTGTTAGGATAACATAATGTAGTATTTAGATGATTGAGTTAGGTTAGGTTAGGGTATGCATGGGTTGGGTGGGTTACATTAGGTTGGGGTATAGGGTGCACTACAATAGGCTAGGTTGGTTCGGTTTAGGTCTAGATTATGCTAGGCTATGCAATGTAAGATAAGGTGATGTAAGGTTAGGCCATGCAAGGTAAGGTTAGGTTAACCGAATTTAGGTTAAGGTAGGCACAAGATAGTGGGTTATTATAGGTTATGATAGGCATTAGTTGGGTGGATTAGGCAAGGTTAGGGTATGTGTCTACACTATGTTAGGTTAGTTTAGTTTAGGGCTATATTAGCTTAGGTTATGGTAGACTAGGCTAGGTTATGTAAGGTAATCTTAGGTGAAGAAAGACTAGGATATGCAAGGTAAGGCTAGGTTAAGAAATGTCGGGCTAGACTAAATTAGTTTAAGGTAAGCATAGGTATGGTGGATTACGATAGGGTTGTCTATGGTGATTAGGATAGTAAGCTAGCCTAGTAACGTAAGGTTAGCTTAAACCAAGATATGATAGTGTAAGTTAGGTTTTGTTAGTTAGGCTAGGCTAGGGTGGACACAAATTGGGTGGTTAGTTTAGGTTCGGGTAGGGAAAGCTAAATTAGGTGAGGTTATCATAGTTTATGGCTAAATTAACTTAGGTTATAGAAGGTTAGGGTAGGTTATCTTAGGGTCAGTTATTATAGGGTAGGTTACATCGGGATACATTATGATAAGATAGAATAGGATACATTAAGGTAATCCAAGATATGATAAGCTAGATAAGGTTGGATTATGGTACCTTAGATAGGCTAGGTAAGGTTGAATTATGGTACCTTAGATTAGGTTATGTTAAGATAGTTTAGGCTAGTTTAGGTGAGGAGGTAGGATAGGCTAGGCGAGGTAAGGAAATGTAAGGTTATGTTAGGATAATATAAGGTAGTCCAAGGTAATATAAGGTATGGTAGACTAAGTTAGGTCAAGGTAGAGTATGTTAGGTTATGGTATCATAGTTTAAGGTAACACAATGTAGGATAGGGTAAGCCATGATAGGATAGATAAGGTAGGTTAGGGTAAGCACCATCAACTAGGTTAGGTTGTGATTATATAGGATAGTTTAAGGAAGGGTAAGGTATGGTTGTATAGGGTACACTAGGTCACAGTAGGGTGGGTTAGGTTATGTTTTGGTTGGCTAGTTTATGTTAGGTTAAACTATGTTAGTTTATGTTAGGATGGGATAGCATATGTAAGGAAATTTTAGTTGAAGGTAGGTTAGGCCATGTAAGGTAACATTAGGTTAAGAAATTTTTGACTAGACAAAGTTAGGCTATAGTAGGTTGGGGTAGGGTGGGTTAGGCTAGGTTAGGGTATGGTAGGTTAAGTTAGTATAAGTTATGTTATGTAATGTAAGGATATGTTAGGCAATGCTAGGTTAGGATGGGCTAAGGTAAGTTGCTATAGGCTAGGTTAGGGTACAATAAATTAGGTGCTAAGTTATGTTAGGTAAAGTTAGGTTAGAACAAGTTAGGGTAGGGTAGGATTAGGTTGGGTGGGTTATGTTAGGTTATTTGGGGTAGAATTAGGGTGGGTTATGTAAGGTTAAGCTAGGTTGAGGTACAATGGGGTACATTAGGATAAGTTAGTTTGGTTTAAGGGTAATCTAGGATAGAATAAGGTGTAGGTTAGGTTAGGGTAGCTTAAAGTAGGATAGGTTTGGTTTTCATAGGGTAGGTAAGATTATTGTATTGTAGAATATACTAATTTAGGCTATGGTATACTATGTTAGGTTAGGTTAGGTTAGGATATGTTAGGCCATATAAGATAAGTTTAGGTGAACCTAGGTAAGGCTATGAATGGTAAGGTTATGATAAAAAATGATAGGTTACACCAATCTAGTTTAGGGTAAGCTTAAGTAACATGGGTTAGACTAGGTTAGAGTATGATGGGTTAGGTTAGGGTAGGTTAAGATATGCAAGTTAAGGTTAGGTTTAACCAAGTAATGTTAGGGTAGGCTCAAGTAAGGTGGGATAGGCTAGGTTATGTAAGGTAAGTTTGGGTTATTTTAAGTTTGGATAGAGTAGGACTGAGTTAGATGGGTTAGGCTAGTTTGGGTTAGGTATGGATTGGGTGTGTTAAGCTAGGTTCGAGTAGGGTGTGGTACACTAGGTTAGGTTATTTTAGTTTAATTTAAAGCTACATTAGGTTAGACTAGTGTCGATTATGGTATATTATCTTAGGGCGAGTTAGGTTAGGTTATGCTAGGTTATAATAGGGTAGAATAGGTTAGGTTAGGCTAGGATAAGGTATGCTAAGATATGTTGGGCTAGGTAAGGGTGTGTTATGGTAGGCTATATTAGGTTGTGGCTAGAGTGAGCTAAGTTAGGTTATGATTAGCTAGTTTATGTGAGGGACTATATTACGTTAGGGTAGGTAAGAGTATAGCACATTAAACTATGTAAGGATAGTATATAATATGTTACGGTAGGGTAAGTTCATTTAAGGTAGGATATGTTATCATATCCTAAGGTAGGTTATGTCAAGGAAGGCTAAGTTTGTGTATGGTTGTTTGACTTAAGCTAGGGATCGTTAGGTTAGGTTAGGCTCAACTAGGCTAGTTTGGAGATTTCAAGCAATGCTAGGTTAGCCTAGGGTAGTTTTGTTGAGATATTGTAACTTCTAAGAATATTATATTTGTACTTTATTATTCCAAAGATGTTTCATTCCTCCGTGGAGACCCTATTGTATATTAGGAGATGTTTTATTCCTCTGTGGAGAATGTGGTAACTTGGGTTATTAGACTTCCCTAGTGGGGGTCGGCCCTATATGAGTCATGTGGGTTAAAGGGTTATTAGACCACCCTAGTGGGGTCGGCCCTATCAAATTATGTTAAGTGGTTAAGTTGGGGTCGACCTAGTTAGTGTAAAAGTCAAGTCGGAGTTGTGTATAAATAGAGGAGGTGTGTTCCTCATTTAACACACATTCACTCACTTGTGATTGGTGCATAGGTGAGAGAGAGATCTGCTATGGAGGAGAAGGATCTCAGCTTTGAGGATTACATCTTTTTATTTTCTAGTCATCTATATTCAGGAAGCTTTGCTGGGTTGTCTACCCCATGAGGGTTTCCTAGGATAAATATGTGTCTCTGGTGTTTATGTTGTGCTTGTTGTTCTTTTAGTGATCTTGTATACGCTATTGTTGTGAAATGGAATGCAATATTGATATTATCTATTTAGCATATTGAAATTTAACATGGAATCAGAGCTAGCATGAAGGAAAGCAATGTATGGCACTTACGACACTTGCTTCACCTATGACAATTTGAAAGTTAGGGTTTTGTATAGCAAAAACTAGTCATCATGGAACTTTCGCTATAAATCCATTTTGGAGAAGGTTCAGGATATGAAACTTCTACAGGTCATATACAACACCCCCTATACCCTTTGTCCAAAGGACAACCTCATGCTCATTGTACTTTGTGAGATAAGATCAGTACAAGTTAGGGTTTCTGCCTCTTCCAGAATGCAGTCCTAAATAGGTGACCTAGGAAAAAAGGTCATATCTCGGGCTAGGAAGATCCAAATGAAATTTCGTAAAAAGTGACAAGTAGGGAACAGACTATAGTTTCACAGGTCCGATTTCCAGAAGTCGAAGTGGAAACCGTGACACATGGCACTCGGTACAAGTTCGCTATACTATTTCATCCCATAAGCAGATCACATTGCAACACTTGGCATAACTCTCTCTCAGAGAATCCATTAAAGCTCAGACCTGTGGGGTTGGAAAGATGGCAGGTCAGTCTACCACAGGCCGAAGTGTTAGACCTTATAGATCTGCAATTTCAGAGTTGCACAAGAAACAATATGGCCCATCTGAAAGGGCTAAACAGAGGAAATCTAAGATGCAGAGGAAGAAGCTCTCACTTAGGGTTTTTAGTTCTTAGGTCTGGAAGGACCTAATACAATGTTGGAGACACCTGCTACAACATTGGAAGCTTTGATAATGGATTTGGAATCCATTCATTAGAGATATTAATTCTCCATCAAAATTGTTGTGGGAGGAAGGAGATTGAAGATTCAGGTTTTCAAGTAAACCCTAGCAAAGTCGGGAGACTCATATGGCAGCGATGAAGAAGGTTTAAAAGGCACTGATATCCTATCATTCGAGCACCATGAACATACATAAGATGTTTACAAGTGATCTACCATGGATGTTTAGGGTTTTACCCTTATAGAGAAGACTACTCGACATGTATGACTTGAGAAGACACAGGTAGGTTTTAAAATCTAATTCTTGATTAAGTTCATAATATGTTTGTCTTCATGTTATTGTGGTTAGTAGAATTATGATTGAATGCATATGAGTGGTAGAAGACATTCATTTATTAGGTTTATGAACAGTATACTACTAATATGCATATGATGGGTAAGTTGGAAAAACATTCCATTATTTTTTGTCTAGAATGAAACCTCTTTGCTGACATGCTGAGAGCTGTGCACGCTCTTGATAGTATGTTTTGGTAGAGATGGAAGGCATCTAGATAACCACTATATGCATATAGGATATGGAAAAGTGTTGTGCCAAAGTATTCATCAAGACAGTTGCATAACTATGTGAATCATATATGTATGCATTATAGGTTATCATGTCAACATGATTTGATGATTATGAAGTATTACTAATCATGTAATTAACTTTGATTTGTAGGAAATATCATGTGATATGATCTACAAAAGAAGGATGATGAACTCCAAACAACTGATGGATGTTCAACAAGAAGACTTACAAATCAAACGTAATATAGAAGGCTCGTGGCTAGAGGATTCTCTTAGAAATAAAAAGAGGATCATGACAAGATGTTTTCTCCAAGTGGATAGATAAGACCATTCTCTTAATGGTGTAATTGAAGAAATCTCTATACGGGTACCCAGGATCGATAGTCATTTGATGAGCTTAATGATCACCATGGGTGATGTAGATTTCAACCTTTGCTACAAGATTGAAGATGGTGTCTATATACAAATGACATTCTTCTCTTAGATGGATGCAAGAAGGAACTCACCACAGAATTTGAATGATCTTAAGGCTCATATCATTAGACCCATCTGACAAGAGATGGCATGGATATATGCAGAAGATCACTCAATACAGAGTGTGAATGATGTTTGATCATAGAGGGAGAATTGATAGCTTCTTGACAAGCTTGGGATTTGCCAAAAGTGAAGTTGATCCTAACCTTTATCTTAAGGTTATGGATGATGAACCTGTCATACTATTACTGTATGTGGATGATCTCTTTCTGATAGGGAATGAGAAACAGATCATGGAAAGCAAGAAGAAGCTAGCTATAGAATTTGAGATGAAGATCTTGAATTGATGCACTACTTCCTAGGTCTGGAAGTGTGGCAAGGACCAGAAGGAATCTTTCTCAACTAAGGAAAGTATTTGATATCTTGGAATGAAAAAGCAATGGCCATTCCCATGGATTCCAACTCAAAGTTGTTAGTTGATCACTCATCAAAGTTATTGGATGTGACTCCGTACAGACAGATTATTGTTTCATTGATGAATCTGGAAAACACTAGGCTAGATATATGCTTTGATGTGAACACCTTGAGTCAGTATCTAGTGGAACCTAGATGTGTTCACGTGATAGCTGCAAAGCATGTGATGAGGTACCTAATGGGTACGATAGAATTTGGTCTATGTTATCTTGGAGATCATGACTTTAGATTATATGGCTAAATAAATGTTGATTGGGTAGGAAGTGTATCAGACAGGAAGGGCACATCGGGCGAATGCTATTGTCTAGGATCTGCCATGATCTCGTGGTTTAGCAGGAAGCAGTCTAGTGTGGCTCTCAGCACAGCCAAAGTGAAATATATAGTTGCTTGATCTGCTAGTTGTGAAGTGATATGGCTTTAAAAATTGTTATTAGGACTGTTTGAATTATAGATGGACCCCATTGTGATCCTGTGTGACCACCAGAGTTGTATCAAGATGACAGAGAAGCCAGTGTTCCATGATAAGTCAAATGCACATAGGGATATGGTACAGAAAGGAGCTATCAAGCTCAAGTATGTGAGCACTGACAAACAAGTTGCTGATATCTTAACAAAACCTTTGTCTCGAGTAAAGTTGAGTATTTCAGAGATAAGCTTGGTGTAGTTCAGAAGGAACCTCCTCGAAAGGGGGAGTAATATGGTCGTTCATGATGAGATTTCCTCTATTGACGGTAAGGTTGATGATGTGGATACTTGTATCGATGATGAGGATACATGTATCGATGCTGAGGTTACCTGTTTCGATGATGAGGTCGATGATGAGGTTACCTATCCCGACGATGAGGTCGATGATATCATCGATAAGGTTGATAAGTGGTTCCTAGTGGACAAGAGGGGATTGTATCATCCCCATACTTTGGTCCCTAAATTGATCCATAGACATATGTCTTTGAGAAGTTGTCCCTAGTGGATGAGAGGGGATTGTATCATCCTCGTACTTCAGTCCCTGAATTGATCCGTAGACATATGTCTTTGAAAATTGGTCCTTAGACTTTGTCTAGTGGACATGATAGGACTGCATCATCCCTGAACGTTTAGTTCAAAATGTACATGATAGGACTGCATCGTCCTTGAACATTTAGTTCAAAATGTAAATGATAGGATCGCATCATCCCTGAATGTTTAGTTCAAAATGTACGTGATAGGACTGCATCGTACCTAAACATTTAGTTCAAAACGTATGTGATAGGACTGCATCATCCCTAAATGTTTAGTTCAAAATGTATGTGATAGGACTTCATCGTCCCTGAACAGTTGGTTCAAAATGTACGTGATAGGACTGCATCATCCCTGAACAGTTGGTTCAAAATGTACGTGACAAATCCTAGGTCACATCCAGTATGAAAAAGGACTAGCTCTGTGGTGGTAAATCCTAGATCTGATCTAGGTCACATTGAGTATGAAAAAGGACTAGCTCTGTGGTGGTAAATCCTAGATCTGATCTAGGTCACATCCAATATGAAAAAGGATTAGCTCTGTGGTGATAAATCCTAGATTTAATCTAGGTCACATCCAGTATGAAAAAGGACTGGCACTATGGTCAGGACTACATCATCCCTAGACATGAGATTTGTCTTAAACGGATCACGGACTGCATCGGCCTTAGACATGAGATTTTTCTTAAACAGGTCACGGACTGCATCGTCCCTAGACATGAGATTTGTCTTAAATGGATCATGGGCTGCATCGTCCCTAGACATGAGATTTGTCTTAAATGGATCAAGGACCGCATCATCCTTAGACATGAGAGGTGTCTTAAATGGATCAAGGACTACATTATCCTTAGACATGAGAGGTGTCTTAAAAGGATCAGGATTGATCATCCTATAAGTAGATCTAGATTGCATTGTCCATAGACATGAGAGGTGTCTTAAAGTGAGAGGGATTGATCATCCTGTAATTGGATCATGTGCATTGCAGAGTATGCTGCTATGACGATACTGTTGATCGAGATGATCGAGATGATCCACATGATGATGGTCGAGATGATCTAGATGATGATACTGTTGATCAATATGATCCGGATGATGATGATCCAGATGATGATACTATTGATTGAGATGATCTAGATGATGATGATCGAGATGATCATGATGATGATACTATTAATCGAGATGATCCAAATGATGATGATCAAGATGATGATACTATTGATCGAGATGATCCAGATGATGATGATCGAGATGATCGAGATGATGATACTGTTGATTGAGATGATCCGGATGATGATGATCGAGATTATTGAGATGATGATACTATTGATCGAGATGATCCAAATGATGATCATTGAGATGATCGAGATGATGATGTTGATCGAGATGATCTAGGTGATACTGTTGATCTAGAGATCGAGAGGATCTAGATGTTGATGTTGTTGATCGAGAGGATCCAGATGTTGATGTTGTTGATCGAGAGGATCTAGATGGTGATACTATTGATCATGAGATCCAGATGTTGATGTTGTTGATCAAGAGGATCCAGATGTTGATGATGTTGATCGAGAGATCCAGATGATGATGTTACTGTAGTTGTTCAATTGTTGTAGAAGATGAAGACTTGGTACTGAATATGTTGATGTTCCAGTCTTGAAGATCTTGAAGATGTTCCAGTAACTATTTGAGTTACTAATGATGTATGAAGAAAGCTTCCAATGATTTATAGATGTATCATGTATCATGTAGTTGATGACTCCTTGCTCTTGAAGATGTTGTTATAATATCCTTCTCGTTAAGGGGGAGTGTTGAGATATTGTAACTTCTAAGAATATTATATTTGTACTTTATTATTCCAGAGATGCTTCATTCCTTCATGGAGACCCTATTGTATATCAAGTGATGTTTTATTCCTCCATGGAGAATGTGGTAACTTGGGTTATTAGACTTCCCTAGTGGGGGTCGGCCCTGTATGAGTCATGTGGGTTAAAGGGTTATTAGACCACCCTAGTGGGGTCGGCCCTGTCACATTTTGTTAAGTGGTTAAGTTGGGGCCGACCTAGTTAGTGTAAAAGTCAAGTCGGAGTTGTGTATAAATAGAGGAGGTGTGTTCCTCATTTAACACACATTCACTCACTTGAGATTGGTGCATAGGTGAGAGAGAGATTTGCTATGGAGGAGAAGGATCTCATGTTTGGGGATTACATCTTTTGTGTTTTCTAGTCATCTATATTGAGGAAGCTTTGTTGGGTTTTCTACCCCATGAGGGTTTCCCAGGATAAATCTATGTCTCTTTTGTTTATGATGTGCTTGTTGTTCTTTCAGTGATCCCTTATATGCTATTGTTGTGAAATGGAATGTAATACTGATATTATCTATTTATCATATTGAATTTTAACAAGTTTTTGGTAAGGAAGGGTGGGGTACATTAGGATAGGTTAGAATAAACTTGATTAAAGTAGGGTATATTAAGATAGGTATAGTGTAGGGTAATTGGCTTAAGGTGTGGTATATTAGGCTAGATAGAGGTTAAGGTTGGAAACGATAAAATATATTAGTCTAAAGGATATGTTAGGATAAGTTAACCATGGGAAGGGTAATTTAAATTAAAGGTAAGCTAATCTAGCCTAAGATATGCTATGTTAGTTAGGGTAGGATAGAGTGGGATAGGTTGGATAGGGTAGAGAAATGTAATGTAGCATAAGGTATAGATTACTAAGCTATGTAGGTTTATGCTAGCCTATTCTAAGCTACATTATGGTAGGGTAAGAAATCTTAGGTTAGGATAGCGTAGGCTTAGTTAGGTTAGGTTAGACTAGGCTTCGCTATATTAGGCTAGTATTTTTTATGATAGGTTAGGTTGGCCCATGATTTTGTAGCCTATTCTAGCACAATTATTATAGGCTAGGATATCCTAGGGATGTTAAGTAGGTTACCTTATTCTAGTCTATGTTATGCTAAGGTAGTATAGGGTAAGGTAGGGTAGGGTAGAGTAAGTTAGATTTGGCATCAACTATTCTAGTTGATGTAATCTTACATTAGGTTACTTTACTTGAGTGTCCATTATAACAATGACAAATCCATATATTTCCTTAAAGGATATAAATATTTTGTATTTATTAATAACTATATACTTCTTGAGATATAATGGGAATGTATATAAATACATGTAAGGGATGATAAGTCACGTCCTTCAAGAAAATGTATGACTATCAAGAATTAAAATATAATAAATATAGAATATTTACCTATATTACTATTAGTACAACATATACGAGTATATATGATAGCCTCATGATAATATACTAAGTATATTACAATGACATATCCTAAGTCTTTCCATCACATCTTTGTAACTATTGAAAGGCCATGTCTAAGTAGTGGTATATATCCTTAGTTTTAGGGCCCACTATTATGAACCATGTCATTGGTCTAGCCTCATTATCATGACACCCTGGTGGTGTCTGTTGTTCAGGATTTCTACCCTATAGCGAGGAGAGGGACACTACCACATTCTGGGGTGACAGGTAAATACATTTATCATATCACATAGGCTTCTACAAAAGGAAAGAGATCAAGTTTCTTGAAGGCAAGCCTTATTAACGGTGTTCGATCCTAGCTTTCGCTTGCTCCTTTGATCGATCCTCCACTTGATCTTCCGTTTGGTGAACCTGCAATACAAAAGATACCTTCCTCAGCATATCTTGACTGATATAACAATGATGAAATTAAAATGCAATTTAGACATCAAATACAATCAAGCATTTAATCCAAACAAATATGTGATCCATTAAACATTTGATTGGGACGGGAAGGGTATTTCAACCTTTATTGTCAAAAGCAAATAATCAGTACAGTTATACCTGATCATTCAGAGTGCTTGTGCAACCAGATCTTGGGCTCCTGCTCTTCACACCAACTTGGAATTCCTCCAGCATAACAACCCTTAATGCATAGTTTCTCCTCCCTTTCTCTCATCTATCCCCCTTGTATTTATGGGACAAGGTAGGCAGTTTGGATCGAGAGGTAGTTTGATTGGGAGGTTGTGGAAGTTGAAAAACCAACTTCAACTAATCCCAATTCGTCAATTAATATATTTTTTATTACATTTTAAGATGTACGCGAGTTTTCTTAAGTGGAGTAGCACACAATATGCAACTTTCATGTTTACAACCAGCGTTTGCAAGGTTTTTTGAGTGTGTACACTGGTCTACTGAAGCAAAGTAGCATATTTCAGTAGGTGAACGCTATTCTACTGAAACAGAGTTGCATATTTTAGCATGTGAACTCTGCTCTTATGCCCATAGGGTAGCATTCATGTCAAAATGTAGGTAAAATAGTGTTTTGTTAGCTGCAGAGGGGTAAGTCTAGTCCATACATCACCTAGGGAAATCTTGCTCTTCAATCCAAGTTATCGTTTTGTGTGATCGACAGCTTAATGTGACACAGACGAAGAAGTGCATATTTGATCGATAACAGTATCCTATATGCACTAGTATATCCAACACTCTACTAATGTCAACTGAGCATGTATCCGAGTGTGTGTGTGTGTGTGTCCATATTTATCGTATACTTTTCCACCCAAACCATGGATGCATATACTTCCTTAGTAGCTGGTCCACCAGGAATGTGTTCAACCATACCATCCATACCTAAGCCTTGAGCCTTTAATGGGATATTCAAAAGAAACAACTCATGATCTTCACGATGCAAAAAATGAGCATAATAAAAACCCTTTGTGTCATGACTCTCCTTAAGTGCCTACAACTATGAATGCCCCTCACATGGAATCATTGCAAGAGGATACTCCCTCAACCATGAGTTCCAATCATGCCCTCATGTGTCACAATTGCCAAATATTATTGAGTTTCCACTGCAAGTGATGAAGAGCATGCAAAAAATAAATTGGTAACAAAGGTCCTCAACCTCCCTTTCCTTTTCTTCAGTGAACTTGAGAGCAAGATCCCTATTGATGAATAGCTGCAAGTAATCCAATTTTATCCTTTCCAATGCTTTTTTGATTGGTTGTAGTTCAATACTAGTGATCCCATTTGCAACTCCGTGTTTCCTTTCCTCAATATAAGACTTCCTAATAATATATTCTAAGTATCTTTAAGTATCCTCAACCCGTATTAATACCATCAAAATATTCTCCTTTGAGACCAATAACTGGTCCTTCAAGTCATACGTTGCTGAAAGCCTTTCTTCATATTCCTCATAGTGGATTAGGCTATCCCACCATTGATTCTTTGATACCATTGTAAGGACACTACCCTCATAAAAACCAATTGGATCACTAGATGATAGCATGCAATCTCCAAAAGGTGGGGTAGCATCATGGTTAAGCACTACTTCATCAAGGAAACTCTTCTCTCCACAAGGCCTATCAAAGACATTCTCTAAGTTAACATCAAAGATACTTGTGTCCCCCATACCATCAGCAACATTTGCTTCTTATTCATCCTAAATATCCTTTGTGATCTCAGATTCTAATTCCTCATGAGCATCCATGTGCTTATTCATAGAAGAAGAAACATATGAAGAGCCAACATTTTCCTCATTTTTAGAAGGATCGTAATCTTCAGAAACTAGTACCTTTTTCCTTGCAACCTTCACCTTCTTGTCCATTAATACTTGGGTTTCATACCACTTAGGATGCTTAATGGTACAAAAATCCTTGAATGGCATGGATTCATGAAATTATTAAGGATTTAAGAGCATTAATAAATATGAGAGAGAAATAATACAAGACAATCCAAGAAACCACATAACAATAGATACACAATGTTTACATGGGAAACCTAAATTGGGAAAACCACCATAATAGATCTATTATCTCCCTTGACCTAAACCAGTCAAGCCAAGCTAAGAGAGCTAGCTAGTGCTCACCTCCAGGACACATTACAATGGAGTATGCCAAGCCCTTTATAGACTTCATTACATGCGATACCATAGGACAATACCATGGGCCACCAAATACCATTGGCCACCAAATAGCATGGAACACCAAATACCGTTGGCCAACAAATACCATTGGTCAAAAAATACCATGTGCCCAAAAAAATGTGCTAATTCCTAAACCATTTGACTCATTCCTGACTCAAGGTTAACCCCAACAATCCCCCCTTTAAACTTGGCTTGGAGTAAATCACCAACTCCCCTCAAATTTTTGATTGAGTATTTTGCACTTGCCCCCCCACTATAGCCTAGCATAGCATTACTTATCCTTTCCTACCTAGCTTATCCTATTCTAACCTAACCTACCTTAACTGATCCTAACCTACCTTAACCTACCTATTGTAACCTAGACAACCCTAATCTTGACCAAACTTAAGTTATCTTAACTAAGCCTAGCCTAATATATCCTTGCAAGACCTTTCCTAGCCTATCATAGCCTTAACCTAACCAACCCTAGGTTAAATTATCATGTCATAAAATTTCCAAACCTGGCTTATCCTAGCATAGCCTAACCTATCGTAGAATACCCTAACCTAGCCTATCCTACCTAAAATAAGCTATCCTAACCTAGCCTAACCTCCTCTATATTAATTTAACCTACCCTATCTTATCCAACCATAACCAAACCTAACCTATCTTAATGCAGACTGTCCTAATCTAACCTAGCATTTCCTATCTTAACTTTCCCATTCTAACCTAACCATATCTATCTAAGGTTAACCTAACCCTATCTATATAAGATTATACTAACCCACTCTAACCTAGGATACTCTATCCTAACCTATCATGCCCTAGCCTACCCTACTATAACATAACTTAAGATACATTGTCCAATCTCAACCTACCCTATACTACCCTCACTTAATCTAACCTAATCTACCAAGCATATCCCTAAAATACCTTAGCTTATCCTAACATTTCTTAGCCTAATCTTGTCTCGTCTGCCTATCCTTATCTTAAAATTAACCCAACCAACCTTATCCTAACATAACCTAACCTAGCATATATTATCATATCCTAAACTAGTTCACCCTAAGTTAACCTAACATAGCCTAATTTTTCCTAATGTACCCTAACTTAGCCTATCCTACCTAGCATAACCTACTGTAACCTACATTATCCTATCTTCACCTAACCTAGCCTACTCTAACCCTAGATTACCTTAGTCAAACCTATTCTACCCTATGTCAACCTACATTAGCCTAGAATAACCTACTTTAAGCCAACCTTCCATAACCAAACCCAACCTAACATATCCTACCCAAAATTAACCTATGATAACCTAGCTTAGTTTAACCCAATCTAACCTACACTAACCTACCCTAATATAATTAACCTAGCTTAACTTGAACTAGATAATTATAGCCTAACCTCATATAGCCTAGATTAACCTAACCCACCCCACCCTGCCCTATCCTAACCTAGCCTATTATATCATATTGTAACCTAACTTACCCTAAATTAACATAACATACTCTATCTTATCCTTTCCTTCCTAGCATAAGCTACCATATCCTAGGTTAAGTTAACCAATTCTGGCCTAGCCTAACCTATCCCAACCTAGCTTAACCTAACCTAGCCTAATCTAACCTAGCCTGACCTATCCTAACTGAACTTAAGATAGCTTAATCTAGCCTAACTTGGATTAACCTAACCTACCCTACCTAGCCTAAGCTAACTTAACCTCACCTAGCCTAACATAGCTTAACCTACCCTAACTTACCATAACTTAACATTTCTTATCCTACACTAACCATGGCTTACCTTAACTTACCCAAAATTAACATAACCTAATTTATCATTTTCTAACCTATCCAAACCGTAACCTAACCCCCTTATCCTATCCTACCTTAACCTATCCTAATGTACCAGTATCTAGACTACCTTAACCTAGCCTAACATACTTAGCCTACCTAGCATTACCTTGACCTAGTGTAACTTAACTAGCCCATTCTATCATATCCAAACTTAGCCTACCTTACCTATCCTAAGTTAGATTAACCTAACATATCCTAAACTATAGTAACCTAACCTATCTTGACCTATCCTACCTTATCTTACCCTAACTTAACCTAACATACCCTAACCTAGCTTGGAAAATATACCCTCACACTATCCTAACCCACCATATCCTAGCCTAGCCTATGTTAATCTAACCTTAGAATACACTAACCTACCCTAATGCAACCATACCTAACCTATCCCAACCTAGCAACACTTAACCTAGCCCACCTTACAATAAGTTAGCCTAACTAGCCCATTCTATACTAACCCAATTGAGCTTATCTTACCTAGCCTAAATTAGCTTAAATTAACCTAGCCTAACCTACATTAACCTAGCATAGGCTAACATATACTACCTTAGCTTACCCTAACTGATCCTAACATTCCCTAACATAGCCTATAATATAACTTGAACTAGACTAATTTCCCTACCCTAGATTAAACCAACCTAGCATACCTAGCATAACCTAACTTCACCTATGCTCATTTCCCCTAACTTAACCAAACATACCCTACCCTAAAGATGGCCTACCTTAGCTCACTTATCCTATCCTAGGCTATCACAACTTGACCTAAATTAGCCTATCCTACCTTAACTTACCCTAACTTAGCCTAACCTAGGTACCCTAACTTAGCTTAAACTAGCCTATGTAACCTAGCCTATCCTAACCCTATCCCACCTTAGCGTACACTAACCTAACTTAGATTCTCCCAACTTAACCTAGCCTACCCTACCCTACACTAGGATGGCCTTGCCTAACTCGACTTAGCCTAATTTAGCTTAACCTAACCTAGCCTAACTTAGCCTAGCTTATCTTTCTTCAACTAGACTAACCTACGTTAGCCCATCCTATCTTTACTTATTCTCCTCTAACCTACCCTTTACTAGCTTAACCTAACCCACCATAAATGTAGCCTACCCTACCATAGCCTTAGGGTAGGCTTATCCTAGCCTATACTACCCTACCCTACCCTACCCTAACCTAAATCCTAAATTCCTAAGCATGAAACTTATGTCTAAAACCTTAAGCCTAACCCTAAGATTGGTTCCAAGATTAATATTTTAACCTAAACCCCATATCTAAAACCATAAATACTTATCAAATCTAAAAAAAAAACTTTAACAACACTTATAATGTAGCAATATATATAAAATTTAACCTTAAACCTAAACCTCACATAATAAATACTTATCAAAATTGAAAATTTTCCTTAAACAAATTTATAGTAACAAAATCTATATATATATATTTTATGAATTTATAATATAACCATATAAAATTTTATGAAAATGTTTAATTAAATAAAACAAAAAATAGCATACATTTTATGATTTGAAAAAAAATTACAAAAAATTAATAAACAAAGAAAGAAAATATTCTTAAAAAATAGCTAATATAAACAAAGAAACAAACAAAACGTATAAAAAAGAACAAACAAAAGGCACATACATTTTGTGATTTGAAATGAAAATTACAAAAGTTTAATATAAAATACAAAGCTAATATTTAAATAATTTTGCTGAAAAAGGGAATGAAAATATTTCACATAAATAATGAGTTCATTATAAAATTCTATGGTGCATCTTAAAAATGTATTTTAGTTACTATTTATTAACTTTAAACATAATACAACACATACAAATATTTTTTTTTCAACATGTGCAAAAAAGTTAGTTTTAGATATATAAATATATATCGATCGATTACCATCACCGTCTACTTTTATATTTAATCATTAGCATAAAAATTAATAAAACTTTTATATTAAAACAAAAATATAATAAATAAACTTTAGAAATAATCCATATATATGTATAATAAGTATGACATTTTAGTTATATGTATATATATTTACCCGATAAAAACACCAATTATATATCCAGGGTAAAGTTTAAATACGAAAAATTTAACGTATTCAGAGAGACAAATAAGTGAACTTATTCAGATATAACATAAACAAGTTTATTTTCATTATAATAAATGGGAAAAACGTTTTCTATTAGTGAATCTTGACTGAGAAAATACAATATTTAAATGCAATATGCCGATATCATAGAAAAATGAAAATGCATGATCGCAAAGATGAATGGCATTTATGGTTGAGATGGGTTAAACTAACGGGAGATAAATGGCAGATAACTGTCATAAAGACAATTAACTAATTTAGATATATCTGACAAAGATTTCTCATTATCATGTAAACTTTTAAATGAGGTAGAATGAGTTCAAATATAGTGATAGTCATAGGGTTTTCATATAATTTTATTCAATGTTATGAAAACATAGCTGAGAGCCACTAGTCTTGTGGAATAACAATATTGAGAAGGTTTGCTCATTGAGATATCGGGTTTGCTCTTCTTGGTAACGCTCAACATCCACAAGATTTAATTCTTAAATAAATTGGAAAAGTAATTAGCTACAGGATTCGCTCTAGTGATTTTATCCCAGAACTCCCTTGAATTCAGATTTGGATTGAAATCGGATCTTCTATATTTTAAAAAACTAAACTTAGGAGTAAACTTCTCATTGGAGTGCAAAACAGCCTTTGGATCACATCTCACTAATGTATCACATCTTTATGTAATAAACAGATAAGACCAATTTCTGTTGTAGAATTGCATGAATCGAAAAGATGATTCACTTTTGGGCAATATTCAATTGTGATGGTACTTGTTTTATAATCATAATTAGTTTTAGGGCAGAGCTGTTTTCTAAGATTATGCCATTTCTAAATATACCAAAGCCATTTTAAACTTTAAAATAGATTTTCAAAACCTACCATTCTATTGAAACTTTGACCCTATAATGGTAATAATGATGAAGATTTTCCACGCACTCGTTAATCCATGACGTATTTATTTATTAATCCATGCGATATTTAGTTATTTTGGATTGCTGCCTAATTACCCAGAAATAATGAAAATTGGCAGAGTTACTAAAGCTAAAATAAATATTTAAAGAAGCAATACCAGAATTAGCTAATAAATCCAGCATTCCACGAGGTAATGTCGCGGGGTTGTGCATATTAAGTGTGACAGGTGCCTATTTCTTAATAACATACAATGCTTAAAAAATGTTTCATTATTACGTTTTTAATTTTTAAAACATCACATTTAAATTTAACAAATGAGCTAAAAGACCAAGAGAGGATTAGTATTTTAAACTAACGAGAGAGAAGCTAGTGGGCCAGACAAATAAGAAGGCGCGCTAAATTAATGGGGAACTAAATTTCCCCGGTGGGCGCTGGCTAAACTAACGAATGAAGTAATGCCCGATTTTTTTAAATAATAAGAAAAGACAAGTGGGTCTACCTAATAAAAGGGGGCCATTAAACTGCTAAAAAGATAGATTAAAGAGAGGCAGGCCGTTAAACTGCTAAAGCGATTTTAAGCTATTGAGAAACCAATGAAAAAATAGTTAACTAAAGAAAGATAATATAGAGATGTTAAGTATTTAATAATCGATTAAGCAAAGGCCTGCAGGTTAAACTCATGGGAAAGATAACACATACATCTTAAATTGCCTCTAATAAAATGAAAGATAGATAAGGCACCAGGAGGACTGAATCGAATACCTGTTTCGTTGTTATGTTTTGATTTTTCAAACATCACATTTAAGTTTAACAAATGAGCTAAAAAAGAAGAAAGCAAGTATTAGTATTTTAAACGAATGAGAGATAAGCTAGTGGGCAAGACAAATAAGAAGGCGCGCTAAATTAATTGAAAACTAAATTCCCTGGTGGGCGATGGCTAAACTAACGAAGGAGGTAATACCTGATTATTTTAACTAATACAAAATAAAAAGGGGCCCTTAAACTGCTAATGAAATAGATTAAACAGAGGCTGGCCATTAAACTGCTAAAAAGAGATTAAGCAAAGGCCTGTGAGTTAAAAGAAAGATAACACATACATGTTGAATTTCCGTTAATGAAAGATAAGTCACAAGAAGCCAGAGCGATACATACCTGTCTCAAATGGCTCAAATTAGTTGAAGAAGGGTTTGGAAGCCCTCAATCACATTGAAGGCTTGTATTCCAACCCATGGCAGTTTGCATCTTAACAAAACCGAACCCAACCCATGGCAATTTGCATCTAAATATTTTCCATCAAATTGATGGATTGAAAAGAAGGCTTTTGCATGAGATTTGAGATGAGAGAATTAAAAAAAGGAAAAAATAACAAAATGTTCGGGTGGCTTTCCTTCGAAGTTGTATGATTCAGACTCCTCAAATTCACTCCATCCTCCTCGTCTAACTCAAACCACACACAGACTCAAACTACACACAGCCACATACATCCAACCACAGACTCAGACAATATACAACCAAAGCCACATACATCCAACCAGACTCAGACATACAACCAAAGCCACACAAAACAGAGAATAGTAAGATGAGTGTTGGCATTAATTGCAATCAGCTACCGCCATATGTAACGGTCCTCTGCCATTCAATGTAATGTGATGTTTTATTTATGAGGCTGGACACGTAACACCGGTTGGAGAATGTGAACCATCTGACTCGCCGGGGTATTCATTTTTCTATTAATGTTTTTTGATATTAATGAAATCTGGGGATGCGACTTGAGTCGGTTTTTTTTCTGTGTATGACTAAATCTTGAGTGCTGTAGCACTGTAAACTGCTGCTCTGTTTTTTTTACCCTGTATTTGTTGTTCTGCCTCCCCTTCATTGTGGTATCAGAGCCTATGGGGCGATCCTCAGCCTGGAGGTGAAGCGCAGAAGAGTTGCAGAGAACAAGAGGAGCCGGAGGAGCCGTCGTCGTAGAGAAAAGAGAGATGTTGGCAGTCGTAGAATCCGTAAAGGAAGGAGCCAGCCTGTCTGCATAGCCATCGCCGAGAGGAGCCCGTGCAGGAGAGCACGCTCGTGGTGGAGGAGCCAGCGGAGGCTGTTGGTGGAGCCATCAGAGGAGTAGCCCGTTGGGCCGTTGCCACCAGAGGGAGCGGTGCAGAGTGCCCGTTGGATGCGTGAAGGCAAGCCGCCAAGGCTGGCGAGGAGAAGGAGCAGTCGGAGCTCCTGCAGCAGCTGCAGCCGCGCCATAGGCTAAGAAAGAACAGGAGGTTGAAGAATAGGCTGAGTCCAGTGGTTCCGGCGGCGGTGGTGGTGGCTACCGAGGAGGTAGCAGAGGCATACCTGTAGCAGCGAGCTAAAGGGAGAGGGAGGCCGAGGGCTTTCCCTTCTCCACGCTTTCAATCTGTAAAATAATCTATGGTTGATAGAAGTACGCTCTATTTTTCGTACTTGCTTTTCTGAGGGTTCATAAGAAGTGCAGCTATTTGCACATCGTGGTTTTGGGGCTGGCAACGAAACACAACTTTCTCTCAGGTAATCCTCGGCGTGAGGGTTTCAACTGCTGATACCCAGCTCGGTCTCTTCTTGCTTCGGTGAGCTCAGAACCCTTCCTAGACCAACTTCCACTTATGGGAAGTGATTGTGCGTGCTCTATCAACGTTGGTCTTGAGTGGAAAATGCTTGAACATTTAAGCATTGTTCTAGTTTAGAGTTGCACTCACTCATGAACTAAGTGCACTAGTCTGGTCTTACTCGACAGTGAGCTTGTGGAGTAATTACTTCGGTTGTCTTCTGTTCTGGAAGAGAATGATAAAGATACTTCTGCAACTCCTTGGGTAAATGGGATCACTCCACGACATGATGGAATTGGCAAGGATAGCAGCAGGAACCGTGTATGTTTGAAACTGTGAATCATCAGCAACCAGAAAAGAAGCTGTGAAGGGATATTGAAACAGGGGACCCTGCATACAGCTGCAAAAGGAGAAATTTCAGAAGATTTGGGCCATGGCGTCGAGCAGCTTCGGAGGACAGCCTCAAATTCCACCTTTAACAGGTAAGAACTATGACTTTTGGTCCATTAAAATGAAAACTCTTCTCTGTTTGCAAGATCTGTGGGATTTAGTTCAGAATGGGTACTTAGAACCTCCTGATGAGGCAGCCTACTTGGCTTTAACACAAGCACAGAAAGACTTGCTTAAAAACAACAAGAAGAAAGATGCTAAGGCACTTTCCCTCATCCAGCAAGCTATGGATGACTCAATTTTTCCTAGAATAGCATCAGTAAGCAGATCTAAAGATGCTTGGGACATATTAGACACGGTCTATCAGGGTTTAAGCAAAGTGAAGGTTGCAAAACTACAAACCCTTAGGAAAAACTTTGAAAACCTGCAAATGAATGAAACACAGACCGTAGATCAATTCCATAATCATTTAATGACAATTGTAAATCAGATGAGAACCCATGGTGAGCAGATTTCTGACCAAAAGGTGGTGGGAAAAGTATTAAGAAGTCTGCCCAGCAAATTTGATGTTGTTGTTGTGGCAATTGAGGAGTCAAAGGATTTGACTCAGCTCTCAATTGATGAGTTAATGGGATCCCTGCTGTCCCATGAGTCTAGAATAAACAGAAACCCAAACTTCTCTCTTGATACTGCCTTTAAAACGCAGCTAACAGTTGGTAGAGGAAGAGGAAGGTCATCCTATAGAGGCAGGGGTAGATTTCAATCTCAAAGGGAAAAAGAACCAAACATAAACAGGACTGGTAGATATGTCCAAAACACACATTCAGGAAATTTCAGAACTGCAAATAATAACCTTCATCAATAGCAGAATCAAAGAACTGATAAATCCAAAATTCAGTGTTTTTATTGTAAGAAATTTGGGCATTATGCTAGGGAATGTAGAAAGAAGGAAGCAGATGCTAGAAAACAGTCTGCAAATTTAGTTGAAAAATCAGAAAATAAAGTTGATTCAGTTCTTATTACCTGTAATGTTGCACAAGAGAATTCGAATGATGTATGGTTTCTAGACAGTGGCTGTAGTAATCACATGTCTGGCAACAAGGAAGTATTCACTGAAATAGATAGTTCAGTAAAGTCTGAAGTGAAGTTTGTAGATGATAACAAAGTTTCAGTCAATGGCAAAGGGACTGTTAATGTATTTGCAAAAAATGGAGATAAAAGACATATTAATGATGTGTATTTCGTACCTGGCCTAAAATGCAATTTAATTAGCATTGGACAGTTAATGGAGAAAGGTTATAAGGTAATTTTCAATCATGACACATGCACAATTCTTGACAAGAATCCTAGGATAGGATTGATTGCAAAGGTTAAGATGACCAAAAACAGAATGTTTCCACTTACATTAAAAGGTGAAATTCAGAATTGTGTGAATGCCTATAAAGTTCAAAGTTTGGATCAGTCTTGGCTTTGGCATTTGAGGTATGGCCACTTGTATTTTGGGGGATTAAACTTATTGCAGAAAAATCAGATGGTTAGAGGGCTGCCACCGATTGAACAACCAGCAAGCTCATGTGAAAGTTGTATTTTAGCAAAACATCATAGAGAAGCTTTCCGTGTAGGTACTTCCTATCGAGCAAAGGAACCTCTAGAGATAGTTCATACAGATTTGTGTGGACCAATACAGGATCCATCATTGGCTGGAAACTTATGCTTTCTGACCTTTATTGATGATTACAGCCGGAAAACATGGGTATATTTTGTTAAACAAAAATCAGAAACTTTTGAAGTGTTCAAGAACTTTAAAGCCTTGGTTGAGAAACAAAGCGGAAAGCTGATCAAAGTGTTGAGGTCTGATAGAGGAGGCGAATATAAATTGAATGAATTCATGGAATTTTGCATAAATTATGGAATTAAGAGGCAGTTTACAGCTCGGTATACACCACAGCAGAATGGTGTGGCAGAAAGAAAAAATAGGACAATTATGAACATGGCAAGAAGCATGTTGAAGGCCAAGCATTTGTCAAATGAGTTTTGGGCAGAAGCAGTTGCATGCTCAGTCTACATCTTGAACAGAAGTCCTACAAAAAGTGTGAGGAATAAAGTACCTGAAGAGGCTTGGAGTGGCAAGTGCTGCAATGTGTCACATTTTAGGATATTTGGGTGTGTGGCTTACTCCCATGTACCTAAAGAAATTAGAAGGAAGTTGGATGATCATAGTGAAAAATGCATTTTCATTGGGTATAGTGAGCATTCTAAAGCATATAAACTCTATAATCCCATTACCAAGAAGCTGATTGTAAGCAGGGATGTAGAATTTAAGGAAGAAGAATCCTGGAATGGAAGCGTTGATGAAATAGTTACACATGGAGCAGATTTACCTCATGTTGAAGATGAAGAAGAAAATGTGCAAGATGGACAACAAATTCCACATGCACATGTACCTGCACATCTACCAGGACCTAGCACACCAAGAAGGAACATAACAGATTTTGATTCACCTCAAACAAGAACACCAAGAAATCCTATGCAAGAAGACCAATCAAGACTTGGAGGGAAGCATACATCAAGCTCACAAGTAAGTGATAATTCTGATCCTACTCTAGCAGAATTGAGATCTAGGATTAGAGGACAAAAATCTAGAAGTCTAAGAGAAATCTATGAACAACATGATGAAGAACTGGATTTGAACTCAAATTTTGCATTATTAGCTTATCAACCAGTTAGTTTTGAAGAAGCAATTAAAGATGTTGCATGGATAAAGGCTATGGATGATGAAATAGATGCTATAGAGAAAAATGAAACTTGGGAGTTAGTAGATTTACCTGATGGAAAAGACTGCATAGGTGTAAAATGGATTTACAAAACAAAACTCAATGCTGATGGAAAGGTTGAAAAACATAAGGCTAGGCTTGTAGCGCAAGGTTTTAGTCAACAACCCGGCATAGATTATAATGAGACTTTTGCACCGGTGGCGAGACTAGACACAGTTAGACTTGTCTTAGCCATAGCAGCACAGAATAATTGGAATGTGTATCAGATGGATGTAAAATCTGCATTTTTAAATGGACGTTTAGAGGAGGAAGTTTACGTAAAACAGCCAACTGGGTATGAAATAACAGGTTGTGAAAATAAAGTTTATAGGCTGAAAAAGGATTTATATGGGCTGAAGCAAGCATCTAGAGTATGGTACAATAGATTAGACTCATATTTGCTGAGTAATGGATTTAATAGATGTGCTAGTGAACCTACATTGTACACAAAATTAAATCAGCAGGGTAAAATCATGATTGTATGCGTATACGTTGATGACTTAATCTTTACAGGAAATCTGTCTATAGAAGCTTTTAAAACAGTAATGAAAACAGAATTTGAAATGACAGATTTGGGAATGATGAAGTACTTTCTCAGAATTCAAGTTGAACAATCTGAAAAAGGAATCTTCATATGTCAATCTAAGTATGCTGAAGATGTGTTAAAAAGATTCCGAATGCTGAATTGTAAACCAGTTTCTACACCAATAGCAACAGGAACTAAACTAAGTAAAGATGATAATGAACCTTTTGTGGATTCAACACAATTTAAGAAATTAGTTGGAAGTTTAATGTATCTGACAGCAACTAGGCCAGATATCACGTTCGCAGTGAGCTTAATTTCCAGGTTTATGGAGTCTCCAAGAAGTTCTCATTGGCAAGCAGCAAAAAGAATTTTAAGATATGTTTCAGGAATAGTGCGTTATGGAATTTTGTATTCAGCAGGTTCAGATTTCAAGCTAACAGGTTATACAGATAGTGACTTTGCAAGTAGCATTGATGACAGGAAGAGCACAACAGGTTATGTATTTAATTTTGGTTCAGGTGCAGTTTCGTGGGCATCAAAAAAACAACCTATAGTGACCATTTCATCAGCTGAAGCGGAGTATGTAGCAGCCACATCAGCAGCCTGTCAAGCAGTGTGGATGCGGAGAGGTTTGTCTGAATTGTTGTATGAACAGGAGGACCCAACAGTGATCTTTTGTGACAATAATTCTGCAATTGCATTGTCGAAAAATCAAGTGTTTCACAAAAGAAGCAAGCACATAGATACCCGATACCATTTCATCAGAGAACTGGTTAATAACAAAGAAATCAACTTGGAATTTTGCAGGTCAAAAGAACAGCTGGCTGATATATTTACTAAGCCTTTGGCGAAAGATCTTTTTGAGTTTCATAGAAAGAATCTTGGCGTTGTTAATGCAATATACGTATGACTGTAGATATAGTTTGTCATGTTATAATTCTATCAATGAAGTATCCAATTTTGTTTTTGGCTGAAAGTTGCAATTAAGGGGGAGTTTGTTGGCATTAATTGCAATCAGCTACCACCATATGTAGCGGTCCTCTGCCATTCAATGTAATGTGATGTTTTATTTATGAGGCTGGACACGTAACACCGGTTGGAGAATGTGAACCATCTGACTCGCCGGGGTATTCATTTTTCTATTAATGTTTTTTGATATTAATGAAATCTGGGGATGCGACTTGAGTCGGTTTTTTTTCTGTGTATGACTACATCTTGAGTGCTGTAGCACTGTAAACTGCTGCTCTGTTTTTTTTACCCTGTATTTGTTGTTCTGCCTCCCCTTCAATGAGGAGGACGGAAATGTTAGCAAGAGGGTAAGATTTGAGATATATATGCCTTCAAATTGTTCCAAATGATTTTAAACTTTAAAATAGATTTTTTAAAACAAAAAAAAATCTATTGAAACTTGGTTTTCAAAGATTATGCGCTCTTAAATAGATTTCTTAAAACCTAAAATTCTTTTGAAACTTTGACTAAGTAATGGTAATGATAAAGATTTTCCACGGACGCGATAATCCATAGACTGTTTAGCTATTTTGGAGTGATAAAGAAGCAATACCAGCATAAGGTAATGAATCAAGCCTGCCATCCATGCCATCCTGGCTTTAATTTACCTACCGAACAGGATTGGTACCGCAAAGAGATTTCTGGCATAAAGATAATTTACTAAAACTAAAATCCCTACATAAAGATTGCATTATGCAATAAAGATAATAAAACTAAAATCCCTAATTCTTAAAAACAGAAATCCCTGATTCTTAATAAAAGACAATGGTAACTCCAAATTTAAATTTAACAAGTGCGCTGGCTAAACTAATGAAGGAGAATTCCAGAGGAATATTGTCATCAAGGTTTAATGATTGTAAGATAAAGTGCAGAAAAGTCAGAGCCATACATACATACCTGTGGCTCAAATTCACTGAAGAAGAAGGGTTTGGAAAGACTGAATCAAATCAAAAACCTCGACTTGCAACCAATGGCAGGTTGCATTTGAACAGAACAAAGCCGAACCTAAAAAATCTCCATCAAATTGACATAATGGAAGCAAAAATTTGCATGAGATTACTCTTTCTGACAGAATTTAAAAAAGAAACTGCAGATTTGCTGAGAAGAAAAGAAGCAGTGATCGTTGATTAGTTCAGCTGTCTTTGCTCCAGCGGATGATTCGGTTGCCTGAAAGTGAGTCCAACTCCTCCTCTATCATAGACAAACATCACATCCAGACTCGTTCTTGAACCACATCACAGACCCAGACATCACATCCAGGCTCGTTCTTGAACCACTCAGACACAAACCACATCACATCCAGAATCGTTCTCAAACGGCACACAGACTCCGAATCAAAACACAACCACACACAGACTCATACATACACCTAGAGCGACATACAAAACAGAGAATAGGGTAAGATTTGAAATAGCCTCTTCAACGAATAAATAGCCTCTTCAACGGATAAATAGCCTCCCTTCAACGAATAAATAGTTCCCTGCTTTTTCCCTTTCTCTAATCAACCCTTTTAACACGTAACACAGATTCTCAATGCCCCAATGCTTTTGTTGTTTTAATTTCAAAAGCTTTTGAGGGACCACCTGTTATAGGCTCCCATCCTTTTATTTTATCATAAGTTTTTATTTTTTATTGTGTTTTTCTTAAATAAAGATATGACGCGGCAGTATTTCCTTCTCGAACATTGCCCAAAATTTCAGGTTTAAAATGCTTCCTTCACACGATCGGGATTAATGTATATGCAATTCGAAGCCAGATTTTGATGAACATATTACATTAACGACATCTGTATTTAGCATTACAGTTTGGTTTACATTTTACCGTGAACTACTCTATTTAGGATCAAGAGTTTGGTTAATGGTTTATATTTTACATTAGTGTAATATACGGTTCTTTTCAATATTGTGAAATTTCAGCATTAAAGTTATATTTATACACTGTTTTATTTTTTTTAGAATGGAGGGCATGTTAGATATATTTATACATTGTTTACTTCAATAGTTTTAGTTTTTATCCATTTATTACACACCACCTCAACCATTTTCTATTGAACTTTCATTTATTTAAAATATCATAACTAATGTCAATTTTTTCTTAATAATGAAATTATGTCTTAATAATGAAATTATGATTTATTAGTTATTTTAGTAGAGTAATATAGTTTGTTATTCTTGAATAGAGAAGATTAAGATTCCATGTTACAACCGTGTAATATTATAAATAATTATTTATGAGTTGTTTTTAAGTTATATATTTAAAAATTCTATGCCCATATTCATGTCATTCAGTGGCTATTTGATGCTTAGAAAAATTACACATTTTTTTTTATGAAAAGCGCCATTATGGAAAAACCTTGAAGACAATTGTTTATGCTTTAGGTGACTTTGGTGTTGGTTTAGTTGACATCCATTGAATCCAGGGTTAATATTGTGAAATGCATAGGGAATCATGGTAGATTGGTTTGGGCACTAGATTTTTTTCCTTTGCCTTTGAAATTGGTTGGGCATGTACAATCACTATCATCTTTTAGCTTTGAAGGGCGATTGCTTTCATGATGATTTAATTCATGCCTCAACTAAAGAAAAATACAAAGGTGTTTTTATAAAGATTGGTCTCTATGTGTTCACATGGTTGAGAAATACCTAGGGCTTCCACTAGAAGAATCACACCTTGTTACTAACATTATCGATGCACTCTGAGGATATCCAATTGCAAACTTCATGATGTAGATGCATTTGTTTTCTTCAACCTAAAGATAAAATTCTTTAGAACTCTTATATGATAGATCCACCCAATTTTGTTGATTTTTCATCTTGATAAACCCCACCTTGCCCAACCAACTCACTGTGTGCTTTTTTCCAAATTGATTTCTACAATCTTTATTTGGAGGTAATGCCCATCATTTTGATGATAATAAATATCTCACAAAAATGATAAGACTATTGTATTGAATGGAAAGCACAAATGGCCCATACTTTGGAATTTAAGAAACCCATCTAGTTGTTCTAATATGTGTTTGGGTTGTGCTTTTAGTGATACCATTGACAAAAGGGACCTCTATAATTCTTCTTTCAAACCTACAAGATATGAAACAAAGCTATGCCTTCTTAAGGTTTGTTTGGGCCATTGAAATTAGGGACACATCACTTGAGCTAAAGCTAGTGACACCTTTAGTGATCATTGTTTCTAGTGATTTTCTTAAAAGTTAATTTCTGGAGCAAGGTAGTGGAGGTGGGAACATGGTGTTGGGGGCATGTAAGAATTGTTTCTTCAATGGTTACAATGATTTTGATCCTAAAATTATGGTTCCCTGTATTTGGATTTGGGTGCAACTTCTAGATCTTCCCCTTTGTATATAATTTAGATACATTCTTTAATAGACAAAGAATGTTATTTGTAAGATTGTGTCTAGTGGAACTCCACCCAAGAAAGGGAAAAATGGCATTTTCTAGGATGTTTAGATATTTATCCTCAATGGGACTTACTAGAGGATATTGAAATCAAATTCAAAGGATTTCAAGCATGTATATATACGAAAATTAGATTTCAATTTTTTCTATTCAACTCAGTAATGCTAAGAATATAGTCATATAGAGGCATCATCCAATGTTAAACGTAAACATATTTATATATGAAGGGAAATAAATATTTGCAAAGAAAAATATAACTATGGATCTAAACATATTTATTTCAATACAAATATTTAAAGAGGAAACATAAGTTGAATCTAAACATCATAAAGTAGGTAAGGAGATAAACGAAGCAAGAGATGGAGTTGAAAAATCATTGAAGTGAAAAAATATATGGAGAAGTTCAAAAAAGTTATGATTATGGGTGGGTGTAGGAATTTGGATCCATTTTTTTGTTCCACTAGATTTCAGGATTCCAAAATACAATGTTTTGTTGTTTCTCTTGTAAATTTGACTTCCTTCACCATTTCTGAAACAAATTATAAGAAATAAATATCTATATACATATATAAAAAAACTCAAAATTTCACTAAGTTATGCCCCTAAAGTGTTGCACGGGCACACGTCATCCTTTTTTTCATGGTTTTACAACTTCAATAAATCATAAAAAATGAAAACATCATGAAAAAAATTGAAAAAATAGTCTTGCACTAGTACAAGATGGCATCTACATATGTAAAAGAAATTCAAAAATACTATAAATTTTAGTTCAAATAGTGTTGCACTCGTTGAAAAGTTAAAAAACCAATTTTAGAAAAACAAATGTAACAAACAACTACACAAAATTTCTAAAAGTAAAATTTATATATTATGAAAGCTTTTTTATTTCCTATATTTTGTCTTTTTACATCGTCTTAATACTCATTATGAAAGTACCACTAATTGCCTCTTTAAGTGATATGTTCTTGCTTTGTCAAGTTTATGTGGCAACTAAAGTGTCTTTAAAGAAGCTCATGATTGTGCATCACCCCTTATCTATTATCCAAACAATGGCGTAAAGGGTAAATAAAATGTTCTACTAGGATTAAAATATGAGTGAACCATGTAGGAAAAGGCCATGGATATTTAATAAGTTTATACTTGAGAGAAGGGACAAATGGAGAAGAATAAGTTTCAAAATAGAATTACTGGAGGAACTTTAGAATTTTATTAAAAAAAATTCAACCACAATGGTTGAAATGTTTCCCTCATCCCTAAAGTGGAATAAAATTGGGTCAGGAACATAACATAAATCAATCATTCAACCTATAATCACTCCATAATGGGTTGGCATAAATGGTCATAGGTGTCCAATGTAATGAGTGGTTCTTAATGAAAAGGTTTAATTTAAACTAATTGGACTATTTATATGAAATGTAATTTGAAACTTTTCAATTAAATGTTTTTATTACATGATAATATTCAAATAATGTCTTGAACACTACCATGAAATCTAAGATAATATATTGACCACTACCATGAAATTTAAAATAATGTATTTACAGAAGAAGCTTAATTCTTATCAAAACATTTCTAAAATAAAGGTCCATTACACCCTTCCAAAAGCTTCCTCAAAATAATTTTTCATGAACAAAGTGTTTTGGTCTATTGGTATATTCCCCCCACCCCCCATTTCATACATTCCTAAGAAACCTATTTCAAAATTTTAAGACCTCTGACAAGCTCAAAATGGGAGACAATGAGGGTTTCTTGTGAGATTAAGAAAACTAGACTAAATCCTGGAGAATGATAAATCAAATTAAAATGGATGGGCATTAGCATATAAAATATGATAAGAGATGATATACCTTGAGAAAATGGCATGTAAATTTTGATTATAATAACTAAATGCTAAGGAATCGGCCTTAGTTCAATGACCATAAATATATGGATTAAAGGATCAAACTGTCCTAAGACATAAATTTCTCCACTGGTAAAACAATTGGATGTCTTGAATGTCAGGATTCAACAACCAAATTTTGACAAGCCAATGAGGATTAAGAAACAAAATAAATATATGTACCAACATTCCTATCCAAGTAGGACATTTGATAGAATAATATATGTACCAACATTCCTATCAAAGTAGGACATTTGATAGAATAATAGGCACAAAAAAATTATAATTCTTTTTCATTGAAACACAATGCTTTCAGGGAGGATTAAAATTTGAAATTTATCTTTGAGATACTAATTTAGATTTATGAAGAGTGTTAAGCTACCAAGGAACATGAAGAAGGTGTTTATTTTTTCTAAGCCAACAAGGAGAAGGTACTAGAATCTACAAACAAGATGAAATGGTTAAGCTAGTAGCAACAACCAATCCACCAAAAAGGTTCATGATTTTGATTTTGGATTTTATTTGGATGGTTTGGGTTAAAATATCAAGAACAAAAGTTTAAGAGATACAATATCCAACTATTATGTTAGGAACCCATGTCCTTACTTGTTGACTGACTTGCGACCTCACAGTCGACAGGGGTCCACCGACTGTCGACCCATACCAAAGTTTGAGCCCACCCAGCAACACCCGCAGAGCAGATGAGGTCTCACCCGAGGCGTCCAAGAAGAGCAGATGGAACCATGTTTCCGTCGAGGGAGGAGGAAACTTGCAGCACTATGATACTAACAGCAATTCAAAACATTCATCATGAAATTCTAGCATATCGCAGCATTTAACATTACCAGAAACAGAGATTTCATATTACTTCAATCGCAGCATGTTCATATGGACAGATAACATATTATCACAGCATTCACATCATAGCAATAGAAAATGTTAAATTTTGAGTATTAAATCACAATACTATAGGATCTTTGCTGAGAGAATAACATCTATAGTATATCAATGCATGAAAATCATAATATGACAAGCATCACAAGCATCACAAGAATCAAAAGCATAGAGACAAGAGACACAGAGTTTCTGTGGGGAAAACCCTAAGGTGAAAAACCCCACAACTTCCTCAGAGATAGAGAGAGCAATGGCTCAACCAAAATACAACCAAATAACACTGAGATAGTCTCCTAGCATATGATCCTCCTCCTCCTCACTAGTGCGCCACTTTTCAGAGAGAGAGTGAGTTACTTTTTCGAGTGAGTAAAATAGAGATCTCCTATCTCTATTTATACTCACCTTTTTTCCCAGTGACCTACTGGGGCCGACTTGTCTACTTAGATACATCCACATTATATTATATATTAATCAGGGCCGACCCCATATGGTGGTCTAATAACCCATCGGCAAGTACACACACTTGCGACACTTGTCAGTCCACATGACGACACTTCCTTATAGAGGAATAACACATCTCTTATAAGGGTACAATAAATATATATATAATACACAGATGAAATACATTCCGAAGTTACATATACATCAACACTCCCTCTTAACTAGGAAGGTATTTCTCGACACAGATCTGCTAGACAAGTCTTCTTCTCTGGATCATCGTCATCGATGCATCGCCATCATCATCGTCACCGCTACTACTATCTCAACCAATCTCTGACTCTACTCATCATAGGAAGTTCTACAGAGCCAGTCCTTTTTCATACTGGATGTAGGCCCACCACCTGCAGGTCTTCATCATGACTGGCCATACTGTGGAATCCTCAGGACTTATTACGTGCATCACAAAACCTCGAAAGAGCATCCCAGGCTGTTACGAGCACACAACTCTACCTATAGGATCTCCCAGGGCACCGAATTACATGTGACCTCACCACAAAACCTCGCAAGAGCATCCCAGGCTATTACGAGCACACAGCTCTACCTATAGGATCTCCCAGGGCAACGAATTACATGTGGTCATGGCAAAACCTCGCAAGAGCATCCCAGGACTGATTACGAGCACACAGCCCAACCTATCGGATCTCCCAGGGAACCGAATTACATGCCATAGGACAAAACCTTGAAAGAGCATCTGCCAGATATCCCAGGGAACCGAATTACATGCCATAGGAAAAACCTCGAAAGACTATCTGCAGATCTCCCAGGGCACCGAATTACATGTCCTCCCAAAGAAAAACCTCAAAAGAGCATTTTCCAGATGTCCCAGAGCACCGAATTACATGCCATAGGCAAAACCTCGAAAGACCATCTGCAAATATCCCAGGGCACCGGATTACATGCTCATATGCACAACCTGATCCACGGCCATAGAGTATCAACCTAATACTCACCATACATCATCCTGATGTATCCATGATCATCCTGATCATCATCACTACAATGTCCTGCTGCATGTCATCTGGAGCAACATCCTGAAGCTCATCATCTATGATCATCCTGATCATCACTGCAACATCCTGCTGCATGTCATCATATCTGATCCACCTGATCATCAATGCATCTACCTGATGCATACCAAGTATCTACCTGATACATATCATCATACATGATCCTCCTAATCATACAATGTATCCACCTGATACATATACAGATACATGGTCCAAGCATCCAACACGATGCATATACAAAATACATACACATGATCCAACTGATCATATCCAGCATCAACATGATGCGTACATACATACATAAAAATGATCCAACTGATCATATCCAGCATCCAACATGATGCGTACATACATACATAAAAATGATCCAACTGATCATATCCAGCATCCAACATGATGCGTACATAAAATGATCCAACTAGTCATATCCAAGCAGAAACCAGAACATCATCCTGATGCTCATCATCCAGCACTTACATCCACAGCCATGTGAAGGATCCTCCTTCCAACATGCTTGGAATGGCTTCAGCAAATGTGTCCATCACTTCTTCCTCGAAGTGTCCTCAATCTGAAGAACACCAAGCCTCTCTTTGAAGTACTCAAACTTCACCCTGGCTAGTGGCTTCGTCAGCACATCTGCAATCTGCTCATCTGTCGCAACATATAGGAGCTTCACAGCTCCTCTCTGCACCATATCTCTGATATAGTGATATTTGATCTCTATGTGTTTCGACCTGTCATGAAACACTGGGTTCTCAGACAGCTTCACACAACTCTGGTTATCACAGAAGATACCAGTAGCCTTCAACGGGAGATCAAATAACTCAGATAGTAGCTTCCGTGGCCATACTGCCTCACAACTAGCTGAACAGGCTGCAACATACTCTGCCTCAGCTGTACTCAGTGCCACACAGGACTGCTTCCTGCTAAACCAAGAGATCACACCTGATCCCATACTGAAGCAACACCCAGATGTGCTCTTCCTGTCTGTAGCACTGCCAGCCCAATCTGAATCAACATAACCCTGTAGGTTAAACTTTTGATTCACTTCATACTTGAGCCCATAATCCACTGTACCCTTTAGGTACCTCTAAACATGCTTTACAGCAACCAGGTGAACACTCCTCGGATCCGTCAGGAACTAGTTCAATGTGTTCACAGCAAAGCAAATGTCTGGTCTCGTGTTCGTCAGGTACATCAAGGACCCAATCATCTGACGATACATAGAGACATCAACTGGCTCAAATGAAGCATCACATAGAAGCTTTAGATTCAATGCCATAGGTGTGGCCATGGCCTTGCAATCCATCATCCCAAATCTCTTCAGGATATCTACTGTATACTTCCCTTGACCATGGAAGATCCCACCTGCATTCTGCCACACCTCCATACCTAGGAAATAGTACATCATTCCCAAGTCCTTCATATCGAATTCAGCAGCAAGCTTCCTCTTAGTATCTGCAATCAGTCTGTCGTCTCCTATTACAAATAAGTCATCTACATACAGGAGTATAATCACAGGATTCCCTTCCTCAACCTTGTAGTAAAGGTTGGAATCCGCTTTACTCTTGGTAAAGCCCAAGCTAGATAGAAAATTGTCCATCCTACCATACCAAGTTCTGGGAGCTTGCTTCAAGCCATACAAGTCTTTCTTCAATCTGCACACATATGACTCCCTGTCATGTATTTCAAAACTGAGTGGCTATTCCACATATACTTCCTCTTCTACTACACCATTCAGGAAAGCAGTCTTGACATCCATCTGGTGTATTTTCCATTTCATTGCTGCAGCCAGGGCAAGTACTGTTCTGATGGAAGTATACCTGGCTACAGGTGCAAAGGTTTCTTCATAATCTATTCCTTCTTTCTGAGAGAAACCACGAGCTACAAATCTTGCTTTGTATTTTTCTACACTGCCATTTGCAGCATGCTTGATTTTGTAGATCCACTTGGAAGTCACAACAAACTTCTCTTTAGGTCTTGGGACAACATCCCAAACATCATTCTTCATTATTGATTGGTATTCCTTGATCATAGCATCCTTCCATTCTTTGTTTTCCGCTGCTTCTTCATAACTGGAAGGCTCTTTGTTCATGATGTCACAGAGTAAAGAAACATAGCTGGTATGTGATCTGGTTCTCTTCTTTGCTCTGTGTTCTTCTTCTGGAATGCCAAATCTTTCTGCATCTTGAATGAGCTCTCTATCTCATACAGGTTTCCTCTTGTGAGAGTTATCCTCACGGGGTGGATCTACAGGTTCTTGTGGATCTTCAAACTCACGAATAACTTCTGGAACTGCTTCAGTCATGGTAGTGTCATGAAATCTTGTTTCCTTAGGTTCTTCATAAACTTCGGTAGGTGCCTTCCTTGATTTGGTGAATGCTGAATTTTCATCAAATGTTACATCCCTACTGACATCAATCTTCTTGAATCCTGGAAAGTATATCCTGTAGGCCTTCGAGCTTTCACTGTAACCCACAAAGATGCCCTTCTTTCCTGAAGGATCTAGTTTAGTCCTCTTCTCTTTTGGGACATGAGTATATACTGGACAACCAAATATTCTGAGATGGCTGACTTCAGGTTTCTTACCAGAAAAGACCTCTTCTGGTGTCTTGTTGTCCAATATCTTGTGGGGTGTTCTGTTCTGCACATACACTGCTGTCCTAGCTACTTCTGCCCATAGATGCATAGGAAGATCCTAGTCATGTAACATTGCCCTTGCTGCTTCCATGATAGTCTGTTCTTCCTTTCTGCAACTCCATTCTGTTGAGGATTATAAGGAGCAGTCAACTCCCTCTTAATCCCTGAATCACTGCAAAGCTTCTTGAAGTCACTTGAGGTGAATTCTCCACCATTGTCAGATCTGAATGTTTTGATCTTCTTGTCAGTTTGATTCTCCATCAAGGTTTTGAATTCCTTGAATTTATCAAGCACCTCATCTTTTCCCTTCAAGAAGTATACCCAAGTCTTCCTGGAGAAATCATCAATAAATGATACATAGTAAACATACCCACCCAGGGAACTGGATGACATAGGGCCACATACATCTGAGTGGATGATTTCTAGGATGTCTTTTGCTTTGCTTTCACTGCTTGGGAATGCCTTCTTAATGTTCTTACCTTTTGCACATCCTTTGCAAACACCTTCATGTTTGGTCTTGATTTCAGGAAGACCCTCTACTGCCTTTCTTGCAATTGGAAGTGCCCTATAGTGCATATGAGCAAGTCTTCTATGCCAAAGTTCACTTGGCTCCATGGATTCATGTACCATGGCATGTTCAGGTTGTCCCTTCAATTTATACAAGCCTCCCTCTTGCTCTCCAATCACTACTGCATCATCTATGTTCTTTCCTTTTGGCCACATTAGGACTTGGCCATCCACAAATGCAACCCTCATACCTTTTGCATCCAATGTAGCGATGGAGAGTAAGTTCTTCTTGAGTCCAGGCACATAAAGGACTTCTTTCATCTTCAAAGATTTTCCAAAATCTAGGTTGTAGGAGGCTTCACCACTTCCTTTGATTGGGTATTGATAATCATCCCCAAGTTTCACCTTATGGGGTGATTCATATTCAGAAAAGTTCACAAAAGATTCCTTGAACCCAGTCATGTGTTTGGAAGCCCCACTATCAATCAACCAATCATTACAACCATGAGAAATAGTACCTGTGAGAGCAGATATCAAAACATACTCTTCTTCACTTGATGAGTCATCATCACTATCACTTTCTTCCCTAGCCTTCTTCTTTGGAGGTTCATCATCTTCGGCAGCATGAGCATGAAACCTTCTTTTGCTGCCCTTCTTCTTCTTACTAGAGTTGTTGTTATTATCCCTTTTGTTCTTGGGACAATCTGAATAAAAGTGACCCTTCTCATTGCATGTGAAGCATCTTAGGTCTTTCTTGTTCTTTTGATAGGATCTATTGTGGCAAGAGTGATCCTTCTTGGTTTTGCTTCTTTTGGTGTGAGCTGCAAGAGCTTGATCTTCACCTCCCATCTTTTCTTCACGAGCTATAAGTCTAGCTTCTTCTTGAGAGCATTCTTCCCGAAGTCTATTGAAGGAGATCAACTTCTTCCTTGCACAAATTCCTTGAATAAAGGAATCCCATGACCTGGGTAGGCCATTTAGAGTGGTCATCACCACTTCACCATTCTCCACCATTTCATCTACTGCTTCTAATTGTTCCTTGATCTGGGAGACCCTTGAAAAGTAAGATTGAATGGTTTCTCCATTCTGAAACTTCACTCCTTTCAATTGGTTCCGCAGGGTCATCTTCCGATTTATGTTCTTACCTTCAAATAGCTTGGTCAAAGATTCAAACATCTCTTTGGGTGTCTTAAGAGAAGACACATGAGGTATGAGATGGTCTTTGATAGAATCAGCAATGATTCTCTTTGCCTTGACCAAGTTCTTCTTGTGCAATGCCTTGGCTTCTTCATCCTCTGGGATAGGGATGTCTTCTTTCACATATGAGTCCAACTCATTCTCTTCTAGGATTAACCCAATCCTATACTTCCAGGCTCGGAAGTTATCATCCCCTTCAAGCTTATCCTCAAGCTTGGTGTGAAGAGACATCTTTAAGAGTACTTCAAATGGAAATAGAAAAGATTTAGGACTTACCACTTGAAGTGGTGAAAATTGGATCTGGTCTCGGATTAGTGCTTGTCAAAGAAACCCTAAAAATTCAAAATGTGAATTTCAAAATTTCGAAAGGATAGAAAGATGCGCCTTGGAGAGATAATCAGCCTAGTACATTCAGAATTTGATATCAGCAAAGTCTTGCCCTTCAAAATTGCCTTTTTTGTCCTCACGGGTTCACTAGGGAGAGCCCTGAATTAGGGTTTGAGTTTCCCGGAGATCTACCCAGCAAAAAATCTCGATCCAAAGCTCTAACCTTCGATTTTTGCAAGGAGCTTCCAGCTGTGCCTTAAGTTTCCAGAAATTCCTATTTTTGTGGAAACCCTAATTTTTAGGGCCAAATCTGAAAAATGCCCGGAACGGAATTCTGATTGGACAGATAGATGCGCCTTGATGAGTAGATCCAATCTACTATACTGAATTTCAAAAATCTGTGAAGAGAAACCCAATAAACAAGGAATACAAGCTTCCGTCACTGCAAAATGTCTTCTTCTCAGTTAAGCTCTGATACCATGTTAAATTTTGAGTATTAAATCACAATACTATAGGATCTTTGCTGAGAGAATAACATCTATAGTATATCAATGCATGACAATCATAATATGACAAGAATCACAAGCATCACAAGAATCAAAAGCATAGAGACAAGAGACATAGAGTTTCCATGGGGAAAACCCTAAGGTGAAAAACCCCACAACTTCCTCAGAGATAGAGAGAGCAATGGCTCAACCAAAATACAACCAAATAACACTGAGATAGTCTCCTAGCAGATGATCCTCCTCCTCCTCACTAGTGCACCACTTTTCAGAGATAGAGTGAGTTACTTTTCCGAGTGAGTAAAATAGAGATCTCCTATCTCTATTTATACTCACCTTTTTGCCCAGTGACCTACTGGGGCCGACTTGTCTACTTAGATACATCCACATTATATTATATATTAATCAGGGCCGACCCCATATGGTGGTCTAATAACCCATCGGCAAGTACACACACTTGCGACACTTGTCAGTCCACATGACGACACTTCCTTATAGAGGAATAACACATCTCTTATAAGGGTACAATAAATATATATATAATACACAGATGAAATACATTCCGAAGTTACATATACATCAACAGAAAACAGATAACTGCATTAAGAATAAGCAATAACATGAACATCCAGCAACATTACACATAGATTACACCAAATCATCATCCTTATATTACTCGGCAAACCAAAAGCAGTACATAAACATCTGCAGTATCTCTGTCAACCTCCGCATATAGAACTTATCTTCTTCTACTACTTTCTCCTTTCTAACACTTACAATTCTCCTCTATTTATAGGCTTCCATCGATTGCAATGCTTCTCCACTTTCCTAACTGACACTATGGACAATCTACTAACTGACTTGGTATAATGACCCAAAAACCCACATACTATGGTACATGACTCGATATTACAAAATACATGACCAAAAGCCCACCAACTGCGTTATACTTGACTCAATATTACAAAATATGTGGTCCAAGTGACCCAAAACCCGCCAAGTGCGGTATCCTTTGGCCTAGGATACTCCTTTCGTGCCTTCATCCAACGTGTCGCGGTGTCAGCAGTACCGCGATCTTTCCTCCTCAAACCGCCTACCAACAGGCCCCCAACACAATCTTATGGCTCTCCCTCGAGCCATGTCAAAGGCATCTATTATTACTGTCTAGATCATGAGTTTTTGTCTCCTTCTTTCGGCTATACAGATCCTCGGCTACCAATTCTATAAGCCCTCCACGAGAGTAGGCAACCCCTATTTTGCTGTCAGGGACATTGCGAACTCATCCTCCAGTCGCATGGAATCATGCAAACTGAAAGGAAAAGAGGACGAACACTACCAAGGGATGAGAACGACGAACAACTCTGGCACATCTGTTTCATGCCAGCATTCGTCTTCTACTGAGGTCAGGGAGCTACTACCCCAACCAGCTTGCTGATAAAAAATGGCACAACCCTTCGAACGACTACTACATACTGAAACATGCAGGACCGGCTAAGGGTCCATTTCATTATCAACACATCCCGCAGTCACCTTGGCACCAACCTAGGAATACACAGCATAAGTGCACCCATGATGTCAAGATGCTCAGGGACACTCGTCGTTCGGGCTCGCAGTGCCCTTGGGGTACTACCATGGGAAACAAAGCGGAGCATTTCCACAGCCTCCTTGGAATTCCTTGCAACTCAACTCACACAGAGATCAAACAGCATAACCACGCTTGGTTGGAACAATTTCTAGATGGTGAACTACCAGCTTCCTCGGTTATTTATAGTTGGACCCTCCTCTGTCACGATGGGGGGGAATGATGCCCCGGTAGCTCTGAGCTGTGTGTCTGAGCCGGCCAACTGCCACAATGGATGGGGTGACCATGCTGCAACACAGCTCTCATGTGCCACCACGTGAACGACCCTGCTGATCATCTCGGTCCAGCGTGTCACGTGGAAAACATACCATCGTCGTGTGTGAATCTTGCCACAGCAGTCAGGGGTAATCATATGTGGAGAGGGTGGCCTGTAATCCCTCCACTTCACCATACTCTCCCAAAGTCATTGTACAGAATTCATCAGCGAGCCTAAGTGAAACACCATCATGATTCTATGACCGGCGGCACAACCTCTCCCATTGGCGCATACTGTCTTCGGTTGGTGCGTTATCTGCCACCAAGCAACCTGTAACAATCATCATTCATTCATCATTTTTTTATTTTTTTGTTTTTTGCACCCAATGCGACTCAGACATCACACTGCTTCGAGCCCACGTGATAGGGCTTCAACCAGTGACCATTTACCAACTTGGGGAGCATCCCCCCATCCAATCACTGCAACTGAACTGCTCCTCCTGAAGTAATACTATTGATGCAGTAGGGACCCAGCCAATGCATCTGTAACTTGCCTGGATGTTTCATAAAATTACTATCATACAGTAGTACCAAGTCGCCTTGCTGAAACTGCTTGTGTTTGATGTGGCGATCATGCCATGCCTTCTGGTGATCCATCTTGACCCCTTGATGAAAGCCAGTAATAAATCAATCTTCTTCGAGCTCCACCAATTGTGCTAGATGCCCGTCCAATGCTGAAACATCATCCATGCTAGTAGCTGCCACAATTCGTAAACTCAGAACAATGTACTCCATAGGCATAATTGCTTCCTTCCCATATACCAGCTTAAAAGGTGTCTGACTAGTCAACCTTTTACATGTGGTACGATAAGCCCACAACACTGCTGAAACTTTCAAATCCCATTCGTCACGGTGTGCATTGTACACCTTTGTCAGTGCATGCTCCAATACCTTATTGAACACCTCTACTGTCCCATTCACCTGTGGGTGATAGGGTGTACTCTTCTTGTGCTGAATCTGTAATTCCTCCATTAATGCATTGATCATGCGATTGAGAAAATGGCTTCCTTGATCATTCAGCAAAATCTTAGGGCAGCCAAACTGAGTGATAATGTGGTCAAACAAGAACCGAGCAGCCATTGCTGCGGAACAATCAATGACAGGGGCCGCCTTCGCCCATCAGGTCAAATACCGAGTCACTGTGATAATATACCGGCACCTGTATGTTTCCCTGGTGGATTGATCGGCCCTACAAAATCCACATCCCATTTCTCAAACGGTTGTAATGTTAATTGAGGGAGTAGCGGCATCTCATCGCGTCTGGATGGTTTGTCGGTTCGTTGACAAACATCACAAGACCGAGCATAGTCTATTGCATCATTATGTAATGTGGGCCACCAAAGCCCTACATGCAACACCTTTCGGGCAGTCGCTCGACCACTGTAATGTCCTCTTGCAACTCCACCATGTGCCTCAGCCAATATCTGCGCCTGCTCATGCGGCAAGACACATCTATGCAAAATCTTATCAGCACCCAATTTATACAACTCTCTCGCGATCAGTTGAAAGTCTGCAGCTTTGACGACCAATTGCTTCTTCTGAGTAGTAGTAAAGTCATCAGGTGCAATATCGGTCACCAAAAACTGAAGGATGTCATCAAAATAGTGGTCAACAGCGGCCACATGGAATAGCTGGGCATCCGACAACCCATCTTCGATATTAGTCGGTTCCTCCCCTGTGTCAATCCGCGACAGATGATCTGGTCCAGCATTCAATCATCCTAGTTTCACAATGACTTCGAAATCAAACTCCTGAAACAAAAGTAGCCATCGGTAGAGATTTCCCCCCAACACAGGCTTATTGACCAAGTATTTTAATGTAGAATGATCAGTAAACATTTTAAAATGGCCACCCAACAAATAATGCCTGAATTTCTGCAGCGCGTAAACCATGGCTAGGCCTTCGCGTTCTGTGGTAGTGTAATTGCGTTCCGTCGATGACAGTTTCCGATTGGCAAAAGCAATAGGATGATCAATGTCACCTTCTCCTGGTTGACCCAATACAACACCTAGCGCAACCGATGAAGCATCAACATGGACATGGAATTCCTTGCTCCAATCTGGAAAAACCAAAATTGGAGCCGATGCCATCTTCGCTTTGAGTGTTTCAAAACTTTCCGGACATTCCGGATTCCACTGGAATGCCGCATCCTTTTTCAACAACTTCTCCATAGGGGCAGTAATCGCAGCATACCCCCTAATGAACTTGCAATAATATCCTATGTGACCCAAAGTCGCGCGCAACTGCTTAACCGTAGTCGACGGTTGCAACCCCAAAATAAGCACAATCTTGGATGGATCGACCAACAATCCTTTCTTACACACAATATGCCCCAGCAATATCCCAAACAGAGCACAGAAAATACATTTCTTTAAGTTCAACAATATCTGGTGTTGTCGGCATCGCTCAAGAATTAACCACAGGTTGGCCGAGTGATCATGAATCAATCCATAAACAGTCCACTCATCCATATAAACCTGCAGAAACTTCTGAATAAAATCTTTAAATGTAGAAACAACAACCCGGGAAAATATCGCCGGTGTATTCTTCAACCCGAACAGCATGACTATGTACTGAAAAAAACCCCACTCAGTAACAAAGGTTGTCTTATGGTGATCCTCCTTGGCAATGCGAATTTGATGGTAGCCAGAGAATCCATTAGTGAAAGAGTACATCTCCTGGCCACCCACTCCTTCAAGTACTTCATCAGTAAATGGGGTCGGAAAGGGATCATGCAAGCAAGCATCATTCAACTTCCGCAAGTCGACACAAATGCGCACTTCGCCTGTTTTCTTGTCTTGCACCACCATGGGACTGATCCATTCTAACTCTTCCACAGGTTCGATAATACCAACATCTAACATCCGATCAAGTTCGGCCTTGACTTTTTCTTTATGTTGCAGGTTGAGTCGGTAAGGTCGCTGTCAAACTGGCTTAGCATCTGGTTTCAACGGAATCCTCATCTCACCTAAATCACCCAGGATTCCCTTCATCTCGGAAAACTTCATGGGAAACACATCTTGGAATTCATGCAGTAACTCGGTAACTTTACTCATCATCTCATCATCCCAATAATCCCCTACATTAGCAAACTTGGGAGTAGCTTTAGTGACGATATTTGTTTTGCGAAGCAGCAAGGGCTGATTGAACGGGTTACTTGGCGTGATAGGTGGTACCACATTGTGACTTCCTTCTGATTTGGGAATGTTAATATTTCGGGGGTCATCATCATCTTTTGGCCCTCCACTGATGTTGAAACACTCCATGAGAGACTGCATCTGACTGTCTGTGTGTGGGTCAACAGTGCATTTCACTGGAACAACCTGAAATATCACATTGCGGATGAGCTACAAGGCGTTATGGATGTCAGGGTTTTCATCCATAAATGTGAAGGTATGAGTAAAAAAAATCGTTAACTCCCCCCATGTGGTAATATCTCAACGTAACTCGGGTGCAGTATACCACAAATGCGGTATCTCTTCCAAAGTATGGACAAAAGCATGAACCCACTTGTCCCTGGGTCACATGTTTCACAATCGTTGACACTCCAAAACATGTTCACCAGGATCGGTTCGGCCATTATACTTGCCAGTGTGATAAACCTCCGTATTGCCAAATCAAACCATCATCAACCTTCGACATTGTGACCAATCTTTAATAAATTTCTTATGCGTCGCCCACCAGCGTGCTGAAGCAGCCTTCAATGCTTCCTCCAAGGCCAGCAGTCACTGTGGTTCTGGAACATGGTATTCAAATTCTGTTACAAAGGTGTCTAAGCCAGGAAACCCCTTGTAGATAGGCAATGTGATCGTTTCTATCGCAACCCGACATAAAGATTGCGTAACTAAACCACACTTCCGGCCTGAGACTTCATGCATGCAATTCTACCAATGTTCCAATGCATCATTAGAGTCAGAAGATGCGGAGCTCTCACTGCACCACTCCAACTCACCATGGATCATGGGGTGAATGTAATCCTCAGAAATATTGAATGCATGGTCCCAACCATTATGTTCATCACCTTTGACAGGCTCAACGTATCGGCGTCCTTCAACCGGATCCAACGAAGCAATAACTCAAAATTCACGGTTCTCAAAAGTCATCATTTGCTTCTTGAAGTTAATTACAGCTCCACTATCATTAGCCCATCCTATCCCCAATAGCGCAGGATAGAAGCTTCCTCCATCAACTACCTCAATGACATCAAAATCAGCATAAGTCTTCATTCCCTCAATATCAATTGTGAGCCGCGGAGCTCACCCAATAGGTGTAACCTTCGGATGGTTAGCCAACCGGAGCTGCACAGGAGACCAACTCAATGACGGACTCCCCATTTTTTGCCACGCCTGCTTGGCTAAGATGTTAACATCTGAACCAAGATCAAGAATCACGGAATCAACATCATAATCCCCTATTTGAATATTAATTCACATTTCCTTGCCAGTCTTCCTCCATTGTAAGGAGTTTACTGCCAACTCCTGTCGTCCTTTGAGAAGTCGCTACAAGTAGCCCTCAATCTCAACCAAAGCAACTGGATCTCATGCCAAGGATAGACAGCTTTCAAGAAACTTCTGCAGTATTCCTAGTGGTGGTCGATCGGCATCTGGCGTAGCATCAAAGATAGGCGGCATATCACAAACAACAGCCTTACCGCGATCTTTCTCCAAAGTGTGACGTGCCTCCATGAACATCTCCCGCTCCGCATCAATATCAAAATTTACCATCTTTTGACCAGCCAAGAGAATGAGTGGTCGCGAACCATCTTCCCTAGTCATTTTACCTCCACGAGTGACAACAGCCACCGAAGAATCTTGCGGTCGTGGTTCTGCAGAAATAGTTGCAATATTAGCACCTTGTGCTTGGTTCTGCTGCAGATTTCCTGGTGGATTTACATTCGGGTTGGCATTCGGTGGGGGTCGTGGAGGCTAGTTCTGAACTGGTTGTTGCACCGGGTTTTGCACTGGTTGTTGTACTAGGTTCTATAGTTGTGGAGTGTTTCCAGCCTGCCACCTGGCAATCAACTGCGGACAAAATGCGCACTGATTTTGCAGTAGTGGGTAGTCGTGTTGATAATGCCCCCATACCACATAGTGGTAACACTGAACAGATCCACGACCACCTCGGTCTCCTCCTCCACGCCCAAATCCACCACCGTGTCCACCCCTGTAGCCTCCCCGATAGCCGCCTTGCTGCTGATACTGAGGTTGGTTAAACGGCTGCTACATGGGTGCTGGCGACATCCCTTTCCCTTGTGGTGCATATGGTGGTTGTTGCACATACTGAGGCTACGGGGGGTTCACCGATGTATATTGCGGTATGAACTACTGCGGTATAAAATGCATCTGTATTTGAGGCATCGGCTGAGCTACCTGCAGTTGTAGTGGAGCAGTATGCCGATCATATTTGACATAGAATGCATCACACATTCTCTCCTGTAGCAACCCATATGCATGACAATCCTTATCATCATGTCCTACCAACTTATAGAAGGTGCAATACAAATTCTGCAGAGTTGTGGCCATTTTCTACATATACGGGCAACTATCATGACTATGCCCAAACACCGAACAAACACGACACCATGGCATACTACCGCCATTCAACGGGTTTGGTTCACCTGAAACCAAATAATTATGGAAATCTGGACAACCATCTTTCGTATGCCCTTCTCTTCGGCAGCGCGTACACCATACCTCATCACGTAGTTCCTTGTTCTTCTTTAAATCTTGCAACTGTATAGTCAGTTTAGTGACTTGTGTCTGTATCTGCGACATCCCAGCTACATTATCGCCAATCGGGGACGCGTCCAACTGCATTGCGATCTCTAGAGCCTCACTAGGCATCGAAATGTTTTGCTGCATCAGTGGTAGCCGAATATGGGGTAGTAGTGCCGCAATGAACCATTCTTTGTGTTGGATAGCGCTCATATCAAAACTAACCTTGGCCATCAGCATTTTGAATTGCTGGTCGAAATCCCATACCGTCTCGTTAGGATACTGCTTAATTTCCTTTAATTCAGTAATATACTAGGCCTCCGACTTAGGCCATCTAAATTTAGCAATCAGCCCATCCCGAATCTCATTTAATGGCTTATCTGGGGCCCCCGTGGGGACTAAGACAAATTTCATGAACCAATGTAACGCATGACCTCGCAGGGTCGTGGCTAATTGTGCTTTCTTTACATCGTCATTAGTGATCTGTTTCACAGTCCAGACCGCTTCACACAAAAACCAATACTGCTCTGGGTTGTCTATCGCACTGCCATGGAACAACGGTAGCTTAGTATCATCGTCGGCCATCTTGGGCTTCCTTCCTCTTGTCGCTGTACTACTACTACCAATTAACTTTTGTGATGTTGACGTACTCGGCGGTGTCGAGGTAGTTTTTCTTGCTGGTTGAGAGCTAGTGAGTGGAGGTGTGGGTACGTTGTTGTTGGGTTCGGTCCTGCCTCTATCCTAGGCGTAGCCTGGTCGTTCCTATCAGGACTATGAGGTTGCTTCATCCTGTGTGGCCTTTCTTCATGGTCTTGCAGTCCGATCACAGTAGGACCTTCTCCTATCCTCTACCTCTTTTCCTATTGGAACCTTGCTCCTCCCCTTGTAAGGCCACTTTCTTCCTTGGCTTCACTCACAGTCTCCTCATGTTCTGCACCCATCTACCCCTTTACCATTTCATGTGTCGTTCCCCAACAGTCGCGGTACCCACGACCTCCACCCACCAGGCTATCTACTGATCAAGGTGCATCTTTAATATGCCTTTCTCGCAGATCAACATCTTAATCGACAGCTGGAGCGATAGCAGAAACCTTCCCCTCAGTCCGTCAAAGAAGTATCTTTCAACTTCACTATAGGATTTCTTCGTATCAACCGCAAATTCCGTAATGTATCCTTCCAAGATGTTGTCAAGCCAAACCTCGACAGCCTGTGATGCCTTATTATTGACTTTCTGCAGTTCCTGAATCAGTTCTGGGGTCTAGGTCGTCGGCTCACCACCCTGGAAGTTCCTCTTCTGAAAGGTCAGTTTTGACAACCATTCATACAAAATGATGGTGAATTCACAAAAAAATCATTCATGCGGGTCGTCGTGAATATATCTTCCCACCCACTGATCTACCGTAAGTCGCGTGTTCCGACTTTCTTCTTCAACGAACTCCTGCAACCTCTGATTGAACCATTTTTCTATCTCCGGCTTCGTCAGGTGCCACACCATGGCCTCTTCCTACTCTGCACACGGTCCTGACAATGGAACCATTTGTTGACTGACTCGTGACCTCACAGTCGACAAGGATCCACCGATTGTCGACCCATACCGCAGTCTCCCTGGGCACCGGCCCGGGCAGGTTTGAGCCCACCCAGCAACACCCGTAGAGTGGATGAGGTCTCACCTGAGGCATCCTGGAAGAGCAGACGGAACCATGTTTCCGCCGAGGGAGGAGGAAAGTTGTGGCACTATGATACTAACAACAATTCCAAACATTCATCATGAAGTTCTAGCATATCGCAGCATGTTCATATGGACAGATAACATATTATCGCAGCATTCACATCATAGCAATAGAAAACAGATAACTGCATTAAGAATAAGCAATAACATGAACATCCAACAACATTACACATAGATTGCACCAAATCATCGTCCTTATATTACTCGGCAAACCAAAAGCAGTACATAAACATCTGCAGTATGTCTGTCAACCTCCACATATAGCACTTATCTTCATCTACTACTTTCTCCTTCCTAACACTTACAATTCTCCTCTATTTATAGGCTTCTGCCGATTACAATGCTTGTCCACTTTCCTAACTGACACTATGGACAATCTACTAACTGACTTGGTCTAATGACCCAAAAAGCCGCATACCACGGTACAATGACTTGATATTACAAAATATATGACCAAAATCCCACCAACTGCGGTATACTTGACTCAATATTACAAAATATGTGATCCAAGTGACCCAAAACCCGCCAAATGCAGTATCCTTTGGCCCATGATCCTCGTTTCACGCATTCATTCAATGTGTCATGACATCAGCAGTACCGCGATCTTTCCTCTTCAAACCGCTTGCCAACATTACTTTATTAGTATATTGTTGTTGGACGCATATGCTTTGTAAGTCGTCTCATAGAATTTGTTGATCCACAGTTTGTGTTATTGTTGTTTGGCACATATGCTTTGTAAGTCGCCCATAGTATTGTTGATCCATAGTTTGTATTGGACCATGGTTTTGACCCATAGTATTGGCACCTAGACTTAGTATATAAGTGTGCGTTGAGGCCTATTAAGGCACCATGAATTTATTTGTATTGAGCTTTCTCAAAGGAGGTTGCCCCCTCGAAGTGGCTTGCAATCAATATAAAAGTGATTCTAAGTTTTGTCATTTCTGCTATTTTGCATATTCTTATTAATTAATTGTTGCAGGTTCTCCACATCTAGTATCAGAGCACTTTCTTGGGCATGTTGGGTGGAATTTCTGCCAATTTTTTTTTCGCATCTGTTGCAAGTTCGGATCTAGGAATAATCCCTATCCGCTTAACAGTGGGAAGTACTTGGGCATAATCCCTAAAACTCATTGTGAGGAGTACCACAGGAACCCCAAAGTAGCTGGCCCATTGAGAGGACCTGCCAGCGAAAAGGGCAACGACCTCTACTTGATTGACTAGTTCCCACCCATGAGGTAAACCAAGAGCTGTCGTTTGTGGCAAAGTGGTTATCAGTTTTACCTGAGTCATGGAGTGAGGGGTACTGCCCCAATACGCAAGCTGTCATACAACATTGGTGGCCGAGTGAAACCCCTGAACTGTTAGGAAGCCGCACATACCTAAGGTCCATATCTATTTTCAGTTGAACTGTTGTTGATCACTACTGAGCCATTCAAATCCATTCTAAAAGCCATTCCAGATCCAGCTGTTTTAGATCTATTTCAGATCTAGCCATTTTCGATCCATTCAGCACCCTTTTAGATCCCTCTGTTTCTGATCACTTTCCTGACATTACAGATCTATCTGTTTCAGATCCCTTCCGCACCGTAGCCACTCCATTCTGCCAAAAAAAAAAAAAATCTATTTTTCTGCCATATCTCCCTTGTTTTAACTCCATTTCGCTTGAAACTTCTCTGACAACTCTGCAATCCCATTCTGCATATTTCATTCCTGCGGACCCTATCCCAAATTCCACTTCCCAACACCCGAAATCTCACATTTGTCTATTTTTAGGGTTTGCCATAACTTCTTCGATTATTACCCGATCGCCTTCAAATTTTACCACAGAGTTCCTTTCCTAATTCTGCTTCTTTGTCCCTCTTTGCCAAATTTTCTCATTCTTTCACCCTGCTTCTAAAATCCTCCTTATCTGCTTCCCTATCCTTTCGACAATGTCCAAAACCTAGTCAAACCCTATTTACCCATCCGAGTTTTTCCCAAATCCAAAGTTCCATTTACTAAATAAGCTTCTGTTTGTGTTTTTCTACCCATTCCCCCCCCAAAAAAACCTTCTTATGGTTGTCACCTGCGCATGAGCACACACCATAGAGGAAGCACTTGCAGCCATCCAAACCAAACTCCAGGATTTGGATGAAAAATTTCTTGGCCTCCATCTTGAGCATTCAACCATGAACAACAAACAACAGTCCACCTCTTCATCAAACAATGGATTCTCTTCTTCCAGCAATTTCTGTGGTCCAAAGCTTGATTTTCCTTGCTTCAATGGTACTGATCCAACTGGATGGATCTATCATGCAGAACAATATTTCAGTCTGTATAATACTTTTGATGTCACCAAAGTTCCACTTGCATCCTTTCATTTGGAACATGAAGCTCTTCAATGGTACCGTTGGTACATCAAGGCTCAGGAAGAGCCAACATGGCCAGATTTTTGTCAGCTCCTTTTGCAATGATTTGGTCCTAGTACTTTTGATGACTTCACTAGAGCCCTCACTAAACTTCACCAAATTGGCATTGCGAGAGAGTATGAGACATAATTTGAGAAACTAGCCACACAGAAAGATTGTATGAGGAATTCTACAGGAGTTGTTTTATCAGTGGTCTTAAGGATGAAATTCACTCAGAGGTTAAAATGTTCTGTCCCAACAAAATGATGGAAGCTATGGGGTTGGCTAAGTTGGCAGAAGACAAGATTGCAGCCTAATAGCCCTCCAAACCCACTTTTGTTCCCTTCCAAAATATAGGTTCTCAACGACCTCTCGTTCTGCCAGCTCCTCGACCAACTCCTATCACGCATTTGTCCGAAACAGAGATGCAGGCACACAGAGAAAAATGGCTCTGTTATAATTGTGATGAGAAATTTACTTCGGGACATAAATGTGTTCATCAAAATCTTTATCTCTTGGATATGGATTCTTCACCTGCCTCTAAAATTGGTGAAGAAGATGATCAGGTCGACATTCAAGAACCGCCTATTGACCCCCCCTGTCATGACAACCAACCAGAGATATCTCTCAATGCTTTATCTGGCGTCACCACCCCCCAAGCAATGCCGGTCATGGGTTACTTCAAGAAGCTTCCTCTTACAATACTCATTGATTCTGGGAGCACACATAACTTCATTGACCCTCGGATCGCCAAACAGGCTGATTATTTTATCCATCCTTGCTCCAACTTTGAAGTCATGGTTGCCAATGGGGGCACCTTACCTTGTAAGGGAAAGTGTCACAATGTGTGTATCTCTCTGGAAGATTATAACCTGTGCTCTGACATGTTTTCCTTTTCCTTAGGCGGATGTGATGTGGTTTTGGGATTTCAATGGTTATGCACACTTGGCCCCATCTTATGGGATTTTGCTGAACTTTGGATGCAGTTTTCCGTCAATGGGACACAACACAAATTTACGGGCTTACAACCAGGGTCTTTTCGCATCATCAGTTCACATCACCTGGAAAATATCCTTAAAAGGAATTCACATGGTTTCATCGCTCAGCTCCATTCCATTCAGATGCACCCACCAATGGCCTCCACTACTTCCTTGGATAGATATGCAGGTGTCTTTGTTGCACCAGTGGGATTACCACCTTCACGAGACCCTTCTGGTAAGCATTTACCGCATCTACATCTCAGCAGGACATGATGGCTATTTTGCATGCAGTACCGAAGTGGCATCCATCCCTATTGGGGAATTATTTCTTCCTCAAGACTGATCTCTTGAGTTTGGAAAATTTCCTGGAACAATGAGTCTCCTCCCCAGCACACCTGAAATGGGTTATCCACCTCATGAGTTATGACTATGTGATTACTTACCATAATGGTAAGGATAATATGGTGGCATATGCTCCTTCTCACACATTTGATGACCCAGTTTCTCTTACATCTATTTCTCTACTTGTTCCAAATTGGTTGCAATCTGTTCAACGACGCTATCTCTTCTATGAACTCCATGCTTCTTCATTGGTAGGGCACTTTGAGTTCCTGCAAACGTATGACCGGGAACAATGTAACTTCATTTGGTAGGGACTAAAAATGACAATTCAATGGATGGTGGTTGACTGTGATACTTTCAAGGTCAACACGGGTGAAATGACACTCCTTTCGGAACTGCTCGGATCCTTCCCCATCCCTACACAGATTTGGACAACTATTTCTATGGATTTCCTAGAATGAATCTAGTGGTACAGTACCACATCTAAAAGGACACTGTATGAAGCAGTCTCTAGACAGGCACCACCAGTTCTTCTTCCATACATCTTCAGCAGCTCCCTAGTTCAGGCAATTGACTCGATTCTTCGAAACCGTGATCAGATTCTTCTCATTTTGCAGAACAATCTTCACATGGCAAGAATTTGACTGAAACAACAAGCCAATCAACATTGTTCTGAGCACACTTTTCACGTAGTTGATATGGTTCTTCTTTGTCTACATCCTTCCACTCAATCCTCCCTGACATTCAAAAGGCGTCAGTGGCCCAGCATACAACCCGAGGATGCTACAGGGAAACCACTCCTTCAGATTCTGCATCAATTTCCACATCTCAAGCATTGAGGACAAAGCTTTTTCTAAGGGGGCAAGGATGTTAGGAACCCATGTCCTTACTTTATTAGTATATTGTTGTTGGATGCATATGCTTTTTAATTCGTCTCGTAGTATTTGTTGATCCATAGTTTGTGTTATTGTTATTTGGCACATATGCTTTGTAAGTTGCCCGCAGTATTGTTGATCCATAGTTTGTATTGGCCCATGGTTTTGACCCATAGTATTAGCACCTAGACTTAGTATATAAGTGTGTGTTGAGGCCTATGAAGGCACCGTGAAGTTATTTGTATTGAGCTTTCTCAAAGGAGGTTGCCCCCTTGAAGTGGCCTGCGATCAATATAAAAGTGATTCTGAGTTCTATCATTTCTGCTATTTCGCATATTCTTATTAATTAATTGTTGCAGGTTCTCCACATATTCACATTTAAGTGTTTATGAACAAAGGTGAAGCCTATAGTCCACTTTTTAATAGTCAAGAAGATAGTCATAGACATTTATATATGTGGTCCCTATGCTAGCAACCTCAACATCCTATCATCCTCCATGTTGCCCACTAAAACATGAGTGGTTTTCTCAACACGTATTTTAAACCCATTAAAATTTATACTTACTACCATACTTGTTTGGAAGTAGAACTTCTAGTCCAGTTAACAAGTGCTAATAATGATCATATTTTCATTTTTCTATTTGTAAGTTTTATTATTGTATATTTTGAGAGATTTAATATAATTTGGCCGTTCAACAACTTTACTGTATTTTATTAGATACATGGTCAACTTTGATCATTTTTCCTAACTTTTGTAGGATATATATAATAATCCAAATGAGTGTACAATATATGTACCATTTAGAAAATCTCCTCTCTAATACTTGTATACTTTCTCTTATATGGTCTCTTATGTGTGAGTATTCTAATTCCCACACATTGCTAACAAATTAATTAGGCATACAATCAAAAGACTTCATTAAACCCCTAAAGTGAAATGGAATTTAAAAAAGATAAAATATGAATCTCTTTTCTTTAGACTAATGTTGTATGTTGTTGATTTATAGTAGCCCTTTGAGATCAACAAAAATGCTCAACAAAGTGCTATTAGTGTTGTTCTTAAGTAGCGAAGAAATCTTATTGCATACCATCTTCAGAAAGTTCTATTAGTGTTGTTCTTAAGTAGAGAAGGAATCTAATTGCATACCATTTAGAGACATTGTCCTAGGAAAAGCTCAACTACAGCACTCATGAAAAGGAATTATATTCATTGGCCTAGAATTCAAAAAATGGTTGCACTATATACTGTTAAATTTTGAGTATTAATTCACAATACTAAAGGATCTTTGCTAAGAGAATAACATCTACAGTATATCAATGCATGACAATCATAATATAAAAAGCATCACAAGCATCACAAGAATCAAAAGCATAGAGACAAGAGACACAGAGTTTCCGTGGGGAAAACCCTAAGGTGAAAAACCCCACAACTTCCCCAAAGATAGAGAGAGCAATGGCTCAACGAAAATACAACCAAATAACACTGAGATAGTCTCCTAGCAGATGATCCTCCTCCTCCTCACTAGTGCGCCACTTTTGAGAGTGCGAGTGAGTTACTTTTTCGAGTGAGTAAAATAGAGATCTCCTATCTCTATTTATACTCACCTTTTTTCCCAGTGACCTTATGGGGCTGACTTGTCTACTTAGATACATCCACATTATATTATATATAATTCCAGGACGACCCCATATGGTGGTCTAATAACCCATCAGTAAGTACACACACTTGCGACACTTGTCAATCCACATGACGACACTTCCTTATAGAGGAATAACACATCTCTTATAAGGGTACAATAAATATATATAAAATACACAGATGAAATACATTCCGAAGTTTCATATGCATCAACACTCCCTCTTAACTAGGAAGGTATTTCTCGACACAGATCTGCTAGATAAGTCTTCTTCTCTGGATCATCGTCATCATCATCATCACCACTGCTATCTCAACCAATCTCTGACTCTACTCGTCATAGGAAGTTCTACAGAGCCAGTCCTTTTTCATACTGGATGTAGGTGTTATAGGTCAAACTTGCACCTCTCCGTCCGTGATCACCCTGAGCTGCTGATCACACAAAAGGACAACTTGGATGGAGGAGCATGTTGACCTTGATGTTATGACAACTCATCCTATTTCCTGAAAATACTGAAAACATACAAAAAAATATCATTTTGAGGTATGATCGCTACTCTACTTAAAGAGACTAGCGCCCATACGCGACTCCAGTGCATAATAGTAGCGCCCATATCAGTATATACGCTACTCCTTATTATCAAAGTAGCGCTCGGAATTTAAAACTAAATGAGCGCTATTCCTCAAACAATAGAGTAGCGCCCTATACGCTACTCCACTGTGTAATAGTCGCGTGTATCTTAAAAATGATTAAAAAATATATTAATCCATCGAAGAGGATTAGTTGAAGGCAGTTTCTTAACTTCCCCAACCTCCTCATCGACTTGAACTGCTTCCTTAAACCTATATATTCCTAGAAGACTAAGGGAGCAAGGTTAGAAGAAATTATGAATGCAAATGCTTACTAAAGAATGAGAGGATGAGTTAATGGAGAAACTGTTGCAGAAGACATTCAGACCAGAGCAGAGCCAGAGCCCAGGATCTAGTTGCAGGAGCCTGCTTCATTATCAGGTATATTTGTACTGCATACTATTTTGACAAATAAAGGTTGAAGTGTTTCCTTGTTCCAATCTGAAGGTGTTATAAAATGGCATTTTGAATTGGATTCATTTTGGTCAATACTGGATATTAAACATAATCTTTGTTTATTTTATGATTTATATGTTGCCCAAAGTGTTTGAGGAAGGTATTGTTGTTTCAGGTTTGCTGAAAGAAAGAAGATTTGAGGGCTGGACATAAGGCTGGGTCAAGGCTAGGATCAGACTCCAGTGAAAGGTATGTTCTCTAAATCTGTAATCTATTTCTTTTGCAAACACTTCTGTAAATGACATAAATACACTTACCTGTCACCCCAACCAAGTTGATAGTTTAGTTTCCTGACTATAGGGTAGAAATATCCGCCAACAGACTGGCGACCATACTGGGGAACATAGTGTTTTGGCTTTAGGAAACCATTGTTGTTGGATGTCTTCTCGGTTGATTTTGATTTCTTCGACTTGCTAAGAACCTTTTTAGGTATCTTTTGTCTTGGCTTGCCTGCTTTCATCAATTTCCATACCCCCCAAGGTCAGTTTCCTAGCCTTTTAAAGATGAGCGCTACTATTACATATACACAGTAGCGCCCATACGCTACTGTACTGTATATACAGTAGCGCCCGTTTTGGCATGGGCGCGAGTTGCTCTACTGCACAGTAGAGTATTTTTTCTGAAGCAGCCATTTTTTATTTTTCTTGCTTTTGGCCCTATGGAGATTTTCTGACTTTGTTGTAGGATTCTTGGGATGATTGCATAAGGTTTGTAATCGTTGATTCAAGTCATAGAACCACTCTTTAAAGTTTTTCCGTTTTTTAAACCATTTGTTGACCTTTGGATTTCTTTGAGACCTTTTTGACCTATTTGGAAGACCTAGTGGTGTTCGGTGACGAACATTTTCACTTGTTTTCAGACCCTGACTGCCTTTGCCCATTTACAAACCTCTACACTCCTGTGTCTGTTGTTTGTGGTGAAGTTGTCTGCTCTCTCCTATCCTTGTCCTTTGTTTAGGGTTTGGTCTTTTGTGGAGCTTTTAGGGTGTCTTCTTCTTGTCAAGTTTCATTTTCTTCCGAGACTTTTTGTCTTTTGATGGTCACAAGTGCTTTTTTAACAGCTCTAGGCTAGTTTCACCTCTCAGTTTTCTTCGTATTAGTAGGACAGCCTGCTTGTCTACGTATACTTGGCTTTGTGGTCTTGTTAGGGTTAAGCACTTTAGGTCAGCCCTTGGGTGTTCTCTCCTTGTTTTTCTTCCACTTAGTGTCCAAGTTTATAGGCTTTTTCCTGAGTAAAAACCTGTAGACCAAGCCTTTCTCGAGTTAGGTCTCGATAGCTGTAGGCCCACAAAAAACATTTTCCATATTTCCACTTTTTGCATAAGAAGTTTTTATTTGGCTTTCCATTTTTTTTCATAGTTCTTTTTCGGTCATTGAAAAAGCAAAAAAAATTTGGTACTTGGAGTTAAATAGAACTTGTTGTTGTCAATGCAAAATAGCTTAATATATTTTGTTTAATTCAAAAAGAAAACAAAAAATTAGTAGGAAAGTTTGCTTAGATTTTTCATTTTTGAAAAAGATAGATGAAAAAGTAAAAAATAAAAGAGTTTTGTTGTAAGAAAATTTGAATATATTTGCATTTAGTTTTCTTGTTATAACCACGTTCACACACTCACTATCCCCTTTGCGTAATAAAAGCCCTTAAAATTTATTAATAAAATGAACTAGAAACCTTTTCTTTTTTAGGGCACACTACACCAACTAGTCTTGGTTAGGGTCTTGGGTTTAAATCACCTTAAACCACCCAAGATCACACATTGCGCAATAATCGTAGTGAGATTATCATTTAGGCAAATCCACTACACTCAAAAATTGCCTGGGAGCATATGCAGTAGGTCAATGTGAGATCGGTTTGTGGGAATACCTCTCCTACTTTCTGATTGAGCATACGCCAGGATTGGATAGCGTATTGGGGACTCTTTCGAGTTTCGGGCTTAGCTACCCTGCCCACGCTTTCTGATTCGACCGGTGACTGTTCCCCCAGGATTTTTCGGTGTTTTGGTATCCTTAGTATCAGACTTTTAGGTTCTTACACAGGTGACAGCAGAGGGTATATCTGCTGTACCTAGGACAGACGCGGGAGGAAATCCCTTGCAGGTCTTTTGGAGGGCGGTTGGGTGATTCCAGCGCTTGCACCCTTAGTCATTGTATTGTGGACCCCGGGTAACTGTTCTTCATCCTTCGTTGATCTGTTCTGGGCCCTCATCATCCCAGACTCTTCTCCGGAAGGCACCTTTGTTTGATTGGTTTGAATACTTAGGAATTTTTAGTTGGTGTGCTGTTTGCCCCCTAGTCTTAGTGGCCACTAGGTTATAGGCTGTTTATTGGATATCTATAATCACGGAGAATCAACAACTCCGTAGATCGAGAAGGATTCAAAACCTTCCTCCTATTAGAATAGAACCTATTCAACCAGCTACAAGACAGCGGGTAAACCCCAGTATTTCTTCAGAAATTACCTCTGAAATAGAACTGCTTGAAGAAATACTTATAACAGAAAACCTTGAAACTGAGGTTCCTGAGGAACCATCACCAGGTATCACAGAGCAACAACATTTTAGTACTGTTGAGGTGGAAGATCTTACTTCCGCGGAGTATAGCACTCCTTTCAATCCTCCCTTAACTAACACTAGAATTCCGGTGCTGTTACCTGTTGGTTTCCAACAGCCTCTTTTCAGTACAGATCTTTTGTTTCCCGATTATCTGATGACTAACACAGGAGGTGAACCAGGGGGTCCCCAAACTCCCACCTTAGGTATGAATACCAGCACAGTTAACCCTTCTTTTACTGCTACATCTATTCAGGCACAAACTACGTCTGTGCCTACTCCATCTTTCAGTTTTAACACTAGTACCTTAGGAATGCCTAGTTTCACAACAATGGCATCTATTCCCACGCCTACTGTTAGACCTAGCAGTATGGCTAACTGTGCAACACCTTCTACTTCACAACCTTTATATCAGATCCGCAGTACTTGGGTTTCCACACCTGTGGTAGGACCAAGTGTTTCAGCAAACATGCCAGTCATGGGTACCATGACTGCACCGTCCACATCAGCTTCGGCTGGTTTCAACAACTTTGTAGGCCCTAACTTGAATCAGGGTAGCATGCCTGCAAATAATGTTCCTTTTTCCTTATTCTCAGGAGGAGGGGGCAACTTTTTCAACCAGCAATATGGCGGGGCTAACACCCAGCCACAATGGACGAACCAACAAAGCACTAATCCTCTCTCGTATGGATGGGGAAATTTTAATCATTCTTTCTCACAACAACAACAACTGGCAGGGGGCAACCCCTACCAACAAATACCTGGGGGCAACCCCTACCAACAGTTAACTGGGGGTAACCCCTATCAACAGTTGGGAGGCGGAAACCCCTACCAACACATGGGCGGGGGCAACCCTAATTACCAAATGGCTGGGGGCAACCCCTACCAACAATTCATGGGACAAACAATGGGTGCTTTCCCTTATCAAGCTCCATCTTATCGGCCTCGTCTACCTTTTCTGGCAACTTTGAATTTGCCAGACCTTTCGAAATTGACAAATGATCCTGTGTGTCATAACTCAGCATGGCCATCAGTTCCCACCAAATTACCTTCGGATATTCCCAAATTCGAAGGCAAAGCTGGTGAAGATCCTGGTGACCATGTCACTACCTTTCACTTGTGGTGTTCTTCAAATTCATTGAACGAAGATTCCATCAGACTGAGATTGTTTCAAAGGACCTTAACTGGTCCCGCGGCCAAATGGTACATTGAGTTACCTGCGGCTACTTTCTCTAGTTTTGGGGATCTGGCTACCGTCTTTTTGAACCATTTCCAACTTCCTGTTCGGTATGATGTCGGAACAGAACTTTTGTCTACTTTTAGACAAAACAAAGCTACTCACCTATCTGACCACATTCAGGAGTGGCGAAGACGGAAGAGGCTCATAAAGGCCAATATCCCTCCAGAGTTCCTGCTCGAGTGGTACTTGAAATCACTCCTTCCTTATATTTCTAAGGAAGTAGCGACATCTGGAGTCTCCAATGAAGAAGAAGCCATTTTAAGGACTCAACAGTTAGACCTTGTATACGCACAATCTGGTTTACTGTATGAGATTATACCGGACGCACCGAGATCAAACACTGATCTAAGTAGACCCAAACCCGGACCACATGCTGACGGCATAGTGGGTTCGGTTAACTCTACAGCTTTCGAAGCACTGACCAAACAGGTCCAAGCCTTAACTGTCAAACATTCGACTGCAGACATTGCTTCCGTCACAACCTCTCCTTCTACTTCTGAATCTGTTAATCAGGTTCAGAACAATCAAAAGGGCCCTCGGCAGCCCAACAACAAAAAGAAGGGCAAGAAAGGAGAGGGGAACCAACAAAAGCCCAAAAAAGATAATGCCGAAGAGGGTAATAAAGAAGAGAAGAAGGTTAGGTTCCCTTGTAAACTTTGCAAACAAAACCACCTTACTCATCAATGCCCTCTACTAGAAGAAGCCCAGAAGCTCTTGAAAGAGAGGAAGCTTGCCGTCTTGAAAGACCCATTTCCCAAAGGGCAAGGCTCCACTTCTGGCACCTCCAAAACTGGGGGCACCTCACACGCTTCGGTTGATCAAACATTCATAAATATGGTCAACTCAGATGCACTTTTGCAAACCAGAGCTAAAAACTATACCCCGGAAATGCAGAGAAAGGATAAGGAGATTGCTGAATCCTCCACTCCGCTCCACATACCTGTGGACCCAATGCCTAAGATTCCGAAAGGTGTCTTAAAGAGGGCATCGCACAATCCCAACACGCGGGCTGCTTCCAATTACAATGTAGTTGAAGATCTAGCCCAAACTCCTTGTGCCATGTCTACCTTAGAAGTCTTGCAGAGTTGTCCTTTGCAACGAAATGCACTTCTGGCAGCTATTGGGAGTATGGAGTCCTCCAACATGTCTGCGCGATTTGATATGACTGATGTCAAATACCGGTTGCCATATCACGTTGCCCTCCAGATTGAAGTCGTTCATGGTCCAATGACCATAAGACGAGCTGTAGTAGATGAGGGAGCGTCGACTTGCGTAATGTCTATTTCCTGCTGGAAAGCTCTAGGTTCTCCTGAGTTAGTCCCTTCCAACACAATGCTTACTACATTTGATGGCAGAACTTTCCGTCCACATGGAGTTTTGTCATCATTTAATGTCACTTTGGCCGGTAAGACAGTTGCTGTTGAGATTGAAGTTCTGGACGCTCCGCTCGATTACAACATGTTATTGGGCAGGAGTTGGACTTATGCCATGCAAGCTATAGCATCGGCAGTTTTTCGAGTGGTCATGTTCCCATTTGAAGGTAAGATCGTTACAGTCGATCAACTTTCTTTCACTCAAGGAAAACACCAGACTTCTACAGAAACCACGATTCCTATGATTGATCAAACCACCCCAGTTAGCGAGAGTTTAGGAGCAGGACTTTTTGGATCACTGATTGGCACTTTTGATCTACCCGCTCCTACTTTATTTGTTGGTACTGAAGGATGTTCATCGTCTGAAACTCCTATGATTAGTTCAACAACTGATTCCGAGTTTCTCTCAACTAATACAAACCCCTCCGTACCTACCCCTGTTGTAGAAGTTACCCATTTGGAGTCTCATCAAACTACAACAGGACATATGTCGACTCAATTGGTGTCTGTCGAGTCAAATATAGATTCAGCCACTACTCAGACACGTAACCCAATTCATTCTCTCAACAGTTCAGGAATTACTTTACCTTCTGATGAGGAAATGTCAGAAGCTTTGAATGACCCAGACCATCCTCGTGAACATATAAATCGCGTGTCATTCTTGTTTCCTTTTCTTCACTTATTAGAGAGAGGAGAATTTTGTTCACCACCCGATGAGAACACTGGTCTCACCCCTTCACAAGTTTCCATTGTTGAAGCAAATAGAGCACATACCTCGTTGGTGAACATTTTTACTGGAGTTAACGGAAACATTCTCTTTGAAACGGGATGTTATCTCGATGAAATAATCCCATATGCTAACCTTTTCCGTGAGTTCCATAATACCTTTGCCCGGCCTCCAGAGGAAGATCCAGGCATTGACCCTACCTGAAGAAGTACTACGCCTAGGTTGAAGTACTTTTTCTTGTACTATAGCTGTATATTTCTGTATAGTTAGTTTTGTTATGCTCGTTAGGTGATCTGATGTGTGCCTCTCGTTTCATGTACCAGATGTCAACCGCACATTTCTTAGGATTTGCTGATGGCGCCAGTCGCCACACCTGTCAGTTGGCTGCAGCAGCTTGGGTCATTTATTCACCTGCTGACCAACTTGTCTCTTCGGGGGGGGTTTGTTTGGGACCTACCACGAACAATGTGGCTGAATACAGTGCAGTTATAGAACTTCTCCGAGATGCCCTCAGTCATGGCATTTCATACCTGGAGGTAAGGCTTGACTCACAACTAATTGTATTTCAGTTAACAGGTGTCTATCGGATTAGAGATCCAGGATTGCTACGACAGTTTCTACGAGTTAGATTATTGGAAAGAAATTTTCATTCTATCAGATATGAACACATTCCAAGAAATTTAAACAATTTAGCTGATTCGTTAGCAAACTATGTGTTAGATTGGCATTTGCATCATACATTGTAAACAACATTCCACACATAAAATTTAAAAACACATTCACATGTAAATAACCGATACTGTATATATAACTGATACCGTATCAAAAAATATGAGTTTCGAGTCATGAGTTTCATAAGTCAAGTCATAAAAGTACAAAGTTGGGCATGGCAGCCTCAAAAATATATACATATAATGTTTTTCTTCTCCTATGGAGAAGGAGGAACCTCCTCATCATCTACCGCATTACGGTAGCATATCACTAGTCTAGCAACTCTACGCAGTAATCTAAGCCATGCTGGGGGCACCCCAACAACATCTTCCTGCATGTCAACAGGTATCTGGTCCATGCGGCTGGTAGGAATCTCATGAGTCAGTCGACTCATTTTCCTCTCCAGGGTTCCCAGCATAGCTTCTGCTGCGGTAATGTCAGCTGGCCTCACATAGATAGTAGGATGGCCCTCGGGACGAACAGGCCCAACATCTGCATTGAACACTTGATTAGAACTCCAAAACTCATTTCATAAAAATCAAATATTTGAAAAGTTTGAAAAAATTAAATAAATTCTCAAAAAAGTAAACATACCAATATCTCCCCAGGCTCCACCTGGCGGAAGTACCAGCTCTGGGTCGTGACGAAAATCCAGTCCAGCATAGGGAAACTGCTCAAAAGCGGGAACTTGCCTCTCCCACCACCCCCAGAAGTCATCTGTATGGTAACAATAGTGACTCTCCCCACCACCTTGGCGGAGAAAAATGTCACCCCAATGGCCTAGTCTGGGCTCACGGGGGTTAACCTGTGGTAACGACATTCCCAAACTAATAGCAGGCATTCTCTCGAAGAAGAAAGTACACAAGATACTCCCGTACCCGAAATTCTTCATTGTACCAGATTTGCAACTTGTCAATTGATACTTCATGTTTGCCAACAAGCTAGTACTCCAATCATAAACATGCCCATGCAAGCACTGTACACCGACATGCATCGAGTGCCTAGAAGCCAAGTGTTGTGATGCACTACCGGATACCCGGTTGATCATGCTCACTATCACTTTCAGCGGGAGACCATCAATAGTTGAAATCAGGACTTGGCTTCCCGATTTTTCTGCTCCGGCAACACAGTAGGTGTTCACATATTCTTGCACGGACCGTGCACCCAAGCGAAATGTCCCTTTTAGATTGATTACGTCTCCTCTTCTTGAGAGACCGGTAATAAAATATATATCCTCAACGGTAAGCTCAAGAGTTTGCCCCCGGATGATGAAGGTATTAGTATCAACATCCCAATACTGAATCAATCTCCGAAACAGCTTGTTTAGTGCCCGCATGTTTACGGTTCGATAAAATTTCAACAAACCGCATCTACGGAGCGCATGAAGGGTAGCAGGGTCTTGCATAGCTAGTCTATCCATGTCTTCATGCTCCCTTTCCCTCCATTGTAAGACCATCCTGCACAAAAACCCCAAAAATTTTGAGTCTTGGCGCTTCATTTTGGCTTTGCAAATGTGTACGCTACTGTGTGTATTACACAGTAGCGTGTAGGCGCTACTCTGTTTGAGTAAAGTAGCGCCCATTCGCCTTCGTACGCTACTGTTATGTACACACAGTAGCGCCCGCGCATAAAACTTTATGAGCATTGCGTTTCGAGCCATTTTTCCTCAAAATTTTAAAAATAAACTAATGAAATGCAAGTTGGGTTGATTGTTACTTACTTGATGGAAGTAGTTTGGCGATTGGATGCTCCGTTTGATCACAAGGGAGATTTGAAATTCGTGAAAATATGCCCAATGTTTGCCCTACAACACAAAATGAAAATTGATTTGTTAATATTGAAATTATATATATAATTGGATTTTAATTTTTACCCATAATTTTTAATTTTCTATAGTTTCAAACATTTTCAAAAACCCTAATTAATCAATTGAAACATAAAATAAGGTATAAAACTGATCCAAGTTCAATTTTCGCTCAAATGTTGTCGAATTCGTCTCCTGACCTCAAATTTCTTAACGATAAAACTTGTCAATTAGCTAAACATTTCAAATCCATATATTCTTTAAGATTTTTGCGTCATCAACTAATATTTTGTTGAAAACCTAGTTTTTGGCAGGACATGAAGTTACTATCCCAGAAGCTGACCTTTAAGTCATTTTAAGCTCTTGTTTGGACTATTTAAACCTAAACAAGATTGCCGAGCAGACTTGTCCTCTTCGAGCTCGTTAAAGTACCCGAAGGCTCATCCACTCAGGTATAGAATTATCCCTTTTCCGGGCCTCAGTGGATTAACTACGGAAAAGGTATACTCTAGGTATACGTCAGTGTGCACTAGAAGAGTTCTCCTTTCATTGTTTTATACTTTTTCGGGGGAGGAGACTAACTATACGAAAAAGGACCTTCTAGAGTCTCTCTTTAGGGTTTTCAGACTCTCTAAATATGAAAATACCAAGCGAGCATACACCTACTCGGGCTCGATGTGAAATCCACGAGAGGGTAAGTAGAGGACTGTTTAAGTTTTTCAACTCTATAAACAAGAAAACACCGCCGAGCACAGACCAATCCGGGCTCGATATAAAATCCACGGATAGGTGAAAAGAGGATTGTTTAAGTTTTTCAGACTCTATAAACAGGAAAACACCGGCGAGCATTAATCTGCTTGGGCTCGATACTAAAATCCGCGAGCAGATATATGGAGTTATTGTTTAAGTTTTTCAGACTCCTTAAAATTGAAAACACCGGCGAACAAGAACAGATCTCGGCTCGATACTAAAATCCAGAGATCAGTACATATAGAGTAATTTTCTATCTCTTCTTCGAACTCTTTAAATTATGAAGAAGGTACTGAGTCTTCCTCCCATGGGCTCATTAAACTATTTACATGGTTGGACCTATTGAGTTTTCATTCTTTCTTGGACTCATTAAATCCACAAGAAGGGTATTCTTTTATCTAAAAAGAATAAGGAATGGGAAAACACATCATATCTTCATTGTTAAAGGCAGTATCAGTCAAGTCCTATCCTTGAACACAGCACCTACTTGAGTCTATCTTGTCGGTTGGGTTTAGTTTTTGGCCTTAAGGTGAACCTTTCCTCCGAGTTATTTACTCCCCCGGTTGGTTATTCTTCCAACCATATGGAGGGTCTGCTAATGTCTCTTACGTTTCAGACTTATTTACCCCATTATGTCAAAAACTGCCTGAGTCACTTTGTGTCGTGCTCAATGTTCAAGGATATACCCTGTGTCGGCCATTCTGCAGTTTACCTTGACCTCATGTGTCGGCCTTCCTAGTGTCAGTCTTGTTACATATCATTTCATATCAGCTCTTACCAGTTGAGTGTTCCTCGAGTTGGATGATGGAGGATGCCTCAAGGCCTCCCTTCCAATGGACTTCTTCCCATCGACATCAAATCATTATTCTGGGATTGAAGTTTAGAGTTTCGGTTAGTACCTTGGAGATTGCAGTCACCAGTGGCAATTGTCCTCGCTGTTGAATGATGAGAATACATCAATGTCTCTTCTTCGACAGGATTCCCAAGTGTTCGACTCCAAGTCCATCTATTCACATTTGGCGAATCGTACTTGGTACCTTGGACTCCATCATCATTATCGGTGGAAGTCCTCGCGTTTGTTAACGGTATACATCAATGACCGGTAATCAGACGATGCCCTCCATGTTCGACTGTCAACTCATCTATTCACATGGCTCGGGTTTGTACCTAGGGTTGTTATGGGATGAAGACCTTGGGATTTGGATGACATAACCCCATTTTGTTATCAACCAAGTTGCGCAAGACTGAGCCTCACTTCTATACGGCTCTCCATGAGACATAGATCCAGTGTGTTGTTATGGCTATGATCTCTTAGTTTGACATGGATCCACGCTTGTATTTCAAGTGGCCATGCTTTTATATACATCTACTTGTTATGTATCGGAGATCATGTTGTATCACCCTACACATCTATAAGATGTCAACAATGTAATTGCTCGCTGACCTTGATTTTTGTTGCAGGTTTCTTGCGACTTTTTTCCTGCGGTTCTGTGCTCTCTCTCTCTGGTTTTGGATTATAATGTATTTCGGCCATCGTTACCCTCTGATCTCACACATTAGGGGGCATCTGTTATAGGTCAAACTTGCACCTCTCCGTCCGTGATCACCCTGAGCTGCTGATCACACAAAAGGACAACTTGGATGGAGGAGCATGTTGACCTTGATGTTATGACAACTCATCCTATTTCCTGAAAATACTGAAAACATACAAAAAAATATCATTTTGAGGTATGAACGCTACTCTACTTAAAGAGACTAGCGCCCATACGCGACTCCAGTGCATAATAGTAGCGCCCATATCAGTATATACGCTACTCCTTATTATCAAAGTAGCGCTCGGAATTTAAAACTAAATGAGCGCTATTCCTCAAACAATAGAGTAGCGCCCTATACGCTACTCCACTGTGTAATAGTCGCGTGTATCTTAAAAATGATTAAAAAATATATTAATCCATCGAAGAGGATTAGTTGAAGGCAGTTTCTTAACTTCCCCAACCTCCTCATCGACTTGAACTGCTTCCTTAAACCTATATATTCCTAGAAGACTAAGGGAGCAAGGTTAGAAGAAATTATGAACGCAAATGCTTACTAAAGAATGAGAGGATGAGTTAATGGAGAAACTGTTGCAGAAGACATTCAGACCAGAGCAGAGCCAGAGCCCAGGATCTAGTTGCAGGAGCCTGCTTCATTATCAGGTATATTTGTACTGCATACTATTTTGACAAATAAAGGTTGAAGTGTTTCCTTGTTCCAATCTGAAGGTGTTATAAAATGGCATTTTGAATTGGATTCATTTTGGTCAATACTGGATATTAAACATAATCTTTGTTTATTTTATGATTTATATGTTGCCCAAAGTGTTTGAGGAAGGTATTGTTGTTTCAGGTTTGCTGAAAGAAAGAAGATTTGAGGGATGGACACAAGGCTGGGTCAAGGCTAGGATCAGACTCCAGTGAAAGGTATGTTCTCTAAATCTGTAATCTATTTCTTTTGCAAACACTTCTGTAAATGACATAAATACACTTACCTGTCACCCCAACCAAGTTGATAGTTTAGTTTCCTGACTATAGGGTAGAAATATCCGCCAACAGTAGGCCCGCCATCTGCAGGTCTTCATCATCACTGGCCATACTGTGGAATCCTCAGGACTTATTACATGCGTCACAAAATCTAGCTGCAGCATCCCAGGCTATTACGAGCACACAACTCTACCTGTAGGATCTCCCCGGAGCACATTACATGTGACCCATCACAAAACCTAGCTGAAGCATCCTAGGCTGTTACGAGCACACGGATCTACCTGGCGGATCTCCCAGGAGCACATTACTTGTGATCTCACCACAAAACCTGGCTGAAGTATCTGAGGCCTTTTTCATCCTGTCCAGATCTCCTAGGAGCAAATTACATGTGGTCATGGCAAAACCTGGCTGAAGCATCTAAGTCCTTTTTCATCCTGTCTAGATCTCCCAGGAGCAAATTACATGCCATAGGACAAAACCTCGCAAGAGCATTTGCTAGATATCCCAGGGCACTGAATTACATGCCATAGGCAAAACCTCAAAAGACTATCTGTAGATTTCCCAGGGCACAAATTACATGTCCTTCCAAGCAAAACCTCGAAAGAGCATTTTCCAGATGTCCCAGGGCACCGAATTACATGCCATAGGAAAAACCTCGAAAGACCATCTGCAAATCTCCCAGAGCACAAATTACATGCTTACCTGCACAACCTGATCCACAGCCACAAAGTATCATCTGATACTCATCAAACATCATCTTGATGTACACATGATCATCCTGATCATCATCACTGCAACATCCTGCTGCATGTCATCTGGAGAAGCTCGTCATCCACGATCATCCTGATCATACAATGCATCCATCTGATGCACACCAAGTATCCACCTGATACATACATAGATACATGATCCACACAATGTATCTATTAGCATACATGATCTATCTGATCATACAAAGATACATGATCCACACAATGTATCCATCAACATACATGATCTACCTGATCATACAAAGATACATGATCCACACAATGTATCCATCAGCATCCAACATGATGCGTACATACAAAATACATACACATGATCCAACTGATCATATCCAGCATCCAACATGATGCGTATACAAAATACATACACATGATCCAACCGATCATATCCAGCATCCAACATGATGCGTACATACATATAAATGATCCAACTAATCATATCGAGCATCAAACATGATTCATACATACATACATATAATGATCCAACTAATCATATCCAGCATCCAACATGATGCATACATACATACATATAATGATCCAACTAATCATATCCAAGTAGAAACCAGAACATCATCCTGATGCTCATCATCTAGCACTTACATCCATAGCCATGTGAAGGATCCCCCTTCCAACATGCTTGGAATGGCTTCAGCAAATGTGTCCATCACTTCTTCCTCAAAGTGTCCTCGATCTGAAGAATGCCAAGCCTCTCTCTGAAATACTCGAACTTCACTCTGGCTAGTGGCTTCGTCAGCACATCTGCAATCTGCTCGTTCGTCGCAACATACAGGAGCTTCACGGCTCCTCTCTGCACCATATCCCTGATATAGTGATATTTGATCTCTATGTGTTTCGACCTGTCATGAAACACTGGGTTCTCGGATAGCTTCACACAACTTTGGTTATCACAGAAGATACCAGTAGCATCCAACGGTAGATCAAATAACTCAGACAGTAGCTTCCGTAGCCATACTGCCTCACAACTAACTGAATAGGCTGCAACATACTCTGCCTCAGCTGTACTCAGTGCTACGCAGGACTGCTTCCTACTAAACCATGAGATCACACCTGATCCCATACTGAAGTAGCACCCAGATGTGCTCTTCCTATCTGCAGCACTGCCAGCCCAATCTGAATCAACATAACCCTGCAGGTTAAACTTTTTATTCACTTCATACTTGAGCCCATAATTCACTATACCCTTCAGGTACCTCAGAACATGCTTTACAGCAACCAAGTGAACACTCCTCGGATCCGTCAGGAACTGGCTCAATGTGTTCACAGCAAAGAAAATATCTGGTCTCGTGTTCGTCAGGTACATCAAGGACCCAATCATCTGACGATACAAAGAGACATCAACCGGCTCAGATGAAGCATTGCATAGAAACTTCAGATTTGATGCCATAGGTGTGGCCATAGCCTTGCAATCCATCATCCCAATTCTCTTCAGGATAACTACTGTGTACTTCCCTTGACCAAGGAAGATCCCACCTACATTCTGCCACACCTCCATACCTAGGAAATAGTGCATCATTCCCAAATCTTTCATATCGAATTTAGCAGCAAGCTTCCTCTTAGTATCTGCAATCAGTCTGTCATCTCCTGTTACAAATAAGTCATCCACATATAGGAGTAGAATCACAGGATTCCCTTCCACAACCTTGTAGTAAAGGTTGGAATCCGCTTTACTCTTGGTAAAGCCCAAGCTAGATAGGAAATTGTCCATCCTACCATACCAATTTCTGGGAGCTTGCTTCAAGCCATACAAGTCTTTCTTCAATCTGCACACATATGACTCCCTGTCATGTATTTCAAAACCAAGTGGCTGTTCCACATATACTTCCTCTTCTACTACACCATTCAAGAAAGCAGTCTTGACATCCATCTGGTGTATTTTCCATTTCATAGCTGCAGCCAGGGCAAGTACTGTTCTGATGGAAGTATACCTGGGTACAGGTGCAAAAGTTTCTTCATAATCTATTCCCTCTTTCTGAGAGAAGCCACGAGCTACGAATCTTGCTTTGTATTTATCCACACTGCCATCTGTAGCATGCTTGATTTTGAAGATCCATTTAGAAGTCACAACAGACTTCTCTTTAGGTCTTGGGACAACATCCCAAACATCATTCTTCATTATTGATTGGTATTCCTCAACCATGGTATCCTTCCATTCTTTCTTTTCCACTGCCTCTTCACAACTAGAAGGCTCTTTGTTCATAACGTCATAGAGTAAAGCAACATAGCTGGTCTGTGATCTGCTTCTCTTCTTTGCTCTATGTTCTTCTTCTGGAATACCAAATCTTTCTGCATCTTGAATGAGCTCTCTAGCCCATGCAGGTTTCCTCTTGTGAGAGTTATCCTCATGGGGTGGATCTACAGGTTCTTGTGGATCTTCAAACTCATGAACAACTTCTGGAACTGCTTCAGTCATGGTAGTGTCTTGAAATCTTGTTTCCTTAGGTTCTTCATAAACTTCGGTAGGTGCCTTCCTTGATTTGATGAATGCTGAGTTTTCATCAAATGTTACATCCCTGTTGACATCAATCTTCTTGAACCATGGAAAGTATATTCTGTAAGCCTTCGAGCTTTCACTGTAACCCACAAAGATACCCTTCTTTCCTGAAGGATCTAGTTTAGTCCTCTTTTCCTTTGGAACATGAGTGTATACTGGACAACCAAATATTCTGAGATGACTGACTTCGGGTTTCTTACCAGAAAAGACCTCTTCTGGTGTCTTGTTGTCCAATATCTTGTGGGGTGTTCCGTTTTGCACATATACAGCTGTTCTAGCTGCTTCTGCCCATAGATGCATAGGAAGATCCTGGTCATGCAACATTGCCCTTGCTGCTTCCATGATAGTTTTGTTCTTCCTTTCTGCAACACCATTCTGTTGAGGATTATAAGGAGCAGTCAACTCCCTCTTAGTCCCTGAATCACTACAAAGCTTCTTGAAGTCACTTGAGGTGAATTCTCCACCATTGTCAGATCTGAATGTTTTTATCTTCTTGTCAGTTTGATTCTCCATCAAGGTTTTGAATTCCTTGAATTTATCAAGCATCTCATCTTTGCCCTTCAAGAAGTATACCCAAGTCTTCCTAGAGAAGTCATCAATAAATGAGACATAGTAAATATACTTACTCAAGGAACTGGATGACATAGGGCCACATACATCTGAGTGGATGATTTCTAGGATGTCTTTTGCCTTGCTTTCACTACTTGGGAAAGACTTCTTAATGTTCTTACCTTTTGCACATCCTTTGCAAACACCTTCATGTTTGGTCTTGATTTCAGGAAGACCCTCTACTGCCTTGCTTGCAATTGGAAGTGCTCTATAGTGCATGTGAGCAAGTCTTCTATGCCAAAGTTCACTTGGTTCCATGGATTCATGCACCATGGCATGTTCAGGTTGTCCCTACAATTTATATAAGCCTCCCTCTTGCTCTCCAATTACTACCGCATCATCTATGGTCTTTCCCTTTGGCCACATTAGGACTTGGCCATCCACAAATGCAACCCTCATACCTTTTGCATCCAATGCAGAAATGGAGAGTAAGTTCTTCTTGAGCCCAGGTACATAAAGTACTTCTTTCATCTTCAAGGATTTTCCATAATCTAGGTTGTAGGAAGCTTCACCACTTCCTTTGATTGGGTATTGATAATCATCCCCAAGTTTCACCTTATGGGGTGATTCATGTTCAGATAGATTCACAAAAGATTCCTTAAACCCAGTCATGTGTTTGGAAGCCCCACTATCAATCAACCAGTCATTACAACCATGAGAGATGGTACCTGTGAGAGCATAGATCAAAACATACTCTTCTTCACTTGATGAGTCATCATTGCTATCACTTTCTTCCCTAGCCTTCTTCTTTGGGGTTTCATCATCTTCGGCAGCATGAGCATGAAACCTTCTTTTGCTACCCTTCTTCTTCTTGTTGGAGATGTTATTGTCCTTCTTGTTCTTGGGACAGTTTATGGCAATATGTCCTTTCTTATTACAAGTGAAGCATATTCTTCTTTCTTTGAAGTGATGTGAAGATCTATTGAAGAGAGAATTTCCTGGTGTGAGCTGTGAGAGCTTGATCTTCATTCCCCATCTTTTCTTCTCATGCCACAGGGCTTTCTTCTTCTTGTGAGCATTCTTCCCGTAGTCTACTGAAAGAGATCAACTTCTTCCTTGCACAAATTCCTTGGATAAAGGAATCCCATGACCTGGGTAGGCCATTTAGAGTGGTCATCACCACTTCACCATTCTCCACCATTTCATCCACTGCTTCTAGTTGTCCCTTGATCTGGGAGACCCTTGAAAAATAGGATTGAATGGTTTCTCCATTCTGAAACTTTACTCCTTTCAATTGGTTCCGCAGGGTCATCTTCCGATTTATGTTCTTTCCTTCAAACAACTTGGTCAAAGAGTCAAACATCTCCTTGGGTGTCTTAAGAGAAGACACATGGGGTATGAGATGGTCTTTGATAGAATCAGCGATGATTCTCTTTGCCTTGACCAAGTTCTTCTTGTGCAATGCCTTGGCCTCTTCATCCTCTGGAATAGGGATGTCTTCTTTCACATATGAGTCCAACTCATTCTCTTCCAGGATTAACCCAATCCTATACTTCCAGGCTCGGAAGTTATCATCCCCTTCAAGCTTATCCTCAAGCTTGGTGTGGAGAGACATCTTTAGGAGTACTTCAAATGGAAATAGAAAAGATTTAGGACTTACCACTTGAAGTGCTGAAAACTGGATTTGGTCCTAGATTAGGGTTTGTCAGAAAAACCCTAAAAATTCAAAAGTGAATTTCAAATTTCTGAAAGGATAGAAAGATGTGCCTTGGTGAGCTGATCAGCCTGGTACATTTAGAATTTGAGATCAACAAAGTCTTGCCCTTCAAAATTGCCTTTTTGTCCTCCCCAGTTCACTGGGGAGAGCCCTGAATTAGGGTTTGAGTTTCCCGGAGATCTACCCAGCCAAAAATCTCGATCCAAATCTCTAACCTTCGATTTTTGCAAGGAGCTTCCAGCTGTGTCTTCAGATTCCAGAAATTCCTATTTTTGTGGAAACCCTAGTTTTTAGGGCCAAATCTGAAAATGCTCGGAACTGAATTCTAATTGGACAGATAGATGCGCCTTGATGAGTAGAGTCAATCTACTATACTGATTTTCAAAAAACTATGGAGAGAAACCCAATAAACAAGGAACTCAAGCTTCCGTCACTACAAAATGTCTTCTTCTCAGGTTAGCTCTGATACCATGTTAAATTTTGAGTATTAATTCACAATACTAAAGGATCTTTGCTGAGAGAATAACATCTACAGTATATCAATGCATGACAATCATAATATAACAAGCATCACAAGCATCACAAGAATCAAAAGCATAGAGACAAGAGACACAGAGTTTCCGTGGGGAAAACCCTAAGGTGAAAAACCCCACAACTTCCTCAGAGATAGAGAGAGCAATGGCTCAATGAAAATACAACCAAATAACACTGAGATAGTCTCCTAGCAGATGATCCTCCTCCTCCTCACTAGTGCGCTACTTTTGAGAGTGAGAGTGAGTTACTTTTTCGAGTGAGTAAAATAGAGATCTCCTATCTCTATTTATACTCACCTTTTTGCCCAGTGACCTTATGGGGCTGACTTGTCTACTTAGATACATCCACATTATATTATATATAATTTCGGGCCGACCCCATATGGTGGTCTAATAACCCATCAGCAAGTACACACACTTGCGACACTTGTCAATCCACATGACGACACTTCCTTATAGAGGAATAACACATCTCTTATAAGGGTACAATAAATATATATAAAATACACAGATGAAATACATTCCGAAGTTACATATACATCAACATATACTTGGTTGGAAACTATCTTACACATTGATTATCAACCCATTTATTTTTTGAATTCATAATCTAAGGTTCACAAGTAATACGTTTATGGGCTTCCTACATTCTATTGTTTCACCTGGTCAAGAATTATAATAAAGCTATCATAGATAAAGTGTTTGATCTACTTGGTATACCTCTTTCCAAGGATCTTATGATGCTAAATGTTAAATGCACAACCTATGAATAATGGAAATATCAATAATCTACCATCCCTTACTTTAAGTTGGACATGTGTTGTAATATCTTTACGTTCCTATAAAAAATGGATTTGGAGGAGGGTATGGGGATAAAGGGCCCCAAATATAGAGGGTTTGGGTAAGGACTCTCCAAAAGGAAAAACTGGGTCTATTTTTGGTACAATTTGTTTTTTTTTCCAATGGTTTTTTATCCCATTGTAAAGTATTTTTTGGTAAGGAATTATGGTTGTAATATAGTTCAAGATAATGAAATAGAATTTTGAATATGATAACAGTGCATGTATTGTAAATGGTGAATATAATATAATGAGATAGAGAGAGGAGAAACTGCCAGTTAGGTTGATTTTCATAAATAAAGGTTTTCAAGGTAAATATCATGTGTTGTGAGTGTGAACCAATGTTATTTCTTATGTTTTAAATTACTTTTGATATTTATTTTCTTACACAAGCTTACCAAATTATTCATTGTATTACTATGATAACTCTCTTTCGAAAAACATAGTAGTCAATCACCTCTCTTTCTAGATGGAAAATTGGACTATATAATTATACACGGTTTCTTTCACAAATTGAATATTTTTTTAATACTAATAGGTCCATCTCAGCTTCTTATAATAAAGGAGGAACATTCTCCATCTTACAAATGAGATTTTGATGTCCATAAAAGTTTGTTTCACCTATAGAGGTACTTCTTTTGGAATTCCATGTAGAAACAAGTGCAAAACTACACTACGAGGTTTGAACTTCGCAATCAAAGAAAATTTTCATTAATGAAGATTGAGTTATATTAGCATTTTCTAGTTTCCTCCAAGTCTAGGAATCCATCTCCGTGGATTTTATTAGTTTAGTGGTTTACATACCACCCAAAACAAAATGATTATATCTTTGTGGTAGTCATTTTCTCAAAAATGGTAGTTTATGCACCTTTATCCAAAACTATTGGTGCCCCTAAAGATACCAAACTATTATTTCAAGATGTATGGATCCATTTTGGCTTATAGTTAACCATTATTTCTATTCATGACTCTTGATTTCTTAGTTAATTTTGGAAACCTTTGTGGAACATTTTAGGCTTCCATCTATGATTTTATACATATTTTCACTCCTAAACATATGGTTAAACTGAGGTAGTTAATCATACCCTGGTTCATGCTCTTTGTCTCTATCATAAAAAAAAATGGGATTGTTACTTCCATGCACTACAACACAACTATAATGAGGCCACCTATGTCACTATTAGGAATTCCTCATTTAAGGTTTGAATTGTTTTCCATCCTCTTTCCCCTACAAGATTCATGTTGTTATTGTAGATCCATAAACATCCCAGAAACAAAATAGGCAAGATAAAGCTTCGTATTCTATGTGGAAATTGGCCAAGATTCATATCACGGTTCAAAAAGTATTCCAGTAAACACATTCCAATAATAAAGAACTTCATGATCAACATCAATTTGCTTCACCTTTTTAGGTTAATGAATGATTGTTTATAATTTTATTTGGCACTCTTTACCAAATTCAAATGATACAACCCTAATTAAATAATTATATTAAGTTTTACCCAAGTTTACCACTTGCTCACACCTTTTTTTTAGAGAAAATTGTGAGCCTTGCTGACTTCTTAAAGGAAATATATGACCACTCAAACCACTTCAATAATAAACCCACAACTTCCTCATAAATCCTCAAAAAAAGGAAACCAAGACTTGAAAAAACAAATATTCAAATGAATTTCATGCATGGATCACATGCGAATGACATGCATTCCAACTAACCTTGATCTTATCACCGTCCTAAATGGAAGATACAACATTGAGAGGAGGAGACAAATAAATTAAGGGAAAGCATCTAATCTATAGATAAATAAAAAATATTTGGGGAAAAGATTCTTGGCACTAGTTTATTATGTTGATTAAGATATGGATCCTTAGTTACATTAATAATTTATTCTTGTTTGGATTTTCATCAACCTCCCTTGTGTTTCTCCATCATTGTAAGATTATAAATTGTGATCAAACATGGACCAATATTTGTGTGTAAGGATGAGAGGACCTAGACTTTGGTGAAGGAAATAATATAGCAATAATTAATAATATTTCCACCACTTTTTCATTATATATATATCTATAATATTTGCACCCATCCCCTCCCATCTCCCTCCACCTCTCTCCTTTCATCAAAGTTATGTTTTTTATTAATTAAATGTTATGCATTGATGATGGTTTGATGGGGTGTAGTTTACCTAAATGTTACTTAGAATTGTTATATGAATTTGAAGTTATATTATTTATTATTGAAAAAGTAAGATGATGAAGGTTTTGCTTATGTAATGTTTGTATAGGTCTATTGGAAAAAAAATAAGGCTAGAATCAAATCAAATGGATAACATGCAAGGATTTGGAAAATCACTAGTAACCATGCTTTCTTCTCTTACTTTCATATTGCATCGACCCTCCATGGGTTTCTCCTCTACCCCCCCCCCCCCCCCACACACATGCGCGCATGCGTGCGCACGCGCACACACACACACAATGCATGCACGCATGTATGCACACACACACACACACACCATTGGAAATTTAAACAAAATTATATCCTAATATCACATTTACAAAACTGAAACAAAGTGATACATTATACAAAATAGGAAATACAATTATACATTGAACTTGGATTTTATGGAAAATATTCACCAAGTTCCCACCAATGCATCCACTTGTGTTGCATTCATTGAGCTCCCACGAACATCAATCAAGTTTCCAATCATAGGATCTACCTGTTAACCACCCTACCATCTCCTGATGGGCACTTTTATTTCCCGAGGACCCCTGAGCTGCAATACGTTTGTATAAGGAGTATTTCGAGATAAATTTGAATGTGTAGATTCACTAATAGGTCTCCCAAATCCATTTGCAAACCAGTGAACGACATTCTCAATAGTCACTGAATCAAGTCAATATTATCTAATTTGTCAAATATTAAGGAAAAAGAAGTGTCCCTCCATCATGCTATCATACTCTGATAGCTTCGATGATATAGCCATGTGTCTCATGCATGAAAAATATGATTTATTTAATCATAATTTGATTTAATATTCACCCACACATGTGTCACTTTGATGCCCAGGTGCACAATTAATTCCCATTTATAATTTATTAAATAGGGATTAATCCTCATCTCTTAACTATTGTTCCTACAATCACTCATAGATGTCCTATTCATCTTCACTTCTATCCTAAATTTGTGTGTGTTCTCTTGAGTTCACTAATTATTTTATCATTTATTTATTTATATCCACATGATATTCCAAATTGAGAATTTATATTTCTCTATTTTATTTTCTTCTCATGCATTGCATATATAGTTAAAGATTATTTGGAATCCCTTCATTTTATTGTTAACTGAACAATTTTTCTACAAAAGTGTTTATCTTCTTAAGGTGTTACATTACCATGGATATATCAAGGGTCCCATGACCATTTTCATTGTTCCCTTAAAATATCTCATTTCCTACAGTGGGGAATTTGTATGACAACTAAGATCATTTTAAATTAGTCAGGTCTACCCTATTGAGCGACCCATGGTGATCGAGGAATAAGGAGAAAAATTTAATGTGCACCCTTGATTCAATCCTTGTGAGTGATTGAATCCACCGCCTATCCTCATGGAAACATGGATTTTGTAGGTAAAAGCCTCACATTCCTTTCAACCCATCACATGGAAACAATTGATAGTGATGCTTGTATACCCCCCATACATCCATATTATCCATGTGTGGATCCATTGGAAATCATGATATTGTTCCTACACAACAACAAAAAACACGTGCATCAAATAGTTTCATTTATAAGAATATCAATTCATTAACCAAATTTCACCTATTATAATTTTACGACTCAATCCAGATTCTACACAACATTGAAACAACTTTTCATCAATTGCACCTATGGTTTCCCTATCGCACTTGACAAAGCATCATGGCATCTAACATATAGTGAATAAAACACATATACATGTATTATTTCCATGCATGATACTATCAATTGCATTGCATCATACTATCAATTGCATTGCATCATAAATTCCCATTCACAATAGTTAATCTTATTCATAAGCAAATTATTGAGCAATTTAATTCATGCCTAAATTTATTAGGTTTAATTTTTAATGCCAAGGAATAAAACACCAAACTAGGTTATTCATGATCAAATGCACTCAAACAATAACATAGTCCAACTAACAAAATTCTAAAGAAAAAATGGGGCACTAGATACAGCCCCTCTTCAAAAACATTCATCCTAAAGTTCCAATGCATCCTCCCATTTTTTCGAGCTAGGACTAGAGCTATCCCATTAGACTTTTACCTAGTCAACCAATCAATGTCACAATTGTTAAGTTCGGCGGTCTAGTATACAGATATTCTTGGCCATCGAAACCACCTTATTTGATATCTACAAGTTACTCAAATCTATAATATCTGAAAAATCTAAAATGTAATGATATAAATCAGATATGTAAAAAACATTATGAATACGACTCAAGAATGATGGAAATGTAAGGTAAGAAACTGGTCCCAATTTCTCAATGATCATAAAGTTGGATTTGAACTTGGGTGGGGAAGGTAACAAATTTTCTCCCAACCACTCGAGCTGCATCTAGTTGACTCTTGGATATTACCTTCATAATAGATAATTCCATCTCATCTTTCTAATCTTAAATCATATGATCTACATTCCATGTTCATTACAAAGCTAAGTGATGTTGTCTATATGTCTATCAATTTACAACTATAATTGCACATTTTATAGAAATAATAATGATTCCTAAAGGGGATTGCATAGTCAACCTATCAATAACGTGTAAGATATTTTCATATAATTTTTCCTCATCATAGCATTATGTTAAGCTTTCTAGTAATCCCAAGTCGTCTAGGTCCACATCAATTTATGCATTCATGTTATTCAGATAAGTGAATTTCAAGCATGTACTAATAATGGAATTTATAGTGTCCAAATTAAATTCCATTTCCCATGCCTATAAATATATTAATATATACATTCATTGTTACCTCACCAGGTGATGACCTTGTCTTGTAATGCTCTATATCTTGTGATCATTCCTAAAAGTTCTAATGTCACTAAATTTACCTAGCTTCCAAATATTTCTTTCAATGACCTACATAATCAATCTAAATTATTTAACACATTTTGAGAGGTAAAAGCAATATATTTCTTGATTTACCATTGTGTATATCTTATGGTGATCCCTTGATCGATGGATTCATCAAGTGTTCAACCTCAACACCTCTATTCACACTTGGTGAATGTACTCTGTGCCTTGATTTCCATTTTCATTATTGGTGGGTTATCTCATGTCTGTTAATGGTATACATCAATTACTGGTAATCAGACGATGCCACATCAGGTTCGACATCAACACCTTTATTTGCTTGAAAGGGCATGCACCTTAGATGATTCGTGTAGAAGACCCTAGAATTCAGTGGCATTCAGTATGCTACTATTATCATTACTGTATTTATGAGAGATCAATCTCATACATCAGCATTTTGTACCTCCCATTTGCACCAGCTATTTCCTCTTCAGCAGGAGACCATATCTTACTGTATATTGGGTCATGGCTATGACCATTCATGACATGTATTCACTATATACTACCTATTCATGGCCATTGTATCAGATTACTATGTATTTTACCGATATGCATTCTAGATATCATTGTATTACAACGAGTGGGCTACTCCTTCCATTTGTGTCCCCATCACTCCACTTCTGAGATTCATAATTTATTTTGGCCATCGTAGTACCTTCTTTGAACTCACACATTAGGGGGCATATGTTACAATGTATTTTTCCATCTTGTGAGCATTTATACTCTTTGGCTTCCCTTACCTATTTATAGATTGAAAACCATACTTGTGGTTCCCATTGAACCCCTTTTTTTCATATTTTTCCTCCTCTATGCGTGCTACTTCATTACACCTCGTGTATACATAGGCTTAATCACAACAACTAGCGTACATCAACTTTTTTTTTAATAATAGCAAAAACTCTATTTTTCACTCCAAAAAGTGGCCATTGTGACCTTTGGCCCTCCATGCATCCTGAAACTACTCGATTCGACCTTTCACCTACCTTTGGAGGGTTATATATTGAGCTCTTATGGTGCATGGAAGGAGGAGAAAGAGAGAGCATCGATACTCTATTAGATTTTTTCCATATCTTGAGTCTACATCCATTGATCCTAGTTGTTGTGAACCCTTTATGTTCACCTACCAAACTCTTCCATATATTTTGAAGGACTCATTCCTTTACTCGTGAGTTTTCCATTGCACGAGGGATTGAAGTGGTGGAGGCACGAGTGGAGGGACCTAGTTCTTGGTTCACATGAGTTTCCGGAAAGAGGTTGTATCATGTACTTCTTGTTCATAATAATAGAAATACTCATTTTCTTGTCCAATTCATGTTGTGAATAGTTTATTATCATTGGGTACATTTGCTTACATACATAATGGACTCTGCTGTTGTTTATGTTAACAACTTTCATATATCATATGCACTTGCTTGTGTTGATTGTTGAGACTAAGCAGTAGGTTCAAGTGTGGTGACTGGAAAGCTCAACGAGGATCTACATTAAATGTCCGGTTGAAGGTTGGTCCTTTATTCCACTTTTTAGCATTTACATTTATATAGCATGCATTGGGAATTGAGTTGATTTCTGGTAGTCATCTGTCTGTTTTGGTCAACCCTGAGCGATAGGAAGTTTTTCTTCGTAACATCAACAATGGGGAATTGGATAGTACCTGTAGTAGAATCCATCATTTGTGTATTTGTGTCTTCCCACAATTGATAGTACCCCTCATGGATTCCAAAATACACAGGAACCCATTCAAATGGAATTGATTCCTGCATCTTTGATACATATTTATTTAAAACACTTCCTTGATACAAAGGGGTGAATTCAGGAAATATTAAAATATGATGTTCAATTGTATCCCTCTATGTCTCCCCGTGCCCTTCGAGTGGTATGTGAGGCCCTAGTTCTATTGGAGGAAAATAGGGATCAGGTTCTACTATTATAACTGGTGAGGTTGACCCCCTTTGTGGACTCGAATCCATTGTCTCACTTCGTTGTTCTGGAAGACCATGCAACTCTCCATCGATAGTAGCAATCCACCCCTATTATGTAGAGTGTCGACGACTGAGACCTGTTTGAGGCATTACTGTGTGGCATGATGTAGATTCTAATTCATCCTTTTCGATGATTTCATGAATATATGTTTTTCTCTTATGGTCCTCGTGTTCCATTCTACCTGTAGTTTTATTAGTATATGTTGGTCTACCACCACACCTAGGATTTTTTCCTCTATTCATTCATTTCTTATGCTACTTTACTCACACCAAAAACTTAAACAAGAAACTTCAATTTAAATGAAAAGAGAGTCTATTGTAGATGATCGCCACACAAGGAATCAATGATAGATGTGTAGGTTCTTACCTCCCATCTTTATATCTCATGTCTTAGCAAAAATGAACGCACCCAAAAAAAGAAACATCACAAGTTGTCATCTTGCACCTTTGTAACCAACCAAGAAACATCGCCAAAATATTGGGGTTAATAATGGTCTATTGAAATCACCAAACTAGCACACTCACATTAATTATCAATCCAGGAACTTTAAATTTCAAGGCTGCATGCAAAGTATATATAAATGTAAATGTTCTCTAATGTTGTAAGGAAAATCTAATAAAATGCAACCAAGGGAATAAAATAGCATCAATCTAACTAATCTAGAAATGTTCATTCATAAAATAGGAACTCAAAAAATACCATTCAACAACACTCTGTTATGAAAATCCTTCGCACTAAAACCCCTCCGAGATCTTAAAAGAATTCTATCGTAATCCACACAAATTGAAACAAGAAAATATCTAACTACAATACTCAATTGCTAACACTACATTCCTCAAGAAACTTCTGCCACAGGAATTAAATCACAATCTAGAGAAAACCAATGCTTAATTACCAAAATATTATAACAACAATCTCATTAAAAGGGTAACAACTAAACTCAATTATTCATCCAATCTTAAATAATAATGCATCTATAGAACAAAGAATGCCATCTAGCTTAAGAAATCTTAATCAATATTTTCTGCAATCGATGTTAAAGAAATAATAGAGCATAAACAAGCATCACACATGTATTATTAATCAATGGCCTTCACCAAGAAACTCTGAAATACCAACTTTGAAAGTAATCAATATAGTAGTGAAGATATCAACAACACACACACACAAATTAGCTATTCTAGAAATTAATTAACAAATCAAACAACTCCTGGTTAGGAAAGGGGGCCCTTCCTTATCTCCCCAAGGCTGTTACACACACTTAAAGACTTATAGAATCAAAAGAGCATTCATATTATAAGAGAAATAATCCGATTACAAGTCACAACAATGTTTTTCATGTGCTCCTTTCTTCTCCCAAATCTTAATTGTAACATCCTGAAAATTCATAACAAATTAAATTTTTTCTAAGGTAGAATTTAATGTTATAAATGATATGTGGAAGTAAAAATAAATGTCCATCTACTTGCTGAACTAATAATGATAATATCACTTCATAACATGTTACATTGATAATTTGTTTATGATTTTGGTTTCTTTATATGAGCTACTGATTACCTTTTTTTGTTTGATGAAGGGGTTCGATTGGGTACCCCGAGGCTTACTTAGCTATATAGCTAAACCACTTGAACCTCTGTTGCAGATCGCAGGTAACAGGAATGCTTCTAAAGAAGAAATCCTATTTTAAAGTTTCAGTTAGCCTTCAATTTGTAAGAATAGATTAATTTGATGTAATGCCGGGTGAGATCTATTCTAGTCTATGCATTTAAAAATGTTTATGTAAAAACTCTCAGTTATTCACAATTAGAAATTATATTTGTTTATGATCATTTTCTTGTTATAAGTAGGTTACTGAGGAAAGTATGAAATACTATTCACTTCAATCTTGCATCTATCCAAACATATGGTCTACATCCGAGTTTTATGCACTATTAGCAAATGTATTGATCTTATTAAGGAAAGATTGGAATAATACCAACTAGAAACTAAGAACATTCAACTTAGCTTATTGTGACAACACTAAAAGGATGATATTTGATTATGTTACCCTATAATTCTATGTAAAATAAATATAATTACCACTTTATCATGTAAGTGCTAAGACTTATAATAAGAAGTTAGTCTAGCCTTAGTGTTATACCCTAAATGCATCAACTTAGGAAAAAAGGGAATGGTAATGATACCCCTATGGTTACAACCATACTATGCAAAGATAATAATATTTGAATGTTATATTCTAGTGCACTATACTATTGATATAGTGATACATTGGTATTCATACTATAGTATTATGAGTAAGTAATGATTTAAAGGTAATTTACGAATCTAACATAAAAGAATTAGAATGGTTACTTTGATGTTTTGACCTAGCGACAAGGTATGCAACCATGCAATACCTTAGTCCCTAATCTACCAAATACGTATATCAAAGCCATAAATTGTTGATTAATGTGATTTTAGGGTTGAATGTACGATGGTGGTTGAGATACTAAAAGTGCATTAATAACATCATGGTGGAATGCCTTTTGGAATCCACCGTGGTGATCCTTCACATGGATTTTTCTCGTTTTGTGGTGAAGCATTAACTGCATGGAGTTTACACAACCAAACCATGACTTAGGTTTTTAATTATGTAGTGAGTGGTTTGGTGGAGAGGCCGACCAGCCTACAAGACTTTAGGGTTAGTTAGCAGGTTCTAGAGGCACCTCTCCTGGCTTCGAACCCATGACCTGTTACTTAGAAATATTCCACAGTGACATCTCAGAGCTGATCCATTCCTTTATTGTGTTGCTATTGATTGATAAGGGTTTGGTGTTTGCGTTGGTTGCAGGTGTGAGCGTCTAGAACAGGGTTCTTTCATTGATGGTAATTCATAGATTGTTTTCATGAAGCTTTTGTGAGTGTTAATTAAAACATTTGATTTTCATTCTCTTGACTTCTAATCACTCTGCATGTTCTATTGGCAGGTGACTCCCAGCGTTGGTTTTCAAGGATAACGAAAAATTTCAGGATGATAGCTCAAGCATCCTGGTAAGCTTCGGCGATACCTCGTGGGCCTTTCATAGTACTTGAACTATGTTATTGGCAAGATGTTGTTTTGTGTTGATTTTTCTGAGGTTTTAGCTTTCGTTGTTGGTTCAATGTAATAGTTTAAGTTATTTGAAGTTGTGAGCACAAACCTTGGCCTAGGAGGGTTGAACCCTCGACCATTTTTCTTCACTTTTTTCTCAATGTAAAAAAAATGTAAAGATTCGGTGATAAAGGAATTACAAGTTCACACTTGGAAGAAATTTTCTTGTATGTGCAGTTGTTTGAAAAACTATGTTTTAATTTATAGTTATAAGGATATCTAATGAATATGCAGTCCTTAGGGTCTGTTTGAGTTACTGTGCAACATAGTTACAGGGTTTGATGACTTTCATCCTGGACCTATTGGTCTTTAAGAAAACAAATATTTAAAGGCCATGCCTGAGAGCATTAGTCTCGGCAGTCTACGGAAATTGTGAAATGTTTTAAAGATGCTCGTCCTTATTAATATAAGTTGTTTTGGATGAAAACTGAAACAATGATTTAAGAGCTTTGTGTTTAGTTTTGTTTTGTTCAATGTGTGGGTCGAACCTGCGAATTCATGCTGTCATAAACCCTTGTGAATGCCTTGTCATTTATGATTTTTACAAAAAAAGGGTTCTATACGTTTAACCTATTGTAACTATGTTGATTATGTAATATCTAGGACATACTGTCTTATTGGAAATCTGGTTGAAACGTTTTCTATGACTAGAATAATTTAGGGGTTTCAGCCATAAGGTTGATTGTGAATAATCTTACTCAAAATCAATTATTATTCTGAAATAGTGATGAGGTTTTCGAGTCGATAATCAAAATGTGTAATAGTAAGAAGATTAAAAGAAAAGAAAACTAGTAACATGATAAATATATTTATATAATTTGTTTCCTACAATGAGTATTTAACCTAAATCTAAGCACTAGGCTTTGTACAGAAATATGACAATGATTGAGTATTTTTACTCCTGTTTGCTGCAAGTTTAGTTATATTACAATATATGAAAATCTAGCAGTTCTATGTTGTTTAGTAATTAAAACCTGATAGCTTTTATTTACAACAGTAAACAGATAAAGAAATACAAATGGCATTTACAGAGTTTATCTATGATTACTATTCCATTATTGCTATCTATTTCCTATCATTAATAATATATATTCTTAAACACCCTTCCCTGTACTAGAGTACGACATAAAGATAATGTGGGGAAAAATGCGGGGAAGTAATTTTTCAATCTATCATTACTCCATTCCTTCTTCATACATTTCATAAAACCATTCATTAAATCTAAACAGTAATAACTAATAATATTTAGCAAAACAAAAACTCAGAAATACGGTAAGTTAAAATTACTAGAAATGTAATAACAAATAGAACCTGATAATGTAGATAGGGTGGACAAACACCCAAAGAGGCCTATTCCTCCCAACCTTCTCCAGAAGAAGCAGCCAAGATAACTTGCTCCTTCAGACCCTTGAGCCTGTTTACTGAACCGTTAGGTAGAAGAATCTATGTAGAAGCAAGGCACTCAAGTTGTACTTCCAACAATCAATGAAGACTTGCAATACAACTCAAAACCTCTTCCCTAAGAAGGAAATAACTCTACATCTAGTAGAAGTGAAACAAACTTACAATGCAACTCAAAACACAGCTTCCCCTCATCGAATCTGTTGTGTGCATACATCAGAACCACAAGATAAATTTTCTCATCAGAAAAAGTGTGAGCCTCTGCTCAATTCGATGGATTTATAAAGATGCCTAGGTCTTTAGTGGTCAGTTTCCATATAAGTGAGCCTCAAGCTCCAGTCCCATCTTTCAGGGAATTATGACCACAATTCAAGGGATTTGTTGTTGGTCACCCTATATGCCAATTAATTACAACTATAACACAGGATGCTCAATATAAAGTGTCAAACCCAGGGAGGTCTTTTATTTCAATGGAAATAAGCACAATCTATGCATAAACATATCTAGCAGTTGATTGAATAAATAAAGATGATAATCCTACCTATATGCTCAGCCAAACTCATTCCATAAAGAAAACTAATCTAACTCATACATCTAGGAATTCAAACTGCAACTACCTTCCTGCAGAAATCAACCTAGCAGTTACTGATCTAAGAATGAAATTGAGCTACATTACTTTTGCAAGAAGTTAAATCCTATAATTATCAAGCTACAATATTCAATCTTTACCAAAATGATCCATCGAGCAACTACTGTAACTCAACCATGATCTTACTAATCTATGAATTCAATTAAAGATACAACAACAACCAGAATTAAGATATAAACTTGAACTATAAATTGATAACCATTAGAAATCCTAAGAAGCATAAATGACTGAAAGGAATGGAGTTGAGCTTGGTTGTAACAGCTGTTGAACACACATGCATTAATCAAACTAACCTACACAGTCGACTGTCACACCATGTAGTTATAGCTATTCATAATGCAAAGAATAAACTACCAATAAAGAATGCAATCATAAACTCTCTGTTGAAACTATCAGAAATACACCTAATGCAATTCCACAACACACAACAGGAAATGAATAAATCTAACTACCTAATTTAACACGAAAATCTCTATGAGAAGGTGGGACCTGGCCTTCTAACAGAGACGACGTGAACTACCACGAATTAAGACACAGAAATGGAAGTGAATCTGCTCTTCATTAAAAGATGGTAATCCACAGTTCTAGTTCTTTGTTACAGCCCATACAAAAATAATAATTATCCAACCCCAGACTTGGAAAGCCTTCCCGAATTTATACATGAGGAATACAGTTCATGATCCACTAATTTCGTGCAGCAATGAAGATATATGATCTTCATGCTACAGAGTTACAGCGAACTGTTACAGCCGTAATGAATGAGGCTGTTAGTCATGAAGGATGTTGTTACACTAGCAGTCAATGGATCAACAGTTCAACCAATCGGGAGGCATCATGTATGTTGCAGCTATGCTCTATTTCAGTGACCTGTTATAGCTTCACGTTGAGGGATGCGATGTCCGTTGAAAATTTGAGGAATTGAGTTAGAAGAGTAACAGCTGGCCCAAGTATGATTCTTTCCCAAGACATGGCAACTGATACACATGTGTATTGATATTAACTTAATGAAATCACACAAGTTAGCATAAATCGAAGGCCAGAATTCATAACCATAACAATATTAGGCATTTAATTAAATGAAACAATAATGATGTATACCTTGTCAGGATTGCTCATTAATCTAGAAAAAGGTATGTATATGGTGTATGAAGGTAGGGTGTAACTGGGAAAAATGGTGTAATAGGTATGGTAAAAAAGGGGCATTTCCAGGGCCCAACATCTCCCCCCAACTATCCATTTTCATGTCCCCATGCAACAGCCGATTAATTTGATCATGATTCTGATCCTTGCTCATATTATGCAAGTGAGTTGAAGGAATCAATTTTGACAATTTAGCCATTGGAAACGCTGGTTCTTGTGTGACAGCTTCTCCTTACTCTTAGCAGCTTCATCTCATGTTGGAACTCACCAGATATCCAATTATGTTGGGTCTTTTGAAACAATATCTTTTCTTTATGTCCATATCTCAGCCTCTTTTTCTGAGTTGTAATTCCAACAAAACAAAAAGAAATTTGAAGAGCACTGGTTCTTGTGTAGAAGCGTCCTATTTCTTAATTCTTCTTGGCCTGCTGAATCGGTTCAATGTTCCAGAAACAATGAGGTTGTGCCATGGGATAATACCTTTGATTGTCTTGCTCCCAAGGGTTTTTGTAATACTAGGTCCACTACTGTAACTTTATGCCCTGCTATATTAAAAATATCTCCACACTCTGGGCATATCATTTCCGGTTGTCCTTCATTCCACTGAATGGACGATAAATTCCCCAATTGGTCTGTATCTTCCACCGTTGAACTCGCATATTTCTTTGCCTATTTCTGGTAGGTCTCTTTCCATTTTTCTAGTTCTGCATGAAGCACTTGCACCTCACCCTTTAACAGCTCATTTTCAAATAGAAGATTCTCTATTTGAGGTTCTTCTATAGCAGGTTCTTGTGTATCAGTAGGTGGTCAGGGTTTCAAGATGGGAATCCCGACTTCTGCCCCAATAAATTGACCCGCTTATGCTATAGTAGCCGCTTTGATTTTTCTCCTTTTTGCTGGGCTAGATGTCCGGACTTTGCTTATTAGCCCTTCTTTTCTCCTTTGAGACTGAAAAAATCTTATTGCCTTAGAAACAGGGACAAATACCTCCTTTCGAATTAAAGTTCTTCTTATTTCTGGGAAGGTCTCCTCATTCAGAGCTTCTAGACCTCTTTCTGCTACTACTTTCGCCTGACGTTCCTCTTCTACTATTGCAGTTTTAGCTACCTTAGTTTCAATCTCCTCGTCATCCATCTCTTCTTCATCTTCCAATCAAACTTCTGGTGTTCCAGTCCTCCCCCCAACTGAATTTGAGGAACTCCAGTCCTCATCTACTAACCTTGCAGAGAATTCATGGGGTGCTCCCGAATGAACCAGAAATTGCCCCTAGGTCAGTTTGTTATGTGCTAGGGCCCGTAATATTAATAGTTTAATTAATCCATGCGTTGCAAGGATATAAGAAGATAGTATGGCATATTTAGCAGCTTGCGATAATGCAAATGTGATAAGAGGAAAAATTCATAAATGTAAACAACACTATACCTCCCTTCACATGCCATATATTTCTATAAGAAGAGTGCAACTTGATCCCAAGGACTCGGAAGAGTCTCCAGCACTATTCCTCTTCCTCACGGTCGAACACTCTCCCTTGCCGCCAGGAAATCCTCAGTTGCAGTCGGGTGACAGCGTTTCCGACTAAACCAGCATTGCCCGATTCTGGGAAGTCCCATTACCTCTGCCAAGATTTCCTCTGAAACATATACCCTTATGCCTCAAACCTATGAATGAGTGTTTGTCAAATTTCGAGCAAATTAAAGGGTTGTTTCCTCATGAAAACCATTCAAGCGTTGAAAATAATCTGTCTACCCTGCTTCTTGAAAGATAGCAAAGACATCTCTGTTCTTATATAGAGATTCTATTGTTAAAGGCTCATACCTCACAGGGATACCCATACCACTTAGCGTTTTTGCAAAATATCATAACGAATACTCGAATTACAGTTTCAAACATCGAATTGACTGCATGCAAACACGGTTGATGGATAGTCAAAGTTTGGATTGAGCATTATTGGAAAGGTGGCACAGTTAGTTTTGAGATAAAACCTGTGGCAGGATTATCGCACAAGTAAGGTAGAACGACGGTCAAATCATAAGTATGGGTAACAGCTTTATCGTGATTTTGGCTCAGTTGTTTTGTTGTGGATCGATGAGAGGCATAAATAAAAAGTATAACCATTATTGCTTGCATTGTCAATAGATGCCTAATCATGATTATAGTTAGAACCCGTACCTTGAAAATTAATTCTCAAGTTGCCATTATGTCAAGGCATGATGTTTCACAATCACATCTATGGTAGAATACGCATGTGCCAAGATGAGTTGGACACTACCAACCAAGCTGATAAGTATATTCACGCTGATGAGAAAACAAGACAGCCCAATAATTTCCTTCATTCGTGGTAGACTGTGATTGAAACTATGGAGTCATCATTCAAATTCGAGCCAAGTCATATCATTGACGGCGAGGCTATTCCAAAAGGAAGACAATTTAGCAGAGTTATAGACAATGAATAAGAGGATTTGAGCAAAGTTCGACGACATATGGCAGAGTTCCAGTTTGCAAAAATTTAGAGAAAATGTGAAAATAGCAAAAATAATAGCTGCTAGACTTGGAGAAATAGGCAAAAGTAGCACAGTCACAGCTGCTTGGGAAAAGGCAAAAATGAGGTGGAAATAGCAGAGTCACAACTGCTAGACTTGGCGGGATAGGAAAAAATAGTGGAGTCGCAATTGCTGGAAAAAAGTGAAAATGAAATGGGAATAGTGGAGTCACAGCTGCTAGACTTGGAGGAATAGGCAAAAATAGCGTAGTCGCAGCTGCTTGGAAAAAAGAGAAAATCAAGTGAATGGAAAAAATGGTGGAGTTACAGCTGCGAAAATAGGAAGAATGAGCAAGGTAGGGAGTCGCAGCTATGCAAAATGAGTAACAGGCGGATTTTCAGCTAGCTGCTGAAAAACTAACGAATCATCCATCGTCTTCAAAGAGCTTCATTAAATCAGGAAACAATGTAAGGTGTCTGTAATCATCTGGCCCAGTCATGACTATTGTTCCTCCAATTAATTCCTGCACACAAATCTTCAAAACAAACCTGATTAAGTGCAAAATGAAAAATAGATAAAATGCAGAATAAAAAATAAATTATTTATGTACAAATTATGTGGATATTGCAGTTCTTAAAAATTCACAGGGGTTGAGAAAAATCCCTTCCCTGGTGTTAACTGATAATTTGGATCTGCTGCAACTTGTGAAATGAAAGCATCCCTTGAGATTGGTTTGTGATACAGTCACAACCGATGAACATTTATGAATAATGGTGTCTTGTTTTCATCAAGGTGATCAATCGAACTATTCCATTGTCAAATACACGATCTATTTGATAAGGTCCCAACCCACGAGCGTGTAGCTTGCCTTTGAAATCCCTCTTAAACCGTGAATCATATAACAGAGCCCAGTCTCCTTCCTGGAATACTTTCTTCTTTATGAATCTGTCATGCCACTTAGAGCGCTGCTGTTGGATTAAAGTTGTATGATTTACTGCTGCTGTGTGCTTTTCATCCAATTCATTAAGTTGATTCAATCAGTTCCTCTGTGCTTTTGATAAATCCATATTTGCTTCTACAACTGTTTTCAAAGTCCGGATTTCAAATTCAATTGGGAAAACAACATTCTTACCATACACTAACTCACATGGGGAAAAAATAGTGGTGTTACGCCATGTAGTGCAATAGGCCCATAGTGTCTCTGGAAGTCTCTCAGCCCAATCTTTAGGATGGCTTTTCACTGTCTTTGTCAAAATAGCCTCAATGACCTTGCTTGAACTCTCCACTTGGCCATTGGCCTACGGATGATATGGCGAGGTTATTCTATGCTAAATATTAAATTTATGCAACAGCACTTCCAACTTGTGAGACACAAACTGTGTTCCACCATCTGTGATGATTTCCTTGGGTACTCCAAACTGAGTAAAAATTTTGTCATATAAGAAATCAATCACAACCTGATCATTAGCTTTAACCAAGGCTATAGCTTCCACCCATTTGGTCATGTAATCTGTGTAAACCAAGATGTGAACTTTATGTTTTGAGGGAGGGTTGATAGGCCCTACAAAATCTAGAGCCCATCTATCAAATGGTTCAACCACGAGCTGTGGCTGCAAAGGCATTTCATCTAATCTGTTGGGTTGGCCCATCCTTTGGCAGCTATCACATTCCTGAACATACTTCTTTGCACCCTTGAACAATGTGGGCCAGAAATAACCCATCCTCAAAACCTTATGACCTGTCCTTTTGTCAGCAAAATGTCCCCCATAGGGTTCATCATGGCAAGCTTTAAGAATACTAAAGATCTCATCTTCTCGAACACATCTTCTGATTTCTAAATCAAGCCTTGTGTAGAAAAGATGGCCATCAATCCAGCAGTACCTAGCACTCTGTTGTATGATCTTTCTTTTTTCTCTATTCGATAGATGTGTTGGAATCTTACCTGCAGCCAAAAAATTAGCAATATCTGCATACCATGGGGAATGAGCTGATACTGCAAAAAAATGTTCATCGGGGAAGGAATCTTTGACTGGTAAATTGTCATCACTGTTAGTAAGTTGAGATAAAAGATCTGCAACAAAATTTTCCTTCCCTGGTATATCAATGATTGTGATATCAAATTCATGTAACAGTATCAGCGATCTAGTAACTCTAGCATTCATGATTGGTTTATTCCTTCAATATTTGATAGCAGAATGATCAGTGTGCACAAAAGTGGAATATCCAGTAATATCATGTCTAAATTTGTTGATGGCATAAACAATGGAAAAGAATTCATTTTTTGTGACAGTATAGTTTAGTTCAGAAGGAGATAAATTCTTGCTAATGTAATAAATTGCATAAGGAGCATTACCTTCCTGTTGTCCCAAAACTGCTCCGATGGAATTGTCTGAAGCATCTGAAGAAATATGAAAAGACAGAGCCCAGTTGGGCCCTCATAAGATGGGTGCTGTAGATAGCCTTTTCTTTAGCTCAATAAACATTGTTTGGCATGCATCATTCTAGACAAACTGTGCATCCTTCATCAACAAAGTAAACAAAGGAGAAGCTAGTTTGGAAAAAATTTCTATGAACCTTCTATAATAGCCAGCATGCCCTAAGAAGCTACATACATCCTTTTGTGTTCCAGGAGTTGGTATATTTTCAATTACCCTGATTTTGGATGGATCTACCTAGATACCATCAGAAGAGATGAAGTGCCCCAAAACTATGCCCTTGCTCATCATCATATGGCACTTTTCAGTGCTTAAATAGAGCTGGCTTTGTTCACAGCATTTCAAGACCTTTTCTAAATTTTTCAGTGCTTCTTCATAACTATCACCATATGGAGTAAAGTCATCCATAAAAATCTCCATGCAATCATTTACCATCTCTGAAAATATTCCAATCACTACTCTCTGAAATGTGGCTGGTGCGTTACACAACCCAAAAGGAAGTACCCAATATGCAAAATTCCCCTAGGGACAGGTGAAAGTGGTTTTGTCCTGGTCTTCTAGAGCAATCTGGATTTGGTTGTACCCACTAAAACCATCCAGAAAAGAAAAATACTTCTTCCCAAATAAGGTATCAAGGACCTGATCGATAAAAGGTAAGGGGAAGTGGTGCTTCTACGTTTCTTTGTTCAATTCTCTGTAATCCATGCAAACCCTCCATTTCCCATTCTTCTTTGGCACAATCACGAGTGGAGAAACCCACTCACTGTCTGAAATTAGGTATATAAATCCTGCTTCCAAAAGTTTTTGGATCTCTTCTTTCACAATGTCTCTTAGGTTCGGGTTCATCCTTCGCTGTGGTTGACACACAAGCCTGGAGTCACTCTTAATATAAATGTGATGGGTACACAGATTAGAAGGAATCCCTTTCATGTTTGTATACTCCCAAGCAAAAGCTCCTCTACGTTGTTTCAGCAAGGTGACTAGCTGTTCTAGCTCACTGGGCGCAAGGTTTGAATTGACGTTCAATGTTTTCCCTGGCTCAATTTCAACTGGTACACTTTTCGAATTCTAGAGTACTAGAATTATATTGGCATCACTGACTAGAGTTTCTTCTGTAAGATTTTATTGTTCTGCTTCATCTAACATACTGTTAAGAATCTGGTAAACGTGCTTGTTAACAAATGTGGGCTCACTGATGAAACTGTTAATGGCATTGTCCTCTATTTCACCTTTAAATGTTAAGTCTCTTCCTATTGTTAATAACAGCTGAACACCTTCTTCCTCCAAATATGCCCAAAGTGGAGTTTTAGCTTGTTTGCTTGGTCGAGCTGGAGGGTACAAGGATAGGATTTTGATCTCACTCCTGTCTGAGATGGTCATAGATCCTGACCGATAGCTAATACAGCCATCTGCTATGGCCAACCACGATCTTCCCAGGATCACTGGGTGTCCCCCTAACTGAGATTTTGGTTGTAACACCAAGAAATCCGCAAGGTATTCCCATGAGTGAACTGAGATTATGAGGTCGTCTAGGATCCCCTTAGGCTTGATTGTTCATCTATCAGCAAGTTCCAAAATAGTAGGGGTCAGCCGAAGGTTAGTGAGTCCAAGTTTCTTCACAGTTTCTATGGTCATAACGTTAATAGCCATGCCTAATTCTACCAAGATGTTGGGGATTTGCGTGTTTCCTATGTGAACTGTCACAGTAGGATTTCCAGGGTCATCGCATTTTACCATAGGAGTCTTCCCCATTATTAATTCAGAATTTTTTTCCAATACATGGATAGTGGGAGGATCCCTAGGCTTTCTTCCTGGTAATTTCTTGATACACAAATCCCTGACAGTCTTAGCATAAATGGGCACATCGTGGAGGGCTTGTAATAGTGTAATTTTGACATACAAAATTTTCAATTCTCCTAAGAGATTGAATCGAGGTTGTTCCATTGTTTTCTACAGGGCCAATCGTTCAGGGTATGGTGGTTCTCTCATCAATTGTATAGGTTGTCCTTCATTGTGTGTTACTTCCTGAGTTTCAGCCACAGTTTTAGTAGGAATGTCAGCATCCTCAATAATGGGGATTGTTGAATGAACAATATTCTCATAGTGCTGACTCACTCCAGTTTCAGTCACTGAGGACGGAACATCCTCAGTGATGATGGGTTCCACTACCCTCCTTGATCGTAATCGTATATCATTGCAGTGAACTTGGGAAATGGAATACGCAGGCATGTTGGCAGTCTCAAATTGATGGACTTCTTTATTGTTTGGGTTTGGGTTAGGTTGTGCAGGTAATTGTGGTCGAAGTGGTGCATTCGTAGGTGTGGCATTGTTTTGGAATTGCAGCTGTGGCTGTTGGTATTGTTGGTGAGGATACTGTTGAGGAGGATACTGCTGATACTGAGTCTGGTGATGGGGAAAATTATTTCCTTGGTAAGAATTTCTCTAGTTGGAATAACAAAGAGCTTGATTGTTTGACTGTTGTGACCATGGTATCTAAGAATTAGGATTTTGCATTGAATTCTGAGATGGATGCCACTGGTTACCAAAATAATGTGAAGGGAATTGCGTATTTATATTATTCATATTGTTCATACAATTCATATTATTAAAAAAAAATGATGGGTCTTGATTCATACCTTGATTGCGAGGCTGCCATGGTTTCTTCTGTGCAATGAAGTAAGCTTGTTCCACATCTGAAGTGGATGGCTATAGAATAGCCTTGACCTTCGGCAGTGAGGGACATTCCTTGGTGTCATGCTCCAACTCACATATTCTACATATTTATGCTTTGTCCAACGGGCATTCTTTTAGTGGGTGCTTTTTCCTACATTTGGGACAGAATACACCAAGTGTAGCATATTCTACTACTTGCCTCTATTTTTCTCTCAAGAAATCTAACTCCAACGAAATGGAGCCCATCATATCAGTTTTAAAATTCTCCAGCAAGTTTCCTATCTCTGCTCGAGTGGCTCCTCCACTAGCTAACTTCTGTGTCCTAGTGAAGACATCCTGATCTCAATCTTTGTCTTGTTTGTTAGTTCTAGAGGATCCCCTTGAGTACCTTAAACATAATTCAATTATCTTCTCGAAGGGCTCTTTTGAGATGTCCCCTTTCCCCAACAAATTCAACATATCAATTCAATATTCCTTAATTCCTCGTAGCAAAATAATCTTAAGTACATCTTTTCCAATATCAGTGTGTCCAGACCTTTGTAAATTGTACATCAATCTTTCCACAAAGTCTTCCAATCTCTCTTCTTCCTTCTGAACAATTTTAAACAACTCTTCCTTTTCTATCCTTAGTTCTACAACATTCTTGATATTTAGAGTGAAAGGTGTTTTTCATTTGGTCCCAAGTAGTAATGGTCTCACGACCTAGACTCATGAACCAGCGCAGAGTGTTTCCTTTCAAGGTGGTTGGGAATAGTTTCAGCTTCTGAGCACTAGAGGTGTAATCATAGCTGCAATAGAGGATATCAATATCAAAAAGAAATTCATCAGGATCTTCAGAAGATTTACCATGGAAATTCAGGAGAACTGATGGTGAGATGTTTTTCATGGGAGCTGCTCCAGGTGTCTGGAGGATAGGAAATTCTAATGTAGCCATAGTATTACCAGGCTGATTATCTTCCACTTCTTCTTCTTGGTTCTCCCTATATTCATTCTCGCCTTCCTGCTCTCTATTAGCCATGTTGTCAGTCCAAAATTTAATGGCTGCCTTTATTCGTTCTTCCTCTTCCCTTTCTTCTTCTTCTCTCTTCCTCTCTTCTTCTCTCATTCTCTCTTCCTCTACTTCTCGGCAAGTCTCCAACCACACTTCTTTAGTAAATTTGGTTCCGTTGATATGATAAATCTCCTCTCTATTCGGTACACCCACAACACTTCCCTTGTCTTCAGGAGGTTTCTTTTCTACAATGGGAGTGGATGGTCCTGTTATATTCTCCACAGTTGATGCTGAATTCTCAAGATTGGGAAAAACAGAATTTCCTTTTCCTGTAGACGTCCGCGGTGGTCTGGTAGAAGAATCAGCCTTAGCAATTATATCATCGATGAATGTTTCTCTTCCCAGACCTGCGTTACGACCTCGACCTCATCCACCTGCAGTGTTAGTATTCAAAGGGGGTTCCCGATTTGTTTTTCTTGTATTCATGCATGCTGTAAATGATTGAACTAAAATGAAATAAAAAACCAACTACTAATTGTGTCTATCAATTACCATCCCCGGCAACGGCGCCAAAATGTTGGTCACCCTATATGCCAATTAATTACAAGTAACACACAGGATGCTCAATATAAATTGTCAAACCCAGGGAGGTCTTTTATTTCAATGGCAATAAGCACCATCTATGCATAAACATCTCTAGCAGTTGATTGAATAAATAAAGATGATAATCCTACCTATCTGCTTAGCCAAACTCATTCCATAAAGAAAACTAATCTAACTCATGCATCTAGGAATTCAAAGTGCAACTACCTTCCTACATAAATCAACCTAGAAATTACTAATCTAAGAATGGAATTGAACTAAATTAATTTTACAAGAAGTTAAATCCTATAATTATCAAACTATAGTATTCAATCTTTACCAAAATGATCCATCTAGCAACAACTGTAACTCAACCATGATCTTCCTAATCTATGAATTCAATTAAAGATACAACAACAACCAGAATTAAGAAATAAACTTGAACTATAAATTGATAACCATTAGAAATCCTAAGAAGCATAAATGACTGAAAGGAATGGAGCTGAGCTTGGTTGTAACAGCTGTTGAACACACATGCATTAATCAAACTAACCTACACAGTTGACTGTCACACCACATAGTTGCAACTATTCATAATGCAAAGAATAAACTGCCAATAAAGAATGCAATCGTAAACTTTTTGTTGCAGCTATCAGAAATACACCTAATGCAATTCCACAACACACAACAGGAAATGAGTAAATATAACTACCTACTTTAACTCAGAAATCTCTGTTAGAAGGCGGGCCTTGGCCTTCTAATAGAGACGCCATGAACTACCATGAATTAAGACACAAAAATGGAAGTAACTTTTCTCTTCATTAAGAGATGGTAATCCACAGTTCTAGTTCTCTGTTACAACCCATACAGAAATAATAATTATCCAACCCCAAACTTGGAAATACTTCCCGAATTTATACATGAGGAATACAGTTCGTGATCCACTAATTTCGTGCAACAATGAAGATCTACGATCTTCATGCTGCAGAGTTACAGCTAACTGTTACAGCCATAATGAATGAGGCCGTTAATCATGAAGGTTGTTGTTACACTGGCAGTCAATGGATCAACAGTTCACCAATCGGGAGGCATCCTGTCTGTTGTAGCTATGCTCTGTTTTAGTGACCTATTATAGCTTCACGTGTAGAGATGGGTTGTCCCTTGAAAATATGAGGAATTGAGTTAGAAGAGTAATAGCTGGCCCACGTATGATTCTTTCCCAAGGCATGGCGACTGATACACTTGTGATTTGATCTTAACTTAATGAAATCACACAAGTTAGCATAAATCGAAGGCCAAAATTCATAACCATAACAATATTAGGCATTTAATTAAATGAAACAATAATGATGTATACCTTGTCAGGATTGCTGATTAATCTGGAAAAAGGCATGTATATGGTTTATGAAGGTAGGGTGTAACTGAGAAAAATGGTGTAATAGGTATGGTAAAAAAGGGGCATTTCCAGGGCCCAACAGTTGTCCCATAACAATAGCTAGTTACTGAGTTCATGATCCTACCACTTGTCCATTGCCTTCTACCCCATATTTCATTCCACCTAGTGGGTCAGTAAACACTCTTTCAACAGTCTCTTTGAGTGAGTGTCTCCTATTTTATTTTATTTAAATAATAATATTGTGCAATTATAGCCATCCTTGGCCACTTGGCCAAATATAAAAATTTACAATAAAAGTTAAGATAATGTTTTCTTCAAACATAAAATGTTTCATCAAAGGGGTATGTTACAAACACCCCTACTTAAGCTCAACATCGTCCTCGATGTTGCTTATTCTTCCTCAGAGCCTCCTTGGAATAGAATTGGATATGATGTTGAATATTGTAACTTCTAAGAATATTATATTTGTACTTTATTATTCCATAGATGTTTCATCCCTACAAGGTAATTCTATTATGTATTCGGAGATGTTTATTCCTCTGTTGGATTGTGGTAACTAGGGTTATTAGATCCACCATGTGGGGGTCGGCCCTGATTTAATTAATTAGGGGTTATTAGACTCTCTTGGGAGAGGTCGGCTCCATTTAGAAAAAGGTTAGTCTAAAATCTAGTAAAAGTAGAGGAGGATGCTCCTCACTTATCTCACACTTGCATAGCTCGGAAAGTAGTGCACTTGTGTTTGAGAGGTCTACATAGGAGGTAGAGAAGTAGCTCTAGTCTTGGAGCACATCTTGTATTTTGGTTGATCATCTTATTGAGGAAAGCTTTGCTGGGTTTTCTACCCCATGAGGGTTTCCCAAGGTAAAATCTCTGTCTATCTTGTGATTATGTTTCTTTTAGTGATATTGCTAGTCAAATTAGTTTAAATTTAACTTGTTATCAGAGCTAGCCTGAATAGAACATCTTTCACAAGGCAAAATTATCTTTCTCTCTCTCTCTCCCAAAATTAGGGTTTCTACAAAAGTTAGTATTTTTGGATTCTGGTTGCATGGCTGAATAGCCCTTCTCAAAATCAAATTTTTGAGCCCTAGATTGAGATTTTTGGTTGGGTAGAACTTCAGGAAAGTCAAACCCTATTTTGACCAAAAGTGCGATAAACCATAAATTCTGTTGCAGATCCGGAACGCAAAAGGTTGAAGAAGCACATCTCCTGGTAAGTGTTACTCTATCTCTTGAAACTCCAATGTCTTGGACTCCCCCAAGAGAAGATGGCTCTAAGCACTAAGCTTGAAGACAAGCTAGAAGGTATAGATAATTTTCGGGCATGGAAATACAGAATTGGTCTCATTCTTGAAGAGAATGATCTTGCTCAATATATCAAGGATGAATTTGCAGAACCCGTTGAAGATGAAGCCAAAGAAAAGCATAGGAAGGATCTAATTAGGGCAAAGAGAATCATTGTTGATTCTATCAAGGACCACTTGATTCGCCAAGTGGCATCCAAGAAGACCCCAAAGGAAATGTATGATGCCCTAGGAAGAATGTACGAAGGGAGGAACATCAATAGGAAGATGAACCTAAGAACTTAGTTAAAGAGTACCAAGATGCACAAAGGAGAATCCATTCAAGACCACTTCTCAAGGGTTTCCCAAATCAAGGAACAACTAGATGCCATTGGAGATACTCTTGATGAAGATGAACTTGTGATGACTACTCTAAATGGTCTCACCAGACCTTGGGATTCATTTATACAAACTATGTGTGCCAGAAAAGAAAGTATGAATTTTGATGTAGTATGGGAGGATTGTGTTCAAGAAGAAGCTAGGGTATCCAATAGAGAATCCCTTCTCAAGGAGGATGACCAAGCCTTGGCTACACACACCAAAAGTGGAAGAAAGGGTCACTTCAAGAAAGTGGACCACAAGAAGTCTGAACCCTCTCATACATTCAAAAGGATAGGAGAAACAAACTCAGAAAGAGACTTCTCCAAGTCCAATGTTACAATTGTCTTAAACTAGGACACTTTGCTAGAAATTGTACTGCACCAGCAAAGAAGAAGAAGTTTGCTCACAAGAGACATCATGCACATATGGAAGAAGATGATAGTGGAGAAGAAGAAGAAGAAGAAGAAGAAGAAGAAGAAGAGGAAAGGCCTCAAAGGATATGTCCTATTTTCTGCACTCTCTAGATCGTAGATCCAGAAGAATATGTCCTATTTTCTGCACTCTCTAGATCTATGTCACCTGGAGAAAATACATGGCTCATTGATAGTGGTGCTTCAAAGCACATGACAGGTCAAAAGAAAACTCTCTCAAGACTTGAAGAGAAGACTTTTCCACAAAAGGTATCTCTAGGAGATGATTATCAATATCCCATCAAAGGAATTGGTGAAGCAAGCTACAAGCTTGATTCTGGAACACCTTTAAAGATGAAAGAAGTTTTATATGTACTAGGTTTAAACAAGAACCTACTTTCTATCTCAGCTCTAGACAAGAAAGGCTTTAGAATTGCATTTATTGATGGACAAGTACTTATGTGGCCCAAAGGAAAATCAATTCAGGATGCAATTGTTATTGGTGAAGAAGGAGGAGGTCTTTACAAACTCAAGGGTCACCTAGAAGTTGCTCTTGTCCATGGAACCACTAGCCCTAGTGAGCTATGGCATAGAAGGCTTGCTCACATTAACTACAAGGCTTTACCCTATGTGAGCAAGGTGGTCATAGGATTACCAGACTTAAAGGTTGATCATAATGGCACATGCAAAGGATGTGAAAAAAAAGGGAAGAATGTCAAGAACCCTTTTCCAAAAAGTGAAACAAAGACTAAGAACATTCTGGAGTTAATACATTCAGATGTATGTGGACGAATTCCCACCACATCCCTAAGTGGGTTTGAATACTATCTCACATTCATTGATGACTATTCAAGGAAGGCTTGGATATACTTTCTAAAAGTAAAGAATGAAGTCTTTGGAAAATTCAAAGAGTTCAAGGCCTTGATAAAAAATCACTCAAAAAAGAAAATCAAGAATTCTTAGAAGAGATAATGGTGGAGAATATACTTCAAAAGACTTTGAAGACTTTTGTAAGGAAGCTGGAATCAAGAGGGAACTAACCACTCCCTACAATCCCCAACAAAATGGGGTTGCTGAAAGAAAGAATATAACCATCATGGAAGCTGTAAAAACTATGACACATGACCAATATCTACCCATGTATCTATGGGCTGAAGCAGCTAGGACAACAATCTATGTACAAAATAGACTATCCCATAGTGCTCTTGAATTCAAGACTCCAGAAGAAGTGTTCACAGGAAAGAAGCCTGAGGTAAGTCATCTCAAAATGTTTGGATGTCCAGTGTACATTCACATTCCAAAAGAAAAGAGAACCAAGTTGGATCCTTCTGGTAAGAAGGGAATATTTGTTGGATATTGTGAATCATCCAAAGCCTTTAGAATCTACATACCAGGTTTTTATCATATGGAAACAAGCAGAGATGTAACATTTGATGAAGAAGTAGCTCTCAAGAAATCTAGGAAGTTCCAACTTGAAGAAATCTATGAAGAAGATACATCTCCTAGAATCACAGAGGTTGTGCCCATCCCTGAAGATGATGTACCAGAGGACCATGACATTTTAGAACCACAAGAACTCCCCATTACAAATTTATCTAGAAAAAGAAGGCCAGCATGGGCTAGAGACATTATTCAAGGAGCTGAAAAATATGGAGCTCCTGAAGGCTCCACTAGAGAAAGAAAGAAACCAAATCTAGTATCCAACTATGTGGCTTTTATGTGTGATCTTGTAGATCAACAACCTACTAGATATGAAGAGGCAGCTCAGAAGAAAGAGTGGGTAGAAGCAATGACAGAAGAATACCAATCAATAATGAAAAATGATGTTTGGGATATAGTTCCCAAACCAAAAGATAAAAGTGTGGTATCTTCCAAATGGATATTCAAGATAAAACATGCTGGAGATGGTAGCATTGAAAAATATAAGGCAAGATTTGTAGCCAGAGGATTCTCTCAGAAAGAGAGAATTGACTATGAAGAAACATTTGAACCAGTTGCTAGGTACACTTCAATTAGAACTATCATGGCACTTGCATCTATGATGAAATGGAAATTACACCAGATGGATGTTAAGACAACTTTCCTGAATGGTGTGATTGAAGAAGAAGTGTACATAGAACAACCCCAAGGATTTGAGGTTAAAGATGGGAGAAAACATGTATGCAAGCCGAAAAAGGATTTATATGGATTGAAGCAAGCTCCCAGAGCTTGGTATGGAAGGATTGACAATTTCTTAACAAGCATGGGCTTTACCAAGAGTAAAGTTGACCCTAATCTTTATCTCAAAGTTATGGATGATGAACCTGTTATACTATTGTTGTATGTAGATGATCTATTTCTAACTGGAAATGAGAAAAGAATTATCGAATGCAAGAAGAAGCTTTCTTCAGAATTCGAGATGAAAGGTCTTGGATTAATGCACTACTTCCTAGGTCTATAAGTATGGCAAGAACCAAAAGGAATCTTTCTAAATCAAGGTAAGTATGCTGTGGATATTCTAAAAAGATTCGATATGTTGGAGTGTAAAGCCATGGCCTCTCCCATGGACTCCAACTTGAAGTTATTAGTTAATGACTCATTAGAATTAGTGGATGTGACTCTATATAGACAAATCATTGGGTCATTGATGTATTTAACAAATACCAGACCAGACATATGCTTTGCTGTAAATACCTTGAGTCAGTATCTAGTAGAACCTAGAAAGGTTCACTTAATAGCTGCAAAGCATGTGATGAGGTATCTAAAGGGTACTTTAGATTTTGGTCTATATTGTCTTGGAAGTCATGAACTTAGATTATTTGGTTACTCAGATTCTGATTGGGCAGGAAGTGTTTCAGACAGGAAGAGTACATCAGGTGGATGTTATGGTCTTGGATCTGCCATGATATCATGGTTCAGCAAGAAACAATCTAGTGTGGCTCTCAGTACTGCTGAAGCAGAATATATAGCTGCATGCTCTGCTAGTTGTGAAGCAGTGTGGCTTCAAAAACTATTATCTAGAGTGTTTGACTTAGAGATGGATCCCACTGTGATCATGTGTGACAATCAAAGTTGTATTAAGATGACAGAAAATCTAGTGTTCCACGATAAGTCAAAACACATAGAGATCCAATATTTTTATATACGAGATATGGTGCAGAGAGGAGCTATTAAGCTCGAGTATGTGAGCACTGATGAACAAATTGCTGATATATTGACCAAACCTTTGTCTCGAGTGAAATTTGAATATTTCCGAGACAAGCTTGGTGTAGTTCAAAAGGACCATCCTCGAAAGGGGGAGTGATATAGTCACTAATGATGAAATTGTCCACATCGACAGCAAGGTCGATGATGAGGATACCTGTTTATTACACTTAGATATTTATATGTATACTTAGGATACTTATACGTATACTTAGAATACTTATATTACTTGTATTTATGATATATGTACTTATACTTATGAGGATACTTGTATTGATGACATTGTTGATTAGGACACTTGTATTGATGATGAGGATACTTATATTGATGACATGTATTGATGAGGATACTTGTATTGATGATATGTATACGTGTATTGATGAGGACACTCATATTGGTGATATATTTACTTGTACTGATGATGTACTAATGATACTTGTGGATACTGTGGGGATTGCATCATCCTTGAGCATATGTTCTAAAAGGATCCGTAGACAGTTGTTTCCAAGAATGAAGTCCTGCGTTGACAGGTGGGGATTGTATCTTCCCCGGCCTTTGGTCCCAGAATTGATCCGTAGAAAGATGTCTCCGAGAATGAAGTCCTGAGAGGACAGGAGGGGATTGCATCTTCCCCGGACTCTGGTCCCAGAATTTATCTGTAGATAGATGTCCCCGAGAATTGAAGATAGGATTGCATCATCCTTGGACCTCGGTTCAAAAGGTACGTGATAGGACTGCATTGTCCCTCGACCTCGGTTCAAAAGGTACGTGAGAGAACTACATCATCCGTGAACAATTGGTTCAAAAGGTACATGAGAGGACTGCATCGTCCGTGAATAGTTGGTTCAAAAGGTATGTGAGAGGACTACATCGTCCGTGAACAGTTGGTTCAAAATGTACGTGATAGGACTGCATCGTCCCTGGACTTCGGTTTAAAAGGTACGTGAGAGGACTGCATCATCCGTGAAAAGTTGGTTCAAAAGGTATGTTAGAGGAATGCATCGTCCGTGAGCCTTTGGTTCAAAATGTACATGATGAGATTGCATCGTCCCTAGATATGAGACTTGTCTTAAAGTGATAAGGAATTATCCTCTTGGAAGTTGATCAGGATTGCATCGTCCCTAGACATGAGACTTGTCTTAAAGTGATAAGGAATGATCCTCCTGGAAGTTGATCGGGATTGCATCATCCCTAGACATGAGACTTCTCTTAAAGTGATAAGGATTGATCATCCTGGAACTTGATCTGGATTGTATCATCCATGGACCTATGTCCTAAAGAGAGCGGGATTGATCATCCTGTAATATGATCGTGTGTATTGCAGAGTATGCTACAATGATGATCCAAATGATGTAGATTGAGATGACGATCCAGATGCTATAGATCGAGATGATGATCCAAATGTTGCAGAAGATGAAGACTCAATACTGATGATGCTAATGTTCCAGTATTGACTATGTTCTAGTAATTGCTTTAGTTACTGATGATGATGTTTTGAAGAAAGCTTCCGATGATTTATAGATGTATCATGTATGATGTAGTCGATGATTCCTTGCTCCTGTAGATGTTGTTATAATATCCTTCTTGTTAAGGGGGAGTGTTGAATATTGTAACTTCTAAGAATATTATATTTGTATTTTATTATTCCGAAGATGTTTCATCCCTCCGAGGTAATTCTATTATGTATCTGGAGATGTTTATTCCTCCATTGGATTGTGGTAACTAGGGTTATTAGATCCACCATGTGGGGGTCGGCCCTGAGTTAATTAGTTAGGGGTTATTAGAATCCCTTGGGATAGGTCAGCCCCATTAGGGAAAAAGTCAGTCAGAAATCTAGTATAAGTAGAGGAGGATGCTCCTAACTTATCTCACACTTGCATAACTCAGAAACTAGCGCACTTGTGTTTGAGAGGTCTGCATAGGAGGTAGAGAAGGAGATCTAGTCTTGGAGCACATCTTGTATTTTGGTTAATCATCTTATTGAGGAAAGCTTTGTTGGGTTTTCTACACCATGAGGGTTTCCAAGGGTAAAATCTCTGTCTATCTTGTGATTATGTTTCTTTCAGTGATCTTGCTAGTCAAATTAGTTTAAACTTAACATATGTTGCCCGCATTTTACTTTCCAATTCTCAGGTAGCTTTATCGGGGATAAGGTGCTTCCATTGCACCTTTACCTTCCCTATGGTATGATTCCGAAGCATAATTTCCCTCCTGTAGAGAATACAGTCCCGTTCCACCTATATGTCATTCCAGTTCAGCATATGAGTAGCATCGTGCACATACTTCTTTAAAATAGAAATGTGAAAAACATTATGGATTCTTAAATTAGATGGCAGAGCCAACTGATATGCAACAGGTCCAATCCTTGATAGGAATTCATGTTACACAGAAATCTTCCACCGTGTGAGCATCAACATTCTTTGGCCTGTAGGATCCATTTCAGCGACTCAGATCCATTTTCATCCTTCAGTGATACCAGTATATCCCTTTTTTGTTCCTACCCGCATGTTGCATCACTATAGCATGCATACCCGTGAGTTGCATCCCTATAGCCCGCGGGTATCAAGTAAAATGGTAAAACCCACTATTTTATTACTTTTTACTCCCAAAAAACAGTCATTGGGTGACCTTTGGCTCTCCATCTACCCAAGTAACGTCTCGATGAGTCCTTTCACCTACCTTTGAGAGAACTATATATTGAGCACATATGGCTTATGGACGGGAGGAAGAAGATAATAGTAAACGCACTCTAGTGGATTTTTGCCCTATCTTGAGTCTACACTCATTGATCCTTATAGTTGTGAACCAGTTATGTTCACCTTCCAAACTCCTTGCTAATTTGAGTTTTCCTTTCATGGAGGATTGAAGTGGTGGAGGCACAAGTGGATTGATCTAGATCTTAGATTAGATTGGTTGCCAGCAAGAGGTCGTATCACTTTGTACTTCTTCTTGTTCATTAATAGAAATACTCATATTCTCATCCATTCATTGTGTGAATGTCATTTATTATACATTGGGTTACATTTGCTTATGATATTATGGACCATTGTTAATGATAATGTTAATGTCATTTATATATCACATGTACTTGTTAGATATTGGTTGTCAAGACTAATTTGCAGATTACAAGTGCTTGGATGTGCACGGATTGAAAGCTCCAACGGGGATCTACATCAAACATTGGATCGAGGTTGGTTACATTTCTCCATTGTTTTAACATTGTCATTTATAATAGCATTGTTTTGAGAATTGAGTAGATTTTTGGTAGTCATCTGTCTGTTGTGGTATTCCCAAGCCATAGTGAGTTTTCTCCAATACAGAAATGGAAACTCCACTGGGGAAAACATCCATGTTTGGGAAACATTTTTAGCATTAGTCCATAATTAGAGTTGTTGTTTATCGAAGCTCTGTGTCACTGATTGGCCATTAAGATACACTGTAGAAAACTTTCTTTTTCTGAGCCTCTCGACTCTTTGTTTGACCATTTGTTTTTCCTCACTCGCGGGATGGCTTAGTTCTGCCCGCGTATACCCACCTCTGTTTACTCTACTACGCGTGGGTACCCATAGGATTTCCTTCGACAGTAACGTGTAACTCCGGCTTTTGTTGGTTTATGGCTATTGGTTGTTGCTAGGTGAGTTTGGTTGATTCCTAAGTCTTTGTTGGCCTCTTTCTTGACTGTTTCATGCCTTGGTTGTGACCAGATCTCTTCGTTTCTCTTGGTTGAGCCTTCTTGGTTTTTTACCAATCCTTCGTTTTAACCTCTTGGTTTCTTCCTTTTGAGTTCTTTCTTTTGGCTGAGTATTATTGTTTAGGACCTGCTGGGTTGTCTTAGTGATCTTCTCGGCACTTCAGTGACTGGATAGTAGGATTTTGCTTGCATTTTTTCATTCCATATATATTGAAAAAATACAAAAATATTCATTAGTTTTTTGCATTTTCCTTTCTATTTATAAGAGAAAATACAAAAATATTTTATTTCCATGTACTGCATTTTACATTGAGTGCTTGTTTCCTGCATTTTAGATTCTGCTTGTGCATTGAAAAGATAAAAGTTTGCATATTTATTTCGGAATTGTTGGTTGATTTTGCATATTAGTGACATTGTTTTATTGGATAGATGAGTCTAGGATTCGACGATGTTGCATATTATTGAGTCTACACATCACTAGTTTCACGACCATATCCCTTGAGTAATCATAGCCACTAAAATTAACGCTTAATCATAAAATTGATTAGACTTATTTTATTTATAGGGTACACCAACTAGCATAGGTTTAGAGTCTTTGAATAGATCATTGTGAGTTAACAATCCAAGACTACTGAACGAAACATTAGGTGTCTGACCAGGGAGTGGAGGAATCCATGGTATAGATCGGTGTTCTCAGGAAAGCTCTACTCAAACCAGAGTTAAGCACGAGGTCACGGGAGGTTGGTTGAGGAGATATCCCTCTAATACCAGCTGAACATGGGAGATATATCCAGGATTTGTTCGTATCTGGGGGTACTAGAGGTTCATCCTCTTGTGCTTTGGGCTTAGCTACCCTACCCATACGACGGGTCCCACCTGCGACTGTCCCCCTGAGCATTGGTTATATTGTGGTAGACAAAGTTTCCTTACCTAGGTACCGCACAGGGTACTTGCAGTGGTTATGATGTTTGTGTCCGTGCCTATTGAAGTCAAAGTGGTTGATGCGCCCATCGACTACAACCTTTTACTGGGTCAGAACTGGATGTATGTTATGAAGGTTGTCATGTCTACTGTATTTCGAGTTATTTTCTTTCCCCATGAAGGCAAGATTGTGATGATCGATCAGCTTGATTATGTTGGCACTCCTTCCACAGCATCTACGGGATCTGTAGTCCCGCAAGTTTCTGATTCTTAGTCGGAAATTGGGAACATAGGTGTTGGGATGTACCCCTCATTGATGGGAACTTTAACCATTCCGCGCCTGTGAATTTTATTGGAACCATTTCCAATAGTGCGCCTCCTCCTTCGAATAATATGTTATTCCGGACCTCTTATTTAAATGATCCATGGACTTTACCATCGACGAGTTCCACGTCTGGAGACATTGCGCACATCGGGATGTCTATGCCTTTATTTGTACTAGAGCTCACTTATGATCATATCCAACAAACCACTGCAGATCTGGATCTCTCTTCTTCCTAAACAGTTGAAGAAGATCTCATTACGCTGCCAGTTTGGGAAGCCAACTCGTCTTGTTCACAAGAATGCCTTGATGGTACTCTACCTTCGGATGAAGATTTTATCGAGTCCATATGTGGTGATGACCAGCCGTGGGGGGATCTTTATCATAGATCTCATTCCCCTCCTACCCTTGATCTTATTGAACAAGATGAGTCTAGATTACAGTCTGCCATACATTTTGATCCAGGCATAGTTTTGTCTAGCCCCGGTTTGAAATTAAAGTCTGATCTCCCTAGTGATGAGTCTTTGAGCTCTCCTATAGATTTGTAAATCGATGATCCTGATGAGTTCGATTCTACTTCTAGAATTTCCAACTCCTGTGATGATGAATTTTCCACTGCAGATTCCTTCACATCCTTCAGCTTTGCTCTTCATTTTGAAGATGATCATTTTGATCCCTCAGGTATTGGTACTATGGCACCTTCAGTGGTTAGCTCTACCTGCGTTATGTCTGAGGTTAATAATAGTGAAGATGAAAATGCTTCTGCCGTAGTGACTTGTATCAGATTTTTCTTTACGTACGTTTTAGAGATGATCTTGGTACTTATGTTTCTTGGAGACAGTATTTTTAGCTGGACTTATACTTGTTTACTGGTCCTTTTCGACATTTGCTTCGTTCATGGCAGGCATATTTGGACCCTTGAACATAGGTTTAGTCCTCCCCATTGTTATGATGCATTTGAGCCTATTACTATCTGAATTTGCAGACACCCCTTGAGTGTCCTAAACTTTCTCATGTTCTTTGCATTATGGATAGCTTTGTCCCATGCGCTTGGAACTAGTCTCGCATGTCCCTAACACTCGTCTTCTCTCATTATGAGCATTCTTCCATATCTCCTTTGAGCTCGTTAAAAACAGTAAGGAGGTCATGAGTTTACTTTTCCGGGCTCATTAAACCTTTACGAATTTTTTTTTTATAAAGTCTTTTTTAAGCCCTTGTTAGACTTATTCAAAATCAAACAAGATTGCCGAGTATACTTGTCATTTCAGACTCGTTAAAGGATTTGAAGCGACATTCACTTAGGTATAAGTTTACCCCATTTCCGGACCTTTGTGGATTAATTACGAAAAAGGTATACTCTAGTCATATGTGACTAGAAGAGTTCTTCTCTCATTGTTTTACACTTTTTTGGGTGAGGAGACTAACTTTATGAAAAAGGACTTCTCATTTATATCATGTTGTGATTGCATTGCATCATCCTGCTTGCCGCTTGAGCCTTGTGCTGGCTCCCACTTACTCAGTTGATAGCCTGGTGCATGAGCACTTTCCCTGTTGAGCCCTGCAAAGCTTATATATTTTCCCTTCACAATTTGATGACCCTTTGACCCTGAGGGAACAAACCCCCAAGTGTCCACATCCTGCATGCACTTCCTTCCATTGATCATAGGTATGTTCCACTGCTTAGGACTAGCCTGCTAGTTATTTGACACTTGTTCCCTCACTTGTTGTACTATAAGCAATTTTATTCTTTTTCAAGCTTTTCCCAAATATGAAAAAGAAAAAAAAATCAAGTATTCCAAAAAGCCGGACGGGATTATGGTCACTATTTCTTGTTGGCAGCCGTTGTGTCGCCTTTGAACAGAGCATTCATTCCACTCCATACATTATGAGTCGGGACTATAGTTGGGCCTTAGGAGCTTGTTTCTCAGTTTTCTCCACCGATTGGTTAAGCTTCCAGTCATTATGGAGCCCTTTATAATGCCTCCTGCATTGCACAGTTTATGTCAAGTCTATGCTGCCTGAGTCTATCCATCTGCTCATGCTCTTGTTCAAAGGAAGTCCTGAAACTAGTGTCGGCCACTCCTTAGATATCTTGACTATTGCATGTTGGCCATCCTTATTGAGTCAGTCCGTTTCACCTAAGATCTTCCAAATCTTTCAGCATTGCTGGTACCTTGTGCTGGTTGATGGGGGATGCCTTAATGCCCTCCTTCCAGCAAGTCTCGTTCCATGGACTTCAACTCATTTATTCTGGGACTTGAGGCTTGGATTTCGGTTTAGTACCTTGAGGCTTGCAGTCATTAGTGGCAGGTTCTCTCGCCATCGACAGTTTTGGGAATACATCAATGTACCCTGATTGATGGATTCATCCTAGTGTTCGACTTCAACCCATTTATTCACACTCTGATGATTGTGCTCTGTGCCTTGATGCCCATTTTCACTATTGGTGGGTCATCTCGCATCTGTTAATAGTATACATCAATGACCGATAATCAGACGATGTCTCATCAGGTTTGATGGGTCCCACCTACGACTGTCCCCCTGAGCATTGGTTATATTGCAGTAGACATAGTTGCCTTACCTAGGTACCACCCAAGGTACTTGTAGTGGTTATGTTGTTTGTGTCCTAAGTCAGATAGGGATTGGGAAGCACAGTTGTGTTCGTGGAGTGGACTTGACCCTATCAACACAGTGAAGCCTGGGTGTCTCTATAACTGATTCTGTTACCTTTGGCTATAGTTTGGGAGTCTCAAGCCTCTCCTAAGCGAGACATATCGGCTCTAGTGTCGGGAGCTCATTTAGCCACTTTATCTGTCTACTCTTGGCTGTAGTTTCTCTAGGTGTGTGCTTTTGATTTACTAATTTTTGATCAATAGTTGGCCTTTAGGAGACGTTGTGTCTCTCTCTGGAGAACACGTGGTGCGGAGCCCTACTCTTCGTCGGTCCCATCATTTGGCTAGTTTAAAGCCAGCTTTGGTTACACAACGTATTACTAGAGGATGTTGGAGGGATCCCTCTGAGTCTTCAGATTCATAAGTGACTTACATAGAGGACTACATGGCTGCACATTCCAATATCGAGCAAGACCTTTCTACTCCTTCGGGTAGATTTGAACATACTTCCGATCCCCAGACTCCTCGTAAGGATTGGGGAGGTGATCCACCTGCAACTCAACCTGGTTCTATTTGGCCTAATCCACTTGACTGGGATCCTTTTGATCCTTCGAATCTGGATAATTATCTTTACGGGATGCCCGACTTACCCGAGGAGGAAGAATAGCACGAGCCTTTCGTTCCTTCGTTTCCACGTGATTCTAGATATAGGAGGGCTGAGACTCATGATGATTCTGGCCCTATGGTCAACCCCACTGCACTCTCTTTTGGTATGCCTAGTCACAATACTATCAAACCTTCCACGATGGTTGGTACTCATGCTGGCACTAGTCAAAGTGTTAGCCATACTATACCCACTGGGGGCACTACCCTAGCTAGGGGCACTACGTTGTCCACCCACTCACATAGTATTTAGATTCCTAACCATACTAATGTTGGAACGCGACCATCTCCTAGGAATACCCAACCTAGTCGAAATGTTGCTCGAAACATGACTCGCCATCCACCACCTAATACACATGTTGCTACTCGTCAACCCAGGACTACTTTTGCACATGATACCATTCCTCCCAACCATGGGGGTGGACACATACCGCATACTTTTGCATCCACTGCTGCCGCTAGTAATAGTAATGTAGGGGGTGGAAATATTTCCTATCCACATGGACATCACACCACCAACCCTGCTACTGCTCACACCCATACTGGACCTAGGAATACTTCTCATGCTTATGGTCATCACACGACTGCTCAAGCTAATCCTAATATTGGGGTGGGAACATACCATACCATTACGGTCAATACAACACGGTTCCCACTATGAATAGTACATACATGCCCCATACCCATGGTGGCAACCCTCACTACAATACAGTCAGTAAGGGTTGACCTTGGGTGACCTTTGGCTCTCCATCTGCCCAAGTAACATCTCGATGAGTCCTTTCACCTACCTTTGAGAGGACTATATATTGATCACATATGGCTTATGGACGAGAGGAAGAAGAGAATAGTAAAGGCACTCTAGTGAATTTTTTCCCTATCTTGAGTCTGCACTCATTGATCCTTGTAGTTGTGAACTAGTTATGTTCACTTTCCAAACTCCTTGCTAGTTTGAGTTTTCCTTTCATGGAGGATTGAAGTGGTGGAGGCACAAGTGGATTGATATAGATCTTGGTTCAGATTGGTTGCCGGCAAGAGGTCGTATCACTTTGTACTTCTTCTTGTTCATTAATAGAAATACTCATATTCTCGTCCATTCATGGTGTGAATGTCATTTATTATACATTGGGTTACATTTGCTTATGATATTATGGACCATTGTTATTGATAATGTTAATGTCATTTATATATCACATGTACTTGTTAGATATTGGTTGTCAAGACTAATTTGCAGATTACAAGTGCTTGGATGTGTACGGATTGAAAGCTCCAATGGGGATCTACATCAAACGTTGGATCGAGGTTGGTTACATTTCTCCATTGTTTTAACATTATCATTTATAATAGAATTGTTTTGAGAATTGAGTAGATTTATGGTAGTCATCTGTCTGTTGTGGTATTCCCAAGCCATAGTGAGTTTTCTCCAATACAGTTCAAATGGTCCACAGTACCTTGGTGCTAGTTTAGCACAACTTCCAAGCTTAAAATAACTTTTGTTGGGTTTTACCTTTACAGAGATATGATCTCCAACCTGAAATTCTCTTTCAGTGTGTTGAATATCTGCATAACTTTTTTGTCTATATTGTGCAACTTTTAAGTTTCCTTGTACCTGTTTCACGGTTAGCTCCATCTCTTTTAACAAATCTGGTCCTAACATTAATCTGTCAACAGGGTTATCCCAAGAAATAGGAGTACTGCATTTCCTTCCATATAAAATCTCAAATGGACTAAGTCTAGCAGATGCTTGATAATGATTATTGTAAGCAAATTCAGCTAAATGAAAATAATCTTCCCACTTAGTTGGCTGATCTTTAACATACATTCTTAACATGTCTTCTAAAACCTGATTAACCATTTTAGTCTGTCCATTAGTTTGTGGATGGAAAGAAGTACTGAAATATAATTTGGCATTTAGACCCTTAAACAATGCTGTCCAGAAATTTCCAGTAAACTTGGAATCTTGATCAGAAATAATTACCTTTGGAATTCCATGTAAGCGGAATACTTTCTTCATAAACACATCTGCAATGTTAGCATCTTTAAAAGTAGTCTTAACAGGAATAAAATGAGCATATTTACTAATTTTATCCACAACCACCATTATTGAGTCATTCTGTTTTTTATTCTTAGGTAAACTTGTTATAAAATCAATACTTATAATTTCCCATTTCCATTCCAGAATTGGTAATGGATGCAATAGGCTAGCTGGGTGTTGATGTTCAGACTTAATTGTCTGACATTCAAAACACCTAGCTATGTATTCAGCCACTTCATCATAGATAATTTTAGGGGCGAATTATAGCCCATGGGCGATATTAAGGGGGTTTGGATTTTTTGTTGGGTGAATTTTGTATATTAAACAAATTTTTAATAAAATAAAAATTTCGTCCACAAATTATAAATTAAATAATTCCTAAAACTTAAATAGCCGGAGTATTTTTAGGAAAAAAAACAAAATTCACCCTCTAAAATTCCCCTAAAAATCTTTGCTCGCCAAATTTCTACAGAAATTTCGAGTGGGATCTGAGGCTCGCCCCCTTTCCAGTAAAAATTTTCTAAACTCCTCTAGTCGCCCTCGATTTCTAACTAAATTTGACTGGGATATTGGGATCGCCCTCGATTTCTAATTGAATTTTACTAGGATATTGGGATCCCTCTCGATTTCCAACAAAATTTGACATGGGTCCTTGGCTCACGCCAATTTCCAGCAATATCAATCCCATATACAGTTGTATTCATCCCTATAAAATGCCTTGCTTGCTCACGGAATCACCCACTCAAAGAATCAATAAGCCTTGGCATACATAGCACAGGATTGAGGACCGAGGTAAAGGTTCAGCTTACAGCGTTAAGATTTTAAGTGTATCTGGGATCCTCTCTTTGTAGGTATGGTCACACTCTAATTGTACTTAGGTACATCAAATAGTAGGACCATGTATGGAGAATAGAAATTGGTTTCGGTAAAATAAATTGTCTTCTCTCTTTCATAGTTGTAGGTTCCTGTTGTTTGGCTCGACATTAGTTTCCTTCCCTATCATAAGCCTGAAACAATATTTATATACGAACTTAGCAGAAATACAAATCCACCCACCTAGTATTTGCTTTATTCGAGTTACAGTTTGCAATGTTTATAAATCTATTAAATTCAAAGGGATCACTGCTCTCTGCATCGATCTGGAACGAAACCCTGACATCTCCCACACGTCAAAAAAGTCTTTGGGAGAACCCTTCTTCTCCTCATATCTCCGTTCTTATTTGCTAGAGATTGTGTGGCAAAACAACGATTAGCCTATGCATGTGGTCGTCCTCATCTTGGGGTTTCAGCAACCCTTCCGTGTCGTCCTAAGTATTGGAGTTCAAATGTTTTAAAATATTGATTCTAACTTGACTGCGGATGGGCTCGAGGTGAAGGTTCGTTGTTTCCCACATGCTAGTATCTTCATGGTTAGTATTGTATGCTCTCTGGTGTTATTACTATTGTGGAGGTTGATGGAACACCAAATGCCTGATTTTTTAATTACTTTTCTACTCTTTGAGTCTTCATTGCCTTCTGTCTACTCATGTTTTTCTTTTGTTCTTCTGGGCCAAATAGGGAGGTCTACACTTCTTCTTTGGCTTGATATTTCTTCAACTGTTGAGCTACTCCGCTAGGGTTAGCGTTTTTCCTGTTGTGGTGTGGAATACCACTTGAGCATTTTTTTCGGTGTGAATTCTGCATTTTGTCAGTGATCTGCATGGACTGTGGATTCCATGTATGCGAGATCTAGTATGCCTATCATCTCCAATAGGCCTCCCTCGCCTACGTTGAAGTGTTCAATCCATGCTAAGTATGGAAACATTAATATCTTTGGATAATTTTCATTGGGTGACCTCTGTCAATATCGACGTTTTTTTGTGTATGCATTCTTCCCCTATGCCATCGTGCCAAGTCCCTCTGCGATTCTCTTCCCATCGAATGAGTGCCAATTTGCAGCATGATGTGTTTTGCTTTTTATTTTTGTGGCCGCATTACATTATATACCATCGACATTTTTTATGATGCTCATTCCAACTGTGTTTTCCATTGTTGCTCTCTTCCTTCATAGGGCGTTGTTCCTTACTCCGCTAATGTGTAATGTATTCTCTGCCCACTATGATGTGTTACAACGGTCCTGTGTAACATAGGTTGGCCGACACAAAGGTTGCTTTGATTATTTTCTAATAAATATATTGCCATGATGTTGGTGTATTATGTTTCCCGGGCTGCGTGGGGTAATACTTTGTAGAAAAATAATCTTCTTCTTTATAACAACTCATGCTTCAACCTTATATATAAAACCAAAAAATTTAAAATAACTAGCCAGCCATCTCGATTACTCTTTTGCATGTCTGTCTGCCATTCAGGTTGTCATGAGAAGGACAACAAATACCAAGTGTCGAATTCATCAGGGACAATCTTGGATAGATGGAAAAACTCTGCACAGTTTGCTTGCTAACAACCCTCTATCACCTAATGTGTATATTGGCAAAAGACCGTTCATCCTGTGTGACTGTCTACGACGAAATGATGCCGATGACCCTTCTCCCAATAGATCTATCTTTGGTCTTAGGTTTTTTCCACACATAATGACGCGTTGGCCACATATTCAATTACTACATAGTGTTACGTTTGTGGATGCACTCATTGTCTCTTGTAGTTTGTACACTGGTGATATTGATGCTCTATCTACCATTTCTGATCCTGTGTGTCTGGATCGATATTTGTGTGCCATTGGTTTTTCTGGCTGACCCTATGAATGGTGGCTGCATTATTTTTTTAACAAGTTCCACTACTATTGTTGATATGAATATTATGTGGCATTTGTTGGAGTTATAAATTTTTAATTTTGCATGGTGTCTTTATTTCCATGTATTCTGGGTTATTAAACTACCCAGACAGTTGAGTTAATACATCGAGGTTTCGGTTGGGTTATCATAACCAGTCGATATAGTTTGCTGATGCATGGTCGTTTTTCCTAGATTCATTGAAATAACTCATAACGATATTCAACGCGATGAAAAACTGTGTTTTAAGCCCATTCAAGGTTATAAACAATTCTACTCGAATATCATGCCATAAAGGGTTAATGCCATATTGGGTTAACAATTCTACTCAAATATCGTGCCATAAAGGGTTAATGCCATAATGCCTTGCAAACTCCACCATGATAATGTAATGTTTCTTGTGTGAAATACACCATTTCATGTCACAGCTTTTTTGACTGTCAAATTTATATTCATTATATAGGCCATTAGATCCTTTCAGAATTAGAAAGAACTCCTTCAAGGTGTTGCAAATTAGTTATTCACTCCAGTGAATCCATAGAGAATATCTCCATGATATGAAATCATTGGTTGTCTAATTGGTGATCTTCAAATGATCTTATCCTATCTTTTCTTGAATGTTATCGTGCAGTCTCGAGTTTTCTTTTATGTTCGTCTGCTAGCATTATCCTTAACAAAATTCTTTAGCGCATCCAATTTGTCTAATGTTCTTCTCTCTCACAAAATTAGCGCATCCAATTTTTCTAATGTTCTTCTCTCCCACGAAATCTGCAGAAGGCCCCACAAACTATATTCTAATTTGACGATTTTCTTTGACTTAAAATTTGGAGTTCATATCTGCAGGAATAAAGCAAGAAAATTGTAAAGATTTCAAAATGCTTTAAAAAATATCTAGAACTAAAATCTAATACAACTAAAACAATAATCTAGAACAAGAAAACTAAATAGAATCGAATCAAAATAAAAACCAACCATCAATTCTAAGAACTCTGTTTATTGGTTTTGGACTCGATAACGAAGGCATGGCATTCTGCATAATCCCGTTGATTCTTTTTCCGATACAAAGTACCGGTATCCCACTGAACTGGCATTGGCAATAAGAGTTTGAGATCTCGTGAGTTTTCTTCAAATGGTGAGGCAAAATCCTTTATGAAATGACAAGCAAAAGATATGCTCGACTTTCAATCCCACAATCTCTTCGATGAATTCATAAGTAGCAGTTTCGAGCACTGATTTAGCTGCCAACATTTTGTTTGAGTGAAAGTAGTAATATCTCGAACAACCTATATCTTTTATGATGTCAAGCACGATCGCATTTGTCTTCCTCCTTCATCCAGATCCAGTGACATTGTGGTAGAATGACCTCAGTAATTTGTGAGAATTTGATAGCGAAATATAGCGCATAAAGCTCAGATTTCAAAGCAACAGATCCAGGTTTTCCATGATCAATATTTCCTCGTTAGTGAGCTGGTTGCATAGGATCCTTTGGAGATAAAATTCAAATTCAAATGCAAACTTGCAACAATGCATATGCTAATGCTTATGTACATAGATATTAATGTGGACTTCCCAGAAAAACTAGCGTGACAGCTCCAAGCCTCCATAAAATATAAACGTTTTGACGAGATTTATGCATTTGCATTTGATCTGAAATGTTGGGTGTGTTAGGATATTCCTATACTCCATCCTAGTCCTTCTAACATTTCTGACATTTTCAGTCCTGCATGCAAAATTAGGGTTTTGCATGCAATTAGGGTTTTGCATGCAATTAGGGTTTGCATGCAATTAGGGTTTGCAGCACCAGCACCTAGCCCTTGCCAAACTAGCCCCAGGAGCTTCTCTCGGATCAGTCTTAGCTCTCCTAGAGCTTAGTGCGCCCTCCTTTCAGTTATTGCATGATAAGGGCGCCCTTCTTCACCTACCAGTCCAGTTTAGTTCAGTTATCTTCAGTTCTTCCTTGATTTAAGGATTAACTGACTCCTAACTGACCTTATCACTCTTTTGGACCTCCAGTGTGACTAGATAGACTGTTTTGACTCCAGTTAGCTCCATGAGCGCCCCCCACTGAGTCTCCTTCACTATATCAGTGCTTCCATGTGCCGGTTACACCAACCACACTCAGTTAGACTCAGTTTGACTCCCGGTTGATCACTACTTGTGCATTGATGACTTCACCGATGATGAGTTAGACTCCTAGTTTGGAACTGATGACTCTCCACTGATTATGGATCTGTGCATGAAGGATAATTCGAATTACACCTAGTGAATTCGAATCCTCATACTCAGCATTGTATATTTACCCGGTTACTATTCTGATTAATGTAATGTGTGTAATTATTCTGCCTCTATTGAATCTATGTTCTATTGCTTCTCTCTTCTTCCTAAATTCTTTCATAGTGAGGTTTACATCATCTCTTTGAATCTTATGTGGGCAATTTCACAGGGTGAAAATATCAATGCGAAGAGCAAATATCTCAGATATCTACAACTCTGACGGTCTTTTATAAACAAATTTACTTGAAATGTTGCGTAAAGTAGATCGATCTGATTATAACCTCATCGTTTACTTTGATGCCATTCATATTCATGAAAATTAACACGTAGGTTCTTCTATTCATATGACCCTTCAAATGTTATTATTTTACTCTTACATTGGAATTTGAAATTCCATTATCTCCTTCTTTAAAAACGTGGCAATTATCCCACTCAAAAATATGGCATAAGAAATTAATTATCTTCTCCTTTGAGAATTTTAGCTTCAAATGAACATAAAATATATTTTATACCATTGTTCATAAAAAGAGAACAAAAATACAAAAGAAATTATTCATAAATCTTTTAATAATGATAAGCTCTCTTTTCTTTTTTAAACACAATCTCCAATGAGAGATTTTAAATGATAATATATTTTCAATCATATGATAAAGGAAAAATCATCATAATTGGATAATGTAAGTTTAAAGGTTTGGTTGATTTTAATGAAAACATAATATGAATATCTCTACAAGCTAACTTTAAAAGAAAATATTCATATTAAAGTTTGAAAAAGTTATATTAGTTTAAATAATCCTTTTTAAGATAGTCAATCTTAAAAGCTAAAATTATTATAGTGAAGTAATACAATTTGGATATTGTTTAAAATATATACTAACACAATAAATGATTATTCTCATTAAAAAATGTCTAAATATCTTTTTAAGTTATAAAAACTAAGAGCTTGATCATTTATGTCTTTTCCAATTTCAATGACTTGTATTTTAAGAAGAAGATCAATAATAGTACAAAAATCACTTATTATTATTGTTATTTGAAAATAAGAATGGATCAAAACAAACTTCTAGTAAAAAATTGTTCAAATATGGCACCTTAAATTGAATTATTTCAATGCCTCAAAATTACAAGCATCAAATGATTTTTAATGGAAATCCAATGCTTATAAAAAGTTGAAGTATTGTCAAATTCGAAATAGTGAGCTTATATCCATTCTTCGAATGTAAATTCTTTCAAAACATGGGTGAAGATTTTAAGAAATAAGCCATTAGTTAATTTATTGGGATCTACAACCTTTGCTCATTGATTGACTTATGGAGTGAAGGGAAAAACTTCACCTAACTATCGAAACATGAAACCAATCCAAGTAATCCAAAAGATGTCCTTGACAAACACCATTTCAAACCATCAAATGCTCATGTAGTGAAAACTAAGCCAAGAAAAAGATGAACAACCTAGAAAGGAGACCATCTATCCACACCTCCTAAATCAATCAATCAAAACTGAAGAAGCAATGAAAGAGGTCTGTTTTTTCAAATTATTGAAATGGGGGATCCCTAAAATATCGTAAGAATTTAAGGGGGGTTGTTGGGGTGCCAACAATATTTTAATGGTGTCGTGTGGTGATCGATATTGATCTTTTCTTGACCTTCATACTGTCTATTCATTGTATATAGTCAAAGTTTACTCCACCAACATAGGTTGTGCAATTGAATATGATGCCATAAATACCCGATCATCACCGCAATTCCAATAATAATAGACATGGGTGTGGTTTATGACCATAAGTAGCCTCATGGAAAGTTGAGTATGTAGGTTTTGGTTGAGTGAAAACTCCAACAAGCCCTTTGAAGTTTCTATTGTCACTAATAGTTATATAGGTAGGGTAAAATATGTCCTTTATAGGAGAATGACATATTTGAATATTAATATGATCCCTCGACTGCATGAATTAGTGATCGAAGGACAGGTCAAAGTTTTAAAGAAACACCACTAATGACAATATCCCATTATAAAGATGCTCATGAAGCTCCACATGGAAAAATATTCCACCTTTGTATTTAAATCCCTTCAGGTTTATTTGCAAATAGCTACTAAAAATTCCATGCCCACATCCTTGAATAATTTGGACAACTTCAAAAGTTCCCTTCTCTCATATTTGCTTATTTAAAAAAAAAATCACAGCCATTAATTGTGCTAAGGGAGCTTTTATGGCATCCATGAAAATTTATGGAATGTGAGGAAAAATTGCTTATATCATGGGATAATGGAACTTTAGAGATGGGAATTTTAAATGCATTTTCTTGGAAAGGGCATAAAGGGGTTTGAAAGGGACAAAACATTATTCTATTTCACCTTCCTTGATGCGCTAAGGAAGGGATAATCATAAAAAAAAATCATTATTTTTTATTTTTTATTTTTTATTTTTGGAGATGATAAATGGGGGGAAGGGAATTACGAGAATAGGAAAATGATATAAAAGGGAAAATGAAAGGGTAGGGACTTAGGAAAAGAGATGTATATTAATAAAGGATGGGAAATTAAAGGGTAAATGTGATATGGGAATAAAATATGGGATAAATAAATGCATAAGGGAAAATTTTATGGGGTTTGATATTCTTTCAAAACCATGGGCATAGGAAAATTTTTCCAAGGAGACACCTAGGAAGTATCTTTCACATTTTGGACTGAGACATGGTGATAATGATCATTGACATCTTCCCTAGACCCCTACATAGGGGTATATTAAAATATTTGGTGTGTCTGTCAATGTGACCATTGAGGGGGCGTTGGAGTGTTAAGCTATTAGTGTGTCAAAATTTATCTATATATCCTTGTACTTACCATATCTATGTTTCTTTCGCTACACCCTTGTTATAAATGTAACAATCCATTTCATCTCATTTTGATATTGTGAGGAATGTTATTTTATTTTTGAAAACACCCAGTTTATTGTTAATAATTTGTAGGTTATTGAGTATGCCATTGTTCATGGATCATAGTCATCATGACTTCCCTAGAAGTATTGATATTATCTTTGGAAGGCCTCGTTGGCATGTTTTCTGATCTAGGCTATTTTTTTAACGTGAAACACTAATTCTCCTTGCTATTTTTTATATCAATAGGATCATGTTATATACCTGATTTGTTAGATGGCACTTGAAATTTTTTTTGCAGCTCTGCTCAGGTCTCTAGACCAGGGCTTAGTAGTTGTGTGAAGCTTATGTGCAACATACACGTTGGTAACTCTTTCTAAGGTGAAAGAAGGTGCTTTAGTTTAAAGGGTACACTTTAGAGTAATTTCTTCAATCTCTTGATCTAAAGACTTATGGTAGATCAATTTTTCTTTCCCAACAACTTTCCTAGTCAAATCATCATATGGAATTCGCTTGGAAGAAGAAGCACAATCTTTAGTTTTTCTGATCTTATTTGGATTTCTAGAAAAAATTATGAGCACATGTTGTGCTTCTTCTTGAGTAATCATTTTTGCTAGACATTTCAAATATCCAAACCTGAATTGGAATTCAAAATCAAAGTTGTCCAACCAAACAGGTCATTTTTAAATACGAGAGCTATTCTCAATGAGGATTTTCTATTTTTTCAACATTCCTTACATAATCTTGAGATCAATGCAAATAATGAATTTGACTAGCTTTAAACACAAGCGAAAATCTTGAATGATCTTCTTTACTAGTAGAATCTCCTTATGGCATGAGGGCTAGCTATGTTTGGCCCTTTGAATGTGCCTATAGCATACACACATATTTCTTCCCTTTTTGCAGGTTTCTCTATCAAGACACCACCCCATTAATGTGTTGAGACATCGCTTTCAATGATGAACTAACCGTCACACATTGTGAGAGTAAGAGGAGGAAATAACTCTAGAGACCAAAGCATTGTCTCCTTAATTCCCCCCCCAAAATACTTCAAACCATAGCATCTAAAACATTTATCTATTATAGTTTATCTATTATAGTTATAGGGTAGCATGATATTATGCTTGTTATAATTTAGTAGTACAATGATATAAATGAAGAGTGAAGTGTTGTAAAATAGGAAATAGAACTATAAGGAACAAAATGAAAGGAAATGAGAGTTGTACAACTAACAATAATCAAACAACACAAATATCAAATATGGAGGATGTTGGCATAAGAGATTTTAGATTGAACTAAACATGAACACATTTAGTTGGAGTGTTGTAAGAATTAGAAGGATAGACACAAAGGCACTAACTCCTATAATTTCCAAAAAAATCAATCTCTTAGATCGATGCTAACAAGTAAACTACTTATCTAGATAAAATAAAATGAAAGGAGGGGCGAGGTGGGTGAAATTGTTGTTATAATGTATTAATTATAATGATCCATGCAAACTAGATGTTGTAGGAATACTAGAATGTGTCTCTATTATATATTATCTATTGAGTAACATTTCCATTTCAGTAACACATAAGCACTACAAGAGAGGCACAAAGTATATAATTGAAAAGATTTTAGAATTTTATGAAAGATTCGCCAAGACATTACAATGTTTTATAATTAAATGAAAGATTTTACAAGATTTTTTTAATTTTATGAAAGATTCACCAATACTTTACAAGGTTTTACAATTCAAGAAAAGATTCTCCAATATTTTACAAGATTTTATAATTTTATGAAAGATTCACCAATATTTTACAAGATTACATAAATTTATGAAAAAAATTGCCAAAAAATTATATATACATATTATATTCTTGATAAAATAGCCCTCAACCTTTCCTATGTATCATGGGGATTCGCCTAATTATTATACATATAAATTTAGGGGGGGTTCTTAAAATCATCCCTGCACTTCATTCTTCATGTTGGGCCAAAAGTAATACTTTCTTAACATAGTTATTATTTTTGATAACCAGGGTGTCCCGAACAAGGACTTTTATGAACTTCATCCAAAATAAGCAATTTAAATTTTGACACATTAGGTATGTAAATTCTATTTTTATAAGTCATTACACCTTTTTCATTAATGTTGTAATCTGTTATTAAATTTTCAGATAAATTTTCAGCATTTTTATCATGCAATTTTTGATATTTTTTGTCTTGCTTAGTTCCTTCCTCGATCTGATTTTCTAGATTTGTCTTAAATATGTTGATTGCTGCCACAAAACTTAATTTGGAATTTCTTCTCAAGGCATCAACAAATTTGTTTTCTTTACCCTAATGTGCTGAATTTCTAAATCATACTTGCTAAGGAAAGCTAGCCACCTGGCTTGCTTTGCGTTAAGATTTGCTTGATCCAACAAGTATTTTAAGCCTTTATTATCTATCATTAGTGTAAACTTTCTTCCAATCAAGTGATTTCACCTCATTTTAATTGCATGTATCACGATTGCTAGCTCTAGATCATAAGTTGTGTAGTTCTTTTTGTGGGTTTTTAACTTTCTAGACTCATAAGCAATAGCATGACCTTCTTGAGTTAAGACCCCACCAAGTACATCGTTACATGCATCAGTACATACAATGAAGTATTTATTAGGATCAACAATTTTTAATATCGGTGCTGTTGTTAATAACTCTTTTAACTTATTAAAACTTTTCTCGCATTTTTTATCCCAGACGAATTTCTTCCCTTTCTTCTGCAAAGAAGTTATGGGATTCACAATTCTAGAGAATCCTTCTATAAAATTTCTGTAATAACCTATTATTCCCATAAATGACTGTACGTCAGTTATGTCTTTAGGGACAAGCCACTCATTAATTGCTCTCATCTTATCTGGGTCAACATAAATTCTGTCTTTAGATATTATGTGACCTAAGTACTGTATTTTATCTTTATAAAAGTCACATTTACTGAACTTAGCATAAAGCTGATGTTCTCTTAAAACTTGCAGAATTATTCTTAAGTGTTCGTCCTGCTCTTCTTTAGTTTTTGAATAAATTAGAATATCATCAATGAATACAATTACAAACTTATCTAGGTACTTATGCAGAACGTTATTCATTAAACACATGAAGACTATCGGTGCATTAGTTATCCCAAAAGGCATAACTACAAACTCGTAGTGTCCATAACGAGTTCTGAAAGCAGTTTTGAAAATGTCTTCATCCTTTATTCTAACTTGATGATATCCAGACCTTAAGTCAATTTTAGAGAATATCTCTGCTCTAAGTACCTGATCAAATAAATTGTCAATGTGGGGCAAGGGATATCGATTTTTAATGGTCATTTTATTAAGTTGGCGGTAATCTATGCACAGTCGCAAAGTAGCATCCTTCTTTTTAACAAAGATAACTAGCACTCCCCAAGGAGACACACTTGGCCTTATGTAGTTCTTATCTATTAATTTTTTCAACTGAGATTTTAGTTCATTTAATTCCAGAATATTCATTCTGTAAGGAGCCTTTGAGTTTGGTACCACACTCGGTACTAACTCAATGGTGAAATCAAGTTCCCTTTTCGGACGTAGTCCTGGAATTTCTTCTAGGAATACGTAAGAAAAGTCCCTAAGAATATGTATGTCTTCCAGTTTTATCTTATCTTCTTTAGATGAACATTTTTCATTAATAACATTCACGGCAAACAACTTACAACCCTTTCTTACAACTTTCTTTACTTGTAAAGCATAAATTTGTCTCACAGATGTTTTCCTAGGAATTCCTTTTACTGTTTTGGTGTTTCCTTCATTATTCAAACAAATAAATGACTTTTCATAATAGTTAAGTATTACTCTATGTTGTCCAAGCCAGTCCATGCCAATTTATACATCATATGGCCCTAATGGAAAAACATTCAATTTAACTTTCGTTTTCAACTGACTCATGAGTAAATCACAATTTTTTGCAAACTCTATAACTTTTCTTTTAGTGCTTGTTGCTAGCTGAACTAACCACGAATTATCAAACTTTTATACCTTTAACTTGCAACTTTTCACTAAATTAGGTGATATGTAACTCAAACTTGCACCTGGATCTATTAAAATTGAAATAGATTTGTTTTGTATCATACCTTTGATTTCGACCATAGAAGTTTGAGGGTCTCCTTGTCGATTTTCCAGTGCTGCATTAATCCTGGGCATTTCTCTTGCTACATCACCAATTGTTGGTTCTGCGTGCATGGTGTGAATGTTGCTGACTGACTTTATGTTGCCTGGATAGTTAGATTGAGTATGTGGTCCACCGCAGTCATATCATTTTAAAGGTGGTCTGGTATTATTATTATTATTATTATTATTATTATTACAAGATACATTCCTTGCAGCTGTGAAATTCTACGGTGCATTACCCCTATAATTATTACTTGAAAAAATTATGTTATTAAAATTTTTCTTAAAACTTCCAGAATTCTAATTAAAAATTTTCTTTTTATGCTCAAAATTATTAGTCTTATTACTTTTCCAGTCAGATATTCCTTCTTTTTTTCTGTTTTGTTCAAAACAGAAATTAGCCTTCCTCATGGCCTCTTCTAAAGTGGAAGGGTTATCATATTCAATTATGTCCTCTATGTGGAAGGGTAAGCAGCTTAGAAACCTTTGTATCTTAGGTTTTTCTTCAGCTAGGTAAGGTACATACCTTAACAAGATAAGAAATTTGCTACATAACTCCTTCATGGTCATAGAACCCATCTTTAAATCATAAAATTTTTTTGACTTATATTTGTAGTACTGTTCGGATAAAAACTTTTTCTTAAACATATTCTTAAATGTACTCCATTTTATGTCTTTTTCCTTAATATTTTTAACTCTTTTGATATCTTGCCACCAAATGTCTTCCCTTCCGGTTAGATTTATATGGCCATCTTAGCTTTTAATTGAGATGAGTAGTTATAAATCTGAAAATACTTCTTCATTCTGGACAGCCATGCTTCAGTTGCCTCTTCCTTTTCATTTTCGCCATAAGTTGGAGGTTTTATGTTTTTAAACTCTCCTAAAATTTGTTCATAAGTTTTACCTCTTTTCTTAGTACCACAGTCACTATCACTGCTGTCCTGATCAGAATTATATTTTATGTGATAATTTTTATCATCAGATTCAGAAGAAGAAGAGTTACTTCCAGTTTTATAGTATTTGACTTTCTTATCTCTATGTTTGTAGGACATTGTTCCAGATTCAGTCTTTACTCTAGTTCTCTTATCTTTTTCATCTTGGTGGTACTTTTCCAATAAAATTTGATTTAATTCCTCTTGTGCTCTTAAAATCCTTTCGTTTTCTTCCTTAACACTTTTTATTTCAGTTTTTAAATCCTTAACAACATGTAATAATTCAGATGATTGATCATTAAGTTCTACATAGATTTCTTCATTAATATTTTCATGTTTGTTATTATTACGTTCATTATGAGGAGATCTATCCTCTGCTGATTCCTCCGGTATGTCCATACTTGCAATTAAATGTCAAGATTGTTCTGTACAGAAACAAAATAAAAATAAAAATTAGTAACATAAACTTTTTGGTTTCATTTTTTTCTATTTTGCACGCGTGAGCCTATTTCAGGCCTAGAGTTTGAACTGTGCTCTGATACCACATGTAACATCCTGAAAATTCAGAAAAATTTAAAATTTTTCTAAGGTAGCATTTAGTGCTATAAATGATATGAGGAAGTAAAAATAAATGTCCATCTACTTGTTGAACTAATAATGATAATATCACTTCACAACATGTTACATCGATAATTTGTTTATGATTCTGGTTCCTTTATATGGGCTACTGATTACCTTTTTTTTTATGAAGGGGTCCTATGGGGTACCCCGAGGCTTACTTAGCTATATAGCTAAAGCATTTGAACCTTTGTTGCAGATCGCAGGTAAGAGGAATGCTTCTAAAGAAGAGATCTTATTTTAAAGTTTCAGTTAGCCTTCAATTTGTAATAATAGAGTAATTTGATGTAATGTCGGGTGAGATCTATTCTAGTCTATGCACTAGAAAATGTTTATGTAAAAACTCTCAGTTATTTACAATCATAAATTATATTTGTTTAAGATCATTTTCTTGTTATAAGTAGGTTACTGAGGAAAGTATGAAACACTGTTCACTTCAATCTTGCATCTATCCAAACATACTAAGTACTTATGTACCTGACACCAATGGTAGAAATCTCAAGTTAGGTATTAAAACTTGTAAAAGCAGTCCTTGGTCTAAATCTGAGTTTTAAGCACTATTAGCAAATGTATTGATCTTATTAAGGAAAGCTTGGAATAATACCACTAGAAACTAAGAACATGCAACTTAGCTTATTGTGACAACACTAGAAAGATGATATTTGATTATGTTACCCTATACTTCTATGTAAAATAAATATAATTACCACTTTATCACCTAAGTGCTAAGACTTATAATAAGAAGTTAGTCTAGCCTTAGTGTTATACCCTAAATGCATCAAATTAGGAAATAAGGGAATCGTAATGATACCCCTATGGTTACAACCCTACTATGCAAAGATAATAATATTTGAATGTTATATTCTAGCACACTATACTGTTGATATAGTGATACATTCGTATTCATACTATAGTATTATGAGTAAGTAATGATTTAAGGGTAATTTAGGAATCTAACATAAAATAATTAGAGTGGTTACTTTGATGTTTTGACCTAGTGACAAGGTATGCAACCATGCAATACGTTAGTCTTTGATCTACCAAATATGAAGATTAAAGCCATAACTTGTTGATTAATGCGATTTCAAGGTTGAATGTACGGTGGTGGTTGAGAAACTAAAAGTGCATTAATAACATCATGGTGGAATTCCTGTTGGCATCCAATGTGGAGATCCTTCACATGGAGTTTTCTCGGTTTGTGGTGAAGCATTAACTACGTGGGGTTTACACAACGAAACCATGACTTAGGTTTTTAATTGTGTAGTGAGTGGTTTGGTGGAGAGGCCGACCGGCCTACGAGATTTTAGGGTTAGTTAGCAGGTTCTGGAGGCACCTCTCCTATCTTCGAACCAATGACCTGTTACGTAGAAATCTTCCATAGTGACATCTTAGAGCCAAGCCATTCTTTTGTTGTGTTGTTGGTGATTGATAAGGGTTTGGTGTTCTTGTCGGTTGCAGGTGTGAGCGTATAGAACAGGGTTCTTTCATTGATGGTAAGTCATAGTTTGTTTTCATGAAGCTTTTGTAAGTGTTTAAAACTTTTGATTTTCATTCTCTTGACTTCTAATCACTCTGCCTATTGTATTGGCAGGTGACTCTCGGCGTTGGTTTGCAAGGATAACGAAAAGTTCAGGATGATAGCTCAGGCATCCTAGTAAGCTTCGGCGATACCTTGTGGGCCTTTCATAGTACTTCAAACTATGTTCTTGGCAAGATGTCGTTCTGTGTTGATTTTGCCGAGGTTTCGGCTTTCATTCTTGGTTCAATGTAATAGTTTAAGTTATTTTAAGTTGTGAGGTCGAACCTTGGCGTGGTAGGATTGAACCCCTGACCAGGTTCCTTTGTTGTTTTCTCAACGTAAAAAAAATGTAAATATTCAGTGATAAAGGAATTACAAGTTCAGACTTGGAAGAAATTTTTGTGTATGTGCAGTTGTTTGAAAAACTGTGTTTTAATTTAGTTATAAGGATATCTAATGAATATGCGGTCCTTAGGGTCTGTTTTGGTTACTATGCAACGCAGTTATAGGGTTTGATGACTTTCAACCTGGACCTATTGGTCTTTAAGAAAAACAAATATTTAAAGGCCACGCATGATAGCATTAGTCTCGGCAATCCACGAAAATTGTGAAATGTTTTAAAGATGCCTGTCCTTATTAATATAAGTTGTTTTGGATGAAAACTGAAACAATGATTTAAGGGCTTTGTGTTTAATTTTGTTTTGTTCAATGTGTGGGTTGAACCTGCGACTTCATGCTGTTGTAAACCCTTGTGAATGCCTCGTCATTTATGATTTTTACAAAAAAGGGTTCTATACGTTTAAACTATTGTAACTGTGTTGATTGTGTAATATCTAGGACATACTATCTTATTGGAAACCCGGTTGAAAATTTTTCTATGACTAGAATAATTTAGGGGTTTCAGCCGTAAGGTTGATTGTGAATAATCTTACTCAAAATCAATTATTATTCTGAAATAGTGGTGAGGTTTTCGAGTCGATAATCAAAATGTGTAATAGTAAGAAAATTAAAAGAAAAGAAAACTAGTAACAGGATAAATATATTTATATAATTTGTTTCCTACAATGAGTATTTAACCTAAATCTAAGCACTAGGTTTTGTACAAAAATATGACAATGATTGAGCATTTTTACTTCTGTTTGCTGCAAGTTTAGTTATATTACAATATAAGAAAATCTAGTAGCTCTATGTTATTTAGTAATTAAAACCTGATAGCTTTTTTTTACAACAGTAAATAGATAAAGAAATACAAATGGTATTTGCAGAGTTTATCTATGATTACTATTACATTATGCTATCTATTGCTTATCATTAATAATATCTATTCTTAAACACCCTTCCCTATACTAGAGTACGACACAAATACAGTGTTGGGAAAAATGTAGGGAAGTAATTTTTTAATCTATCATTACTCCATTCCTTCTTCATACATTTCAGAAAACCACTCATTAAATTTGAACAGTAATAATTAATAATATTTAGCAAAACAAAAACTCAGAAATACAGTTAGTTAAAATTACTAGAAATGTAATAACAAATAGAACCTGATAATGTAGATAGGGTGGACAAACACCCAAAGAGACCTATTCCTCCCAACCTTCTCCAGAAGAAGCAGCCAAGATCACTTGCTCCTTTGGACCCCCGAGCCTGTTTACTGAACCACTAGGGAGAAGACTCTGTGTAGAAGCAAGGCACTCAGGTTGTACTTCCAGCAATCAATGGAGACTTGCAATACACCTCAAAACCTCTACCCTAAGAAGGAAATAACTTTGCATCTAGCAAAAGTGAAATAGACTTACAATACAACTCAAAACACAGCTTCCCCTCATCGAATCTGTTGTGTGCATACAACAGAACCATAAGGTAAATTTTCTTATCAGAAAAAGTGTGAGCCTCTGCTCAATTCGATGACTTTATAAAGATGCCTAGGTCTTTAGTGGTCAGTTTCCAAATAAATGAGTCTCAAGCTCCAATCCCATCTTTCAAGGAACTATGACCACAATTCAAGGGAGTTGTCCCATGACAACATCTAGTTACTGAGCTCATGATGATGCCAATTATCCATTTCCTTCTACCCCAGATTCCATTCCACCTAGTGGGTCAGTAAACACTCTTTCAACAGTCTCTTTGGGTGAGTGTCTCCTAATTTATTTTATTTAAATAATAATATTGTGCAATTACAGTCATCCTTGGCCACTTGTCCAAATATAAAACTTTACAATAAAAGTTAAGATAATGTTTTCTTCAAACATAAAATGTTTCAGCAAAGGGGTATGTTACATTAATCCTCTATTATAGGTACCCGTTGTGAACCCCAGGATACATCTTTTTATTGTCACTCAAGTAATAGCTTCGCCAAATGCAAATAATTGAACACATTGAGAATTAAAGATTCTCAAAGTTGTTCATTCAATTTATAACCTATATATGTTACTTGATAATTTTCTATTACAACCAGTCTATAAAAATATACATGGTGTTTGTAAATGTTGGAACTCCTAGATCCTCGAATAACCACATGCTGTCGTGTTGGAATTGTTATAACTCACACTTGAGAATCGGTCAAAGACCAAATGCTCAAGCTTCAACATGGTGACAACACTGTATGAGAAGAAGTAGCAACATCATAGGTAATAGTAGATCAAAAATAGTTTGTACTTTGGTCCAATGGAAAGTAAGAACATCAAGCATTCAATGCACGATCATCATGTTCCTACATTGTTCACATAAGATTCCGAATCATCAAATTATTAATCTAACTTAAGCACAAAACCCACTTTAAATCATTACATTATAAATCAAAACAATGTAAGTAATTAGAGGGTTTGTATCTTGAGTCTGGGACTTCAATTAGGGACAAGATACTATCAAAAGAGGTACAAATGAACTTAAAGGAGTCCAAAAAATGGAAAATAAGTGGTAAAAAAGGTGACAATTCATGGTCCCAACATAAGGAACAAGGATTACATAATTAATTCAACTCGAGAAGAGGTATGGAAGACTAGGTATAGGGGTTGATGTACATGAAACAAATCAAGGCTCTCAAATGCCCCAGGTGACAGTTGACACATAAAAACCTAGGAAAGTACAATTCAAACTTGGTAGAGAGAGATATGAAGATCCTAAGGTCCCACTAGGGTGGGAGCATGATCAATCATAAAAGGAATCATGGTAGACAAACACCACCCATGCTAAAAATTGGTGAATCAAAATAGACTGAAGGTGTTTCAATAGCAAGAGAAACCCCAAAATAAAAAGAAACTCTTGTCACAATTATTCAATATACGGTTCAATACATGAGTAAGACAAGAAAAGAGTAGGAAGTAGGAACTTTTGAGTATCAAATATATCTTTTGCATTCACCAATGAAAGAGGAAATACAGATATTAGATGATGGGACTAAAGAGGAAGAATGTGAGGAGATAAGAGATTCTATAGAAGCTACGAAAAGAAGAGCAGAAGAAATTTACCTAGAAGAACCTCAAAAGAAAAATACTAGGACAAAAGAAGAGGAAACGTGTCTTGGTAAGAATCAAATCAATGAAGCTAGCATACTTTTCTCTTCACAAGAGATTAATCCCATTCAAGAAATATCACGAAAAGAAGGTGTGAACCTTACTAACCCATATCTTCTTACTATTGAGTCTAATGAATTATTGTCTGCAGAAAATGTAAAAGATCCATGGGATCCTCTCCCCCATGCCACACTCTCGAAAATACCACATCAAATAAATGAGAGTGGAGAGGTTGAGTCATTCGAAATTACTAATCCTTTTATGTTCCCGGAGCAAGATCAAGAGAGAAGATCCAAGGCTCTCTAAATGTTTCCTATGATAGAATCATTGGACTCTAATGCCAAGAACAGGTTGATCCCAAATTTTGATCTCATTACAGATAAGTTCATAATAATTACAATGGAACCCTTGGCATGAAAATAATACAAAAATATGCAACCTGGAGAATGGTCGAAGGCATCTCAACTCACCATAGCAACATTAGAGCGACCCACTGAAGATCATATATCCTTAGATGAAGAGTACAATAGTTTGGTGTACCATAAATATGCCAAAACGTATGCATATATGTATATGTACAAAGCAACATTAGAATCCCTCACAAGTACTAATCAGTTTCTAAGAGGCGGAGTAAAAAAATTAAAGCGAGGGAATCATAGATTAGAAAACATTATAGCCAATAGAACACTTGGAACACAAGAATCAACAAAGGTAATGAATCTTCTAGCTTTAAAAGATAAAAAAATTAAAGCATTGGAAAATAGCTAGATGAGCCAAGCATTTCCATCTACCCTTTAGGTAATGTCTCAAAGCCAGCAATTACAGGGTGAAATAGAATTTCTTAGGGAAGAACATGCTTCTATACTGGCAAAAACATATGTCAATGAAGGAGAATTAAAGAGATCCAAAAATCAGAAGGAAAATGTCAAGAACTTCAATATAAGCTAGATGATGCAATAAATCAGATCACAACTTATGAAGTAAGGATGTCCGATGATAAAAATAAATCATATTTAACTCCTGTTATACTCCAAGGCACAAGTCATATGGAAGACATTGATAAGATGGGGAAAATTTTAGATGAGAAGGAGGAAGAATGGAAGGAATGAGAAAATAAAGCATCATATGCCCTTATGGAAGTTTTCAAATTAAATTAAACTATATAGAAAAGAGATGAAATCTTAAAGAGACAGAAGGGGATAAACTAGATACCTCACATAATACAGTGCATGATTTGAATAAACAGATAGTTGCTAAGGATCAACGAGTGGCAGAATTACAGCGGCAACTGGAAAAAGATATAATTTAGGCATTGATGATAGAGGAAATGATGATGGTTAAACATTCCTTATGGACACTCATATTTCAAGAACTACCTAAGTCATGAGCTTATATTGTGTTCATATCGAACTTCTTCATGCTCAATAATCTTCTCTTGTCTTGTATTTTTAGGGTATTTTGATGTGTTGATAGGTACAACCTTAGGCTCCTCGAGGTCTTCTTCCTATTGTAGCTTTACACACTTTTCATCTAAATATTTATCAATATTAATTCCCTCGGATCTTGTTCCTCTTCATCACCACCATTACTCCTAGATCCATCTTAAAGTCTACCTTTAATAAATATTATTACATCCTCCATTTTCCTATTCACCTAAACCAAATATAATGATGTTCCACAAGCATATATAGACAATGTTTAGAGCTTCATATAATCAACAACACTCATTTCCTTTTAGAATCAAAATTTAAAACATTTATATTTTCCATTAAAAGAAGTCAGATAACACAGGAACATCAGTACCTGAGGCTTTAAAAGAAAATATGTAATTACTCCTTGGCAAGAACAGTGGCTCTTGATGATACTTTGGACTCACAACAAACGGCCACCAACACCACTATGCTCTCACGCATCTTTCTTCCAAGCAAAATCACCTTATATGCATGGTTTAGAAAAATTACATCCATAAGGACTACAGAGTGGAATAGTCAACGCTTTTTCAAACACTACAACTAAACTTTGCATCACAACATATACAAATGAATGAGTATCCTTTGCACACAATTCAAAATACAAAAATCTCTTTGAGAAATATTGAATTAAACATTGAATAAAAGGAAAGATTATACTATGCAAGTAATTTTTCATGCAAGTCAAAATGCAATGCAGTGCCCTTACTAGGCACTGGGTCTCTATTTCATGTTCATGTAAAAACCAAGTTTTTCCCTTTACTGTTTTCTGAATAAAAAGACCAACCGTCTATGTGTTTATGTTTCCTAATGTTTATATGTCTGTTTTCTATAAGGTTATATGTCTCTGCAAATAAATAAACATTAAACTTAAGACTTTTCATTTTAACTATGTTCTTCTAACATGCATAATCTGAAAATAAAAGAAAAATACATTTTATTTAAGCTAGCTGAGTAAAATACCTGGATCCGTAGATTTGCAGTAAGATCAGCAGACTTACGTGGTGGGTTCTGTAAGTTCCCCCTAGCAACCCGAAATGATGTTTCCACCCTGCCGATCAGCTATTATCTTGCTGACCCTAGGAAATCAACGGATTTCCTAGCCCCCGAGCCCACAGACCGATAATCCCGACTGCAACCTTCCTTAGTTCAATAACCATACTGTTCAGTGAGTTTTCCCCCTCCTCAATGGAGTTTTCTGCCTCCTCCATTCCTCGAGTTAACCCCCTCCTCGGAATATTTTCCTCCTTTTTACAAATTTCCACAGTTCTCCCACAATACCCCCCTACTACTTTGTTAAAATCTTTCCTTTATAGGAATCCTCCTCCTTCATAAATTCAAACTTCCTTATCACTCCACCGCCCTAGCTGTCATGGTTTTAGGAAGTACAAATCATTAATGCAACACCCTTTTTAAGGTAAATGATGATTACATATATTTTAAATCACCCAAGTTTCTCTCGAGCACTGGGATCATTCCATAATTTATTTAAACAAATCCTTTTTAATTTATTTTGGAATGATTCTGTCCATTAATTTAAATGAATTATATACTTAATAATTTATTCTATCCACTATGCCTTATAAAAAGGATTATTAGCATTATTATTATTAATTAAATAGTAACAATAATAACAATAATAATTAATAATAATAGTAATTAAATAAATTGTGAATAGTGATTAAAATATTTCTTTGTTTAATCGGTAAGTGTCAACATAGTACTTCTGGGTATAATTAATGAAATATAAATAATGGTTTAATTAATCATGCTCAACAATTCTATAGCACACTCTTCTAGTATTAATGTTTAACTGTCATACTTCATATTGAAGACACATTCACTTGAGGGTACTTGCAATTAATGACACTTATTTTAATCGTTCATTACCATGTTTACATACAAAGACTAATTAACTTCTTTTGCACATTAGAACTTGATAATCTTTTACTAATTAAGTCATTCACTAAATACTTAATTGAGTTATCTATGATAACTCATATCATTGTTAAATCTTGATAAGTATGTTGTAAACCAATATTATCGCGCATGGGCATAATGTGCATGCGTGGCCAGCGTATGCACAAGACGGACATGTACTATAAACATACGTCATATTCGCTATGCATAACCGCTAACTAATACTAATAATACTTTATACAAACTGAATAAGTATACATTCATCATAATATTACTAAAACATCATTGGTCGTTTTATCAGTTAACCTTTAAGATTTCATTCATTATTTTTATGATTACATTTGTTCAATCAATCAGGTACAAGGAGAGATACCTACTACCACTAACTCCAGGTCAATGAATACCCAACCCTCAACAGTACTAACTATCATATCCTCCCATCCTAACCTACGTCCACATCCTCCCTATCCTTCCTCTGCTAGTACAAAAGTGAGTGTCGGACTCACCGACCTAACCACATAGAACTTGAGAGCGATAGCGTCGGCTGAACAACGGACCTATCCTCCCCTAGTAGGCATCCGACCATCGTCATCACAACTACATGGGGAGCGTGTCTCAGCACGGCCCTCCCACGACCTCGGGTATCATAGGAACATAGGGTGGGAAACACATCCATCCCTCTCAACATACCGGGTCTACACCCTTATCAAATCATACTCTGCTGCTATCGGGATTATTGGTCCATGTCATTGTATCATCGATTTCAGTTGCTAAGGTTCACGGCATGGATAGGTTCTTATCCATATATAAGATCAAGTATCCGGCTATCCCATAGCCCTCGTGTCCTGTAGGTTAGTATTCCGCAAATACACATTTTATAACAAGCATTTCCATTCGATCACCAATTGATCCATATCATCAACATCATTTTATTTCACGTCACAATTTTATCACATCACAGGTATGTATGGAATATAACAGTTCTATCAATTTCATCATAGGATGGCATCCACGTACAACACCATATATTTCACATTTCATCAATGCAAACGCTAAAACATATATTTTCATCATAAAAGCAATGAATCTCATGATAATCATAACTTAATAACTGCATGAATATAGTAACATCATAAACATAGTAACAACATATCATCATGTCTATCATGCCGAAAATATAGTTCACTCTGTCTAGCTGAGTCCAACAGATAATAAGTAATTAAAGTGAAAGGTGTCTAACTCGTAAACATGCCTAGTCAAAATATGGGGCGTTACATACACCCACCCTTCAGGAAACTTCGTCCCGAAGTTATGGTCATAATAATGCAGGGAAAATCTTGATGCCTAACCTCTTCATTCTCACAAGTAGCAGGTGCTAGCCATACTTGTCCTACTTATCTTTGACTTGACCGAATATGCCGATATTATCCTATCGCTTTGCTTCTTTTATCCCCTGACGTGTATTCTAATAATTAAAGGAACATTGATATTAATCCTTCTATTGAATCTCTAGAATCCCTAAGGTTATAATCAAGTGCTATCCACCTTAGCATCCTACTTTTACCGTTTTAGTAACATCCTTCAAGTTATAATATCCAGAGAGGTTTGCTCATCACAAAAGCTTATATTGATCCAACTTAGTATGAAATAATCAACAACTTTTTTTTTTAAATGGAGAGCTGAGAGTTCATAATCCTTAATTATTCAACAAGCGACTACAAGGATCCTTAAGATTTGCGTACCTCTCCTAGGAGATGAAGATCCCTGTTATTTCATCCTAAGGTCAAAAATTCTTATTACCTTAGTGTTAATAAGAAATCTGCGTCCTTTATAACCATAAGTATTGTAACAAATATTACACTAGGAGAACTATCATTTATTAGAATGTTTTTAGTAACTATATTTTACCAAAATGCTTAAGTTCACTGATAGTATCTGTTAGGGGTTTAAACAACGTAACTTTATTCATTGAGGTGCACCTCGGTTCCTATTTTGCCTCCATTATTAACCCATTTACTTGTATTACTAGTTCACTTAACCCGGTTGAGGGTTCGGCGCACATTTATTCACGGTAACTTCATTAGTCCCTCAATCATTTACCTACTTTTATAATTTACTGCTCGTTCATTTTGTAATTATTAAATCCTAGTTGTTTCTCAATAATATTTCCCCCATCATGACAATTTAACCTAAGCAAGACTAGCGGCATATAACCCTTACCCCATTCTCGCACAGACCTAGTTACTTCAATCTCTTTCCACTTACTATATTGAAACATGATTAATTGCACATTACACATAGAAATTCTACGGTGTTGATTTTAATACATAGATATCTCCCATATATTAATACTAATTAAATTTTCCAATAGGGGAATCCATTCACACATACCTTAAATATTGACCTACCACCTCTATTTGGGGTGCCTCATACCACTACACATTATCACTAGACATGAGATACACATATAATCTTACTCCCTTTCTTGCCAGTTTGTAAAGATACCCACTCTCATCAATAATTAATTTCATCATTTCTCATAATTGGAAATGCACTATTTCCCCTAAAACATAGTTTTATTACAAATTCCAAGTACTTGATTTATAACGGTTGTTAGACTATTGGTCAAGTGTTATTGACTTTCAATTATCTCCCATTTCGTTAGCTTCCTACCATGTCCTTACTCCATTTACTACCTTATTAGATTTGGTTAATACATCTCTTGTTTCTATCAATAATCCTCCCCTTATGTATAAATGTATAACCTATAGATCTGGTACATACTGGGAAGCAACACAATTATCCTAGTCACTGATAGTGGTAACCATCTTCCCTTAATATTTGAACACAAATGTATATTTATTCAACAATTCAACGCATTATTAAACATAAGTGGACTCCACTATCATATTTAACTAATAGAACTAGAACACTTCTTCATTCCTTACAATCTTTAAGGTATATCACCTTGCCATTTCACTTATCGGTAATAAACAATAACAAAAGTATCGTAACATCATTAAATTAGGAGAACTATTATTGTTTAAAAGGTTTTCATGGCTATTTCTTATCAAATACAATTGTTATCGTGTTTATTTATTATTCTCATTTTCAAACCAATATAATTTGTCGGGGAACCATTAATTCTTCAATTCCTTAATGTAATATCCCTCCTTTTATCTTTATCAGATTCTTTCTATAAAGCATATTATACATGGGTATTAATAGTAACATCATATATGAGTGACTTAGAAGGCGAACCATAGGTGTCTTAAAGCCATGAATTTAACCATTACTTAATGGTTACAAAAGAGTGGGGAACTTTATTAACTACCACCTTTTGGCACCTTCACCTAATTTTTCCAGTTTAACGCCAAGTGGCAGAGAGATCCTCTTAGCCGAGGTGGAATCTCGAAAAAGAGTGTACTGTTATAACCGGTCTCAGAACTCTGTCGAGGGGGAGAGACCACACTACTCGTTGTGTGTATTGGTGCCCATCCCATTATATAAAATTTTCATAGTCTATGCTTTGAGGGGCTAGATAGTAGAAGCACCTGGACGATCTAAATTTAGAGAGAGACAAGTTAATGACTTGGAGATCGCGGAGGAATTCTAGTGAGGATTTCCCGCAATGTTGTCCCCATAGTGGAGAGATTTATTTATTTCTAACTTCACCACTTGTTATGACTTCTAGTACCACGTGGGATGAGTTGCCCTCAAAAATATCATGATGGAACCTGTATATCTATATTTGGAGAGAATCATGGGATGTGCAGGCAGTAAGAAAGGGGGCAGCTCACAAATGTTGACACCCTGTTTCATCTATTTTTAGAGGATGAATGCATTGTAGTGAACATGATCGGCGAATATTGATGGAGGAAGTTATTGCCATTAGAGTGGAGGAGGTTACTGCCATCGGAGTAGGGGTAGTGATAGCATCTCGAGGCGTGAATACAGGTTGTTCACGGCATTTTATAATGGCATGCAGAGGAAAGAAGGGGGGGATGTTACTCACGATTGAGGAAGTTGGATGATAGTATCAGTTCTTCTCTGTTTGTTGCAGATGTTTTGTTATTTCCTTACTGTTGATTTCTTAATTCCGTTTCAGATACCTCCAATTCGTAGCGTCTACGCTGGGTGTGTTTTGAGAGGATAATCATTTCCATTATCCATTCATTCCAAATCTTGATGAAGATAGGATCGGCTCAATGGAATACAACCTCCTATGTGATAGTTGATGAAGTATATAACCCTGTGTGTTCTATGGAGCATTTATATATATATAAATGTTGTCTATTTATATTCTGTAGCTGTTATATAAACACATACATATTATGCATGCAAATTTTGGGAAATGAAGTCGTTGATACTTGAATTGTTGCTTGAAACGATGGATCCGATGATTCTCCAATTTTATATGATTATTTATATTCCTTCCTGTAAATGCAAAAATCTGGTTTTCCCTGTATTTAGATGTTTATATATACACCGCCAAAACGATGCATCTGGTTTTGATCTCTAGCCATATAGGTTCCGCATGAAGCTCGCATGTAGCGATCTTGGCTCAGACGGGTTCATGTTGTTTACATTAGGATGCTGCTGCCATTCGAAGATTTGAGCATTGTTCCTATTTTACCTTACTGTTGATTAGGAATCTATGTAAGAGAATCGCATCATAGCTCGAGTCCCAGGTATAAAAACTTTATGATATAGCCATATAGATACATGATCTCTTTCATCAAGATGGATTGAGACCAACCTATGCAATCTCTAGATTTGTGTGATGCGACCCTTGCAACAACGGTAATAAAGATACAAACTCGGCGATAGAAGTTGGTAAGAAATCTCTGCCATAATAGTTGGTAAGTAATCATTTCTTGTTCTTTTATTTTATTATGCAAACATTATCTGTACATTTAGCATTGGCGTAGTAATAACCTTTTTGTGCTAAGACATGGGATCGAGGTTTATAGATTTAGAGTTTTAGTTTGTGTTACATTATTAATCTGCGTGATCCCTACGGCGTGTATCTTCTACTCCCACCATAGAGTCTGCATGGATGAGTGGTCTATACTCTAAGACAAGCCATGTCTGCGTGGATGGACGATCCATGCTCTAGACGAACCATATCTGAAATAGATGAACAATCTTTACCTTAGATGAGAAATCTCTGAACTAGAGTAGTGACATCCGTGTATGGTATGGAGATCTTGCATCCTAGCATGAATCGATCTCTGTTTTATAATCCTTGTGTTAGTTAGATCATTGTGTTATGGAATAAAAATCCTGACATTGTTGATCTCATGCATTTAAATATTTACCTCTGCACTCATTGGTCTATGCACTGTATAGCGATCTCTGCCCATGCTGATCAATCTTTAAATATAGAGTCTTTTATGATTTGATCCATACACGTACAGATAGAATTATTTTATGCTGCGATCTCTTGCACATGCAGATAGAATCGTTTCATGATCTCTGCCTGCATTCTTGATCTTGATCATTGTAACTACAAGGTTTTGTTTATAAACATTCCAGATCCCCTTGGAGATTCCTTGCATGGATCTACCACCTTGACGTAGTACAGGATACTTAGGCGAGCCTTAAAGCCAGCATTGTTCCGCTCACAGCAATACTGGGTTCCTGTATACATTCTCTTTATGTAGGACCCCTCCTTTAGGGTCCCCTTGAACTGAACCTGAAACTTTAAAAAAAAACTTCATACAAACAAATTAGCCATTATAGTTATTGGAAAAATAAAATAAAAGAGTGAATAACTTAACAAAAATAAGCAAAACCTTAACCTGTCAACCCGATCCAGCTGGTCCATTGTTGTCTGCGTCTTCCGTAGGATCCCTCCAGCAAAGCTCGTTTAACCATAGGCGAAGCAACCGTTAGCTTCGCCACCCAACCATAGGCTCATGATTTCAGTCGCATGGCCTCCCCCGAGCTTTGGGTCGTAGAGCTCACACAAGTATTTCAGAAATTCAGCTTGGGCTTCCCTTCCCACCAGGATTTCTAAGCCAAACCCTTAGATAGCAGCAAGTCTTTGAGGCATTCGAAAATTACGACAATCGTCCAAATTATGGGCCCTTTACCCATTCCCCAAGTCTTCCTTATAAAGGAAAATCTCATGCGACACATGTCGCTTCATGCATAATTAAATATTTTTAATTAATTATTTAATTAAAACACTCACCCATCCAAGTGTCATTTTCTCTAGGAAGTGCACCAACACCCCTAAGTTTGCTCCAGTTTGTCCCCCAGATATTTTAATTAACTCCTAGCTTTTAGTTGACTAGGTGTCTAATCTTAGGATTCTATTTTGCTCCTAAATAATGATTTCTATTATTTTAAATGCTCAACAAAAATAACTATTCATGTGCAAATGCCTAAATTATTTTTATGCATTTGCTAAGTAATGATCCAGAGTTATTCTCATAAGTTTTTATGCAGTTAAATCTAAATAACAATCAAACTCACTAGGATCACGGTGCCGCACCGTTGGGCTCCTAGTTCCTTAATTTTAATTCCTTGACATGGCACCACTCCGTCGGGTCCAGTCATCCATGGTTTCCATTCCTTGGCATGGTACCTCATCGTTGGGTCCTTGCATCCATTCTTTCCATTCTCGACAGGGTACCGCATCGTCGGGCCCTTCTGCCACCATCTTTCCGTTTTGACTTGCGGGAACTTTTGTAGGGATTTCAGGAATCGTTACCATCCATCCTCCGTCTACATGCTATCTAGGGACTAATGGCGCTGAGGAGTGAGTCCATTCTCACTGCGCGCCCCTCAACTCGTACGTGACCAGCTCCGTCGTGGCCCACCTCGTACATCCTCACGCATTCCTCTTGAGCAAGTGGATCAATGCTTATCTGCTCATGCGTGGTATTCTTGTCGGAAGTTGACATCGTCGTCACTTCCCCTGTGTGTGATTTACCCGTACTCTATGACCCTCCATGTTCCTTTGTGTGTCCGTTGGTGAACCGTCTCACTTGTTTCTACACACACTTCTCGCAACAAATTATTAGTAGCACTGTTCTCAACAATCATCATCTAGTTTCTAACTCTAGCATTGTTAAACGTTTATGATTTATTCAAACTACTCATTCATCTTATCAAATATACATTTCGTCGCCAAATACATAATCACCATACAGCTAGTCGTTAAGCATTATCCATCAACATAATTTTCCATAGTCATAGCTAATCGTTTAACATATGCAATTATTCATTTACCTCAACAGTTCAGATACACATACTCAAAAAAGATAAGGTAAAAAGGTTATTTAATTAATGTTTCAATCAGTCGGGTCACTCAGCAGGTGCCCTCAATGTCTACAGTAGTCTAGGGGCACTACATACACCCCTACTTATTTAGAACTTCGTCCCGAAGTTCAGAATAAATGCGAAAAGCTATGACGCATCTCAGTTGCGTCCTCCCAAGTCGCAGAGCTAGGACTGTAATTGTCCTACTGCACTTTGACTTGATCAATCAGGGCTAATCATAAATCAAGATGTAATCAATCAATTATCCCTCTCCACACATAGAATTTAATTCCTTAATTCATTTATCAATTATTGTCGTCATTTACATCTTCAGGTTGTCCTCAATCATTTAAGGCATAAGAAGGCTCAAGAGACCATTATATCGAAGTTGTTCAGTCGAGTCACTCGAAAGGTTCCCTTAAGCTCCACAGTCATTCTAGGGGCATTACATCCACCCCATCTTATTAAAATTTCGTCCCGAATTTAAGTCTCATGTAATTCCATGGTGATTTTTATCTTTCTTTCTACATTCATTTCTTCAACATAACCACAATTGATAGTAAAATTTCGTTTCCTCTTTTCTACCATCATATAAGTATACATCTCATATTTGACAATATAACTAAATCGTACCTTTCATTGTGTAGCAATCCCCACAGTAGTCCTCTACTGGCTCATTAATTGCAATCGAATTTGAAATCGTCCATAACAAATTCCTTTCATTCAACAAAACTATATCATCTATGTAAATCCTTTAGGCACTAACACATTTCCACATAAGGAATAAAATCTTCAATCCCAATTTCTCCATTTTCTATGGCTACGTATAACTATCATATATTTTAAACAATCTCTGAATTTCAAAATAAGAATTAACCCTTCTGAATTCTGTTCTTCAATACATACCTTATCCATTCCTAAACTAATCTTACACGCAACCTCTCTCTTTTCATAATCCAAAATGTGATTAAATACTAGTGTGTCGTTTACTTAGTATAGTTAAAAGTATAATCTCAAATTTTATAAACAAAGTTTATGTGAAGTTTTCTTCTCCTCCTAGCTCAAGTATAGCTAAAATTCTATAGTTCAAGTAAGTTTAACTTCTCTTTTTTCACAATTCAAAGCACGATTACAAGCTAGTAGTGCATACTTGCGAAGCCATTGCCTTGATTTCAAAAAAATAAGCATTTACAACCAATTAATAAAATTCTTGACGCAAGGCCCTTCATCAAAGTATATGAACCTTGAATATCATTCAAACTTTTATACTAGAAAATTTAGTGAAGAATAATTCTAACATGTTTGAGAAGCTCGAAATATTATGGCCGAGGATGAAGAAGTAAAAACCGCATCTTTGACTTTTCTATGTCGATCTTTATGCATCACCAACGAAACCAAATGTAGGGTCTCTTCTCATGAGCAAGAAAAAAATAAAAAAAAATGTACTAACATCCTTCATATCAAGTGTAGGTCATGAACTTAGCTTGGAAGACAATTATCACCATTAGTATCCAATCTTTTTATAGAACCATAATTAGCATAACAATCATAGCTCATGATTTAGTTACTTTAATCCATAACTTTAAACAAATCATTTAATACATGTCATCTTCTCTTCCTTAGCTTACTGAAATCCATCTAAAGAATCATTCAGGTTTCCCATCTATAAGATTCATAATCACCGTATGACATGGATTTGAATTTAAAGATTGGTGTTTTCCTCAGAAGTGAATCGTAGAACAAAATCAAGTAATACTTTGAAATTCCTATCTAATCCATTCCCCTGCCACAATGCCCAATGATTCTAACTTTTCATAGGTAATATACTACTTAAAGCATATGTAACTTATCCATAAGACACATCGGTGCAAATGTAATTTATAAGTACCATGGGGATTCTAACCATAGGAATCCTTAAAAGCAAGGTAATTCTCAACCCTGTGCATATTAAATATCATATAATAATACTTACATTCCAACCTTTAACATATAAAGTATTTAATGATATATAATAATACCTACATTCCAAATCATATTAAGTGTGAATGTATTTATGGTATAAATGTAATTGTGATCTTTCAACCATAAGAACTCTTACATGTACTACAAAATCTAATCTTGTACACGTTGATAATACCTCATAAGATTTTGCATTCAAAAGTATGTAGTAATTTTTTTTTTTTGTTGAAAAATGCTATTCATAACAGATCCTTTTATAGAACTATAAATATGCAAATACTTACACCCCGGAATATTTACTTGAGGCCATAATCTCAACAACTTACCTAATACTTGGATTAAATACTTTTAACGGCGTATGGAAACTTAGATGTCCCTCAATAAGCCATAAAAACGAATTAAGAATTATCAAGGTACAAGTGTGACTATTAACGCCCGTAGGGCAGAGTTTACTATAGTGGAATATAAACAAATACAATTTACACCGACACCTGTCAAGCGATAATTGGGGACCTTCAGTACAGACTCCACGTATAAGGAAATTTAAACCACAACCGAGTACCAAATAACACTCAGCTCATGGCTTGGTGGCCATTAATGTACTAAACTCAAATACCCTTCGGTTAGCAAGAGAACGGAGCGATTTCAATAGCAAATAAAATTTCATAAAGGTTGACATCGAGTTCACATTTATGAACAATGGATCGATTCTGGAAAACGCCGACCGATATCTCAATAGATACTCAGAATATTAGATTCGGCCATTTGGTTGCATCAACATACAACACAGAATTTGGTTAAGGCTATACTTCCCTTACCCAACAATACAAAGTTTGAAACAAGAAGATATCATACACCGTAATGATTACAGGGTGAAGGCGCTGGAATTCTTTTCCCAAATTACAAACGGTTACAGCACATTTTCTTCAATCTTGGATGCAATGGCTCCTTGAGTTTAAGTGTGTAAATTCCCAGAAATCAGAATCTTTTAATAATAAATTTATCAGTGATCGTGGAGGCTAGCGCACAGAGTACCATCTTAATGGATTCAGATGCTTTTAGCATAAGAATTTTGTAATCAGAAATGGGATCCTTGTAACACTTACCCAAATCGAGGATCAACGCAGAGATTTATGAAAGGAGAAGGATCTTGATATTAATCAGAAGATGCAATTTTTCATGAGAAGAATACACAGAAAGTCAAATGAATTTACCCAGATTTGAAGAGGAATTATAGTCGTTTTAGGGCTTGGAGAGGCCGATGTGAATTGGATTCACACAAACTCCTACAGAGAAGATCACAATCAATTTTAGGAAATAGGAAAAATGTACTCTAGATCGGATCCACCCAAATTCACACAGAGAAGGATGGTAATTAGATTAAGACAGTGGACAAACGTATCCAGGACTGGATTCATGCAGACTCCTACAGAGAAAGATCACAATCAATTTTTAGAAAATTACAGAGATTCGGGAGATTGATTAACCCTCAATCTTAATGCAGGTAAGATAAAAGAAAGTCAAAATTTTCAATTCATAATTACCAACTTAGAAAACGCCAAAATTTTCACATGACGGATGTCTGGTTCCTATCAACATCTGGGCTCGGTGGTAGAGTAGGACACCAGGTTGAGTGATTTGAGGAGGTCGTGTGAACGATTACTCCACTACTCTAAAATAGATCCAGCGAAAATTATGGAACCAACTCGACTTTTAAACCTATCCAAATTTCGTTAAGGTTAGTTCTTGGAACTAAAGTTTCGGCTATTTGTTAAACTGAAACATCTTACATGGTACGTAGATTTAGAGAATTAGAAGGGTGTCATCTAGTATCTAAAACTGGACAGAAGTAGAGCTCGGCGAAGAGGCACTGTGTGCTCAAGGTGAGTGGACAGAGATCGATTTTGACTATAAAAAAAAATTAGTTATCCCGTTGACAGGTACAGAGTACCAACTTTCTATATACAGCGTATATATAAACAAAAGTATATAAATTTGCATAAAAAAAAATAAAAATAAAAATAAAAATAAAATAAAATTTGCCCACAGATTACAATAAACAACGTTTTACCATAAACGATAGATGCAGAGTTTAAGCTCCAGGTTCAAATTAACATGCCATTATGGTGGTCTCAACCAATTTCAAGCTCCAGATTAAAATAAATATCGATGTGATAATCGCAAAATAGAGTTTGAAGCTTCAAATTTACACTAAGAATGTTAGTACGATAATCAGGTTTAACGTTCCGGATCCAAATTATAAATTTTAATACAACAAAGGCGAGCAGAGTTCAAACTCCAGATTCATATATATATAAAAAGAAAAAGGGAAATGCAGAGTCCAAGATCCTGTTTAAACTATAGATATCAATTTGCAAATGGCGGACAGACATCAAGATTCCATATTAAAAAAAAATATATATATATATCAACAGAGAACAAGCTCCAAATTCAATTTAAAGATTTATGTAACAATCACTCATACAGCGTTTTACGTTCCAGATTCAAGTTACACTGTTGGGTTGCAGTTCACAACAGAGGTCAAACAAGGATATTGAAACCGGGTATACGCTACAAGGATCTATCATGATCAGGGCGAAATGAGTCAACCGAAACAGCGATTCGCCAGAGTGCATTTTACAGTCTAACGCTTAAAAGAGATCAAAATATGCAGAGATCCGTGATACATTTCTCATTCTATATTAAAATTCGGTAGCCATGTGAGACAATCTCACTTATTCGAATTAAGTATACAAAACAATATAATCATTATTACAATTAGTCGAGTCACCGACTCAACACACAGCATCGACGCCGAAATTAAGGCGTGTGGCACTGCTCATTTAATCGGCGTCGAATTCCACTCCTCCTCCACCTATCAACGCTTGAAGAACACGCCGATTGCAGGTAGCAATTTTTCAGGATTTAGACAGATGATATCAC